>JBBMOE010000048.1:2052643-2152149 GCA_037975065.1 Chaetodon trifasciatus
CACACACACACACACACACACACACACACACACACACACACACACACACACACACACACACACACACACATTCATTCACAGATGGGCATCAGGATGAACACACACACACAGACCAAAGGGAAAGAAGGGGGAAGAGGAAGAGGAGTGGAAGAAAAAGAAAAGATTATCAGACGCATTGTTTATTCACTGGCTTACTTCAGCTGTTATGACACACACACACACACACACACACACACACACACACACACACACACACTTGCTTTTTCCATTACATTGTTTCAGACTGTTTACTCTGAGTCATGTTTGTGAGGTTTCGCGTGTATTTGTTTGTGTAGTTTGTGTGCGTATGTAGAAAACATTATCCGCTCTAAACACACACACAGACAGTGACAGGTTGGTATGAATGTTAACGACGTGATGGTGTTGTTGTCCGGTGACCTGACGTATCTGCTGCTACATGAATGATGAAAGACAATACGACTCGCCTCTCGCTTCGGTTACTGAGGCAAAGTGAACAGTGCTGTGGTATCGCAACATGTAGTCTGATTACTTTTGTTGTCGTAATCAGTGATAATCTCAACATTTCTCCTCCGCTTCCTACCCTCACTTCCTGTCTCTCCCTCTTTTCCTGATTGCTGATGCTCCCCTCTCCCCCTTTCCAGCCATATAGGGTCCCTGGGGGTTCTGTATGTGTGTGTTTGTCTGTGCGCTAATTGACCTTGCAGGGGGTTCCATTGATTGCCTCATCTTCTCTGATAGATTATAGGGCTGTTAATGTGGTGGGGAAATGGCAGCGTGGTGGGGCACAGCTGTTGTCGCGCACACACACATACACTCACACACACTCTGCCCCTGCAAACCGGGCCTCCACAATTATTATTTTCCTTGTTGAGACAGTGGGATAGACACGGGGGCTGCAGAGCCGGCGAGATGCAGGAGTGAATGTGGGATTTGATCCAAAGCCAGCAGGTGCTCTGGTTTCTTTGCTTTGGGTGTAAATTGGCACACCTACCAGAGGACTGGTTTTCGCTTATTGTAGCTCTTTACTTTCTGTGGTCGTGTTAACGGCAGTGCTGTCAACCTGATCACTCAGTGGTGACAGAAATCTCTCTCACACTTGCACTGGCTCTGGTAGGAGAGATCAACAACATAATGAATGAATAATCAAGGGGAGGGAGCACTAACTCATTCATGTTGCACGCCTGCTTATTCTTTCCAGGTTTGAGGGTGTGGATGTAAGAGAACGAGGTGCCGTATTACAAGATGCCTCCTCGGGCCCTTTTGAGAGGATTCACATCAGAGATTGAACTGAAACTAATTCACTGATCAGGCTTTTCTAGATTACTCAAATTCTGATATTCAAGAAGGCATTTGAGGTTGTTTGTGACCCTCAGAACCAGCTGTGACTTTTGTAATGATTAATAAGTTGTTTTGGGCCAGTGTGCGCCAGCTGTGTCTATCCCATCATGCACTTGGAGAGAGGCAGGGTTCACCGTGGATAGCTAATGTATCACTGAGCCAGCTGTCCTTCTGAGTGATAGGTGCGTTTCCACCCAAAGTACCAGGAACTTTTGGTCCCCGTAACTACTTTTCAAGGAACTAAAAGGTTCCTTCAGCCCGTTGTCGTCTGTGTCTCTGCTGCGGTCTGAATACCCGTGAAGATTAGGCAAATTTGTTCGCTGACGTGTGACAGCTGTTTTTACAAATCATTTTTGTGCGTGACTCAGTAACGTCTGGACTGGTTGAGGCGTTGAAGAACACTGAACAAAGAATAAAGTGGTTTGCACCTGCACATTTTAAAAAATGGAAGCTGAAATAAAAATAATAATAAAGATGTCCCCAGAACCACACCAGAACCTGGTTCCTGCGGTGGAACATTGCCTCAGACAATAAAATCTGACCCACGTTTGAGGCTACAGATGCAGTGTGTGATGGAACGTTAAAATGAGCGGTGGTAATTTTGCTCTAACCCCAATTATGCTCCCTGTAAACTGAGTGCCATCACGACACCATACCTCTAATTTGGTTTGTTTTTTTCAAATGACAATTTCAAACAAATTCACTCAGGAAAATGCCTGTTGTTCACTGAACCTAATGGGACTCCCATTGGGTTCCTCTAGCATTTTGCTAACAAGTGGAACCCGTGCCACTCAAATGGATATTTTCTGACTATTTAAGATAAGATGAAACTTTATCGGCAAATAAGCAAAAACAGTGGAAGAAGGATCAAAGATAAAAAGGATACTGGATAAAGAATAAAACAATCAACTATGTATCTGTACATTATGTACAGATTATAAAAATGCCATTTTTATGAGTAATCTACCAATGCCATATGTTGGAATTGAGTCAAATATGGATCATAAATACAGTGTTTGTACTACTGCACAGTTGAAAAAATATACAACAGTAAAAAACATTGCACACGATGTAACAAATATGAGCATATTAGCATAAATACGAGTAGTGAATAAAAAAAAAAAAAAACAGCAGGTCTGTGATGTTGAAATGGGAAACAACATTAACACAGTCCTACATTAAGGTTCGGTTATGATATATAACTTCCTCACCAGTAATGTCTAAATGCCGACCTCAAGAGCAAAACTGCTTCAGAGGAGCTGCAGCGTTTAATACTTGACGTATGTGATTGTTGTTTTGGTGCAGCCAACGCAACAGAATCACTGAAAAATACCACTTAAACCAGTTAAGTAAATGAAGCTGTTATAATGTTCACTGACTGAGAGTAAACAACATTTCATGATGATGAACTTGGACTTGCTAAAACTTCCCTCTGCTGCCTCCTTAACATGTAATTATTCAGATTCAGGAGGGCCTGTCTCCCAACCACCTGAAGAAGGCCAAGCTGATGTTCTTCTACACCCGCTACCCTTCCTCCAACATGCTTAAAATATTCTTCTCTGACGTCAAGGTAAGACCTTCTTTTCATTTCTGATCTAATTCCAGCTTTCAGTTTCACACCCTGTCATTTTCAAGTCTCTCTGTTGATCTGACTTTCCTGACCTTTTTGTTTTCCCCCATAATACATTCTATTTATTTCTCTAGAGACTGTGGGAGAGCAAATGGAGAACACAAAATAATTTAGTCATCGCTGTTAGCGCTGATTTTTACTTAATAAGCTAAAAATAATCATTGTTCAGTGGACATACTTATCATTTCATCATGCCAGGGCACAATTAAGAGACTGATATGAGTGCAAAGTAAAGATTTCCTCTTGCGCATTCAAAACTAGATATAGAAAAAGGTCAAATTTGCATTGTGATTCCAACTGAGTCATTTTGAGATAAAATCCACAAAGCGCATGCATACAAATGTAAGGAGACAGGAAAAAGTGACTCATACTCTGGCTTGAATAGACAGGTGGTATGACAAGTGATGTCGTCACTGTCATGCCGAGCATGGACGCAAAATTCAACGGCATCGTTCCAGTCAGATTCCAAAAATCACATCAGTGT
Source organism: Chaetodon trifasciatus (assembly GCA_037975065.1). Classification (NCBI taxonomy): domain Eukaryota; kingdom Metazoa; phylum Chordata; class Actinopteri; order Chaetodontiformes; family Chaetodontidae; genus Chaetodon; species Chaetodon trifasciatus. Next base: position 2,056,117 of record JBBMOE010000048.1, read on the forward strand.
ATTTCTCAGTGGCAGATGGGACAGATGAGCTGTTGTGAACAGGTACGCGTCTTTGCGTGAAGCCGTTTTAATTGTCCATGATTGTGCTCTGATCTCATTTCTCTCCTCTCCTTCACTGGCAGACAGCCTCGCAGTCATCTGCTTGTGACGTTTGCGCATTTTGCTGTCTGATATTATTCCGCTTTATTGTTTTTGTGTGTTATTCCGTTACTCTCTGTGTGTGTGTGTGTGTGTGTGTGTGTGTGTGTGTGTGTGTGTGAGACCCTATAGCGCAGATGGGTGCTCCAGTCTGTCACGTCTTTGTGGCATAATTGGAGTTTCTGGCCTTAATCGGCTTGGGGTCGGGGGGTTGTTAACACCCACTTTCCCTGTCACACACACACACATACGTACTGTAAACCCCCTCCCAGCCCACACGCGCGCACACACACACCCCAACTTCAACCTCTCTCTCCCTATTACCCAAAACACATAAACACACACAACAACGCTTTCACTCTCACTCTCACTAACATAAAATGAGAAGTTGAACTTTTCTTTCAATACAGAAACAAGATGAATAATCACGGAGTAAGCATTGGTTTGACAGGCAGCAGGATGCACAGGTAGAAAGAAGAAAAACAGAATAGAAAAAAGGAAAGACAGGCATTAAAATCAGAAAGAAAAATGAACAGTGGCAACATGAGAAAAATTAGGAGAAAAAAGGAGACGATGCAAAGTGTGTGTGTGTGTGTGTTACGGGGGTTTTGAGAAAATGACAGAGGGAGTAGGGGAGGGGAGGACAAACAAATGAAAAGAATGACAACAGAACAACAGCTTTAAAACAAAGGCTCGGATTGTTTTGTGTTTACAGGCTGCTATGTGTTTTGCAAAAGAGCATACGGCTCCTCTACGGATTCAGGACGCTGTATTCAAATGAGCGCGCGCGCACACACACACACACACACACACACACACACACACACACACACACACAATACACTCACACACACACACCAGCTGCCCTTTGGCTCATATCTGTGGTGACCACTTCCTCGTGGCAGTGCCACATCCTCATCGGCTGCCATGGCAACAAGGTTCGCTGGGACACCAGGTTGCTAGGCAAACACAAGGTTGCTACCTGCTCCCCGTATGTGAGTGTGAGTCTGATTTGTCATTAACTGGGAGTCCATTAAGTGATAAAGATGGACATCATAATACCCAGTTATACCTCTGTTTAGTGTTACTGACACAATGAAAGGGGAGATGTTGAATTTGTTTTGCAGAACTCGGACACAGGAACATGCTTTAAAACTTTTCATCTCTCCAAAAAGTCCCACATTGTTGCCTGAAATACTAATTGAAGTGAGACAGATCTTTACAGGTTAACAGCTAACACTGACAGTCCGGTCCAAGAATTTCTTCACTGCCTTAAGAGTGCATCATCTTCAAGTGAGACGAGCTGAACTGCCTTGTTAACTCATAAAATAGACGTCTTTCAAACTCGACAAACAAAATAAAACTCACCAAAACCGTCTGAAATAAATCATCAATTCAGATGTGAAAATATCCTGTTTTTTCCCATCGGCTCAGTGGGTCTTTACGTTGCTGCGCTATTGGGTGAGCTTGCTACCAGTAATGGACTCAGCCAGTCACCAACACCTGATATACTCATCCAATTTCCCAACCTTAAGTATACTACTACTACTACGAATAATTAAAAGAATAATAATATAATAATGCTCTGGAGGTGAACAGGCACCTCTCCAGCTACCAGTCCACCTCACTGACTGATCCATGCCAGTCTCGAACCGGCCACCCTCCAGTCCCCCTGTGGACTGCGCCACTGCCACCCGTAGAGCGGACACAGGTCAAATTGGCGACAAGCCATTTTGAAAGCGGTGAATGCACTGAATACGTGAATTAAGTGGTTCTACATACCTGCTGACAGAGCTGTGAAAGCCTCAGTTTTTCTTAAAATCTCTGAGCAGGAGAAACTGTAAATGCATGAATATCTGAGCTCCTTCTCATGCTTTTATGAGACTAAACAGAACTGCGCATCCCCAAACTCACTCAAGTTTAAAGAACCTGGTCAACCATCAGTTTGGCCAAAACAAAACAATTTAAAACTGTTGTGTGCTGTGTGATCATTTTCTATAATCAGCTTACTTATTGTGTCTCACTCATACTTTCAATTATCTGAGTAAATATACTTAATATTTACGTGGCTTTGGGCTTTTAATTTGGAGAATGAATAAATTAGGACTAATGAGTTAACGGGCAGTCAGTGTAAGAGTTTATCTTTCAGAGATTGATATTAGCTTTTAAAATTAATCTGTGGGTTTATCTCCAAACTGATATTCAATTAATCTCTTCATCTCAACAAACATGGATTTAGATTAGGAGATATTCGCAGTGCTTTGGCCTGCCCCTTCGCTCAGCAGATGGACAGTATCAGAACCACGAATGCTGGGATTGATCGGAATGAAAGCATCTTTCTACTGGAATTTATTGAAAAGTCTGCGACGGCCAAACCTGGGGTTTAGTTTCAATTAGCTTTGCACTTTTTTTTGCTTCTCCACATCTACAAGTTTCATCTTTACAGACAGAATCCTGAAGCTTTCAGTCCTTCAGGAATGCATTAGCAGTAGCTCTGACATGGAGCGAAGAGAGTGAACATCACACAGTGAGACTGATATCAGTTAGATCAAATTAAACACAACAGTGATGCTAAATTACATGCAAGCATCATTCCCAGTGAATCCTCCACTATGCCACTATGCAGGCAAACAGAATCAAAAACAGGGGTCAATGGTGCAGCTACTTACTCCTGCTTCAGAGGGGAGGGACTATTTGCTGTGCTTTAAAATTTCCTGCAGCAGGATGGTGTCTGTGGGATCGACTCAAAATAAACTACAGTGTACGTGTGTCATGGTACGTGGTTACACCCATTATGGCGGTGTGATGCACTGATGTTTTTAATAGTTTTTGGACAATAGAGCTCTGCGGCACAGAGGAATACAACACATTTTTGGACAAATGAAACACACTTGTTAGGAGGAGCAATTCATTTTGGGGCTTGTTTTCATGGGATTTGTTGATAATAAGAATATATCTTCACTCTTATTCTTCGAGAAAATTACAGTTTCTTATTATTCACATCTATGCAAATAATGGTTTATTGTCAAATTTAGTTTTAATTGAGTCATAATCCCACTTAATCCAGCATATTTATCTGTGGGAGGAACTCTGCAGATATTATTTTGCTTAATAAAAACATGAATCATGGATAATCCTATTTGTGATGAGTGAGGCTGTTCTTTTCAAGGCTTTCTCTGTGTGCGTGTGTGTGTGTGTGTGTGTGTGTGTGTGTGCGCACGCGCTGAGGACTGAGTGAGAGCGAGCACCCTGTTGCTGTCTGTCTGTGTATGTGTGTGTCCTGTTTCATTGTCCCACTGCATTCATTACCCTCATCATTACCATATTTCCAAAATCCGGGTCAATGTCTCTTTCTCTTTCTCTTTCTCTCACCCTCTCTCTTACTCCTCCTCCTCCCCCTCCTCCCCCCTCCTTCCCAGGGAACAATAAGTAGCATGTGTTCGGAGGATCAGGCAGATTCACTGTAAGGGAATTAGGGCCCTGAATGGCTTCCCCTAATTGGACTTGAATGGACTTTGTCTATGGGAAAACTGGTTCTTAAAGATGAGCCTCTTACGCACAAAGGCTGCATCGCTCAGTGTGGGAAGTGGGTTGAGCCGACAACTGTTTCAGGCACAGATGAGCAAGCACGCACATACACAGAAACACACACGGGATCTTAATTATGTAGTGAAAGCTCTTGCCTTCTGACCAGACAATCATATATGTTAGCATGAGACGCCGAGGTCCCTGCCGTCTCGTCTTGAGAGAGTCAGCGCGAGTAATTAAGACCTCGTTAAGACTGGAGTTAGGATTAATTAGACGTTCGCTGGCTCAGGGAGCTCCTTCCGACTCGCACACACACTCTCGCTCACAAGTTCCCTGCCAGCTGAGGGGTTCTTACACGCACACACACACATACACACATGCACTGAACGCGAAACGGCAACACATTTCTCAACAACAGCCCTGAAGACTCTTGCCTTGAGAGGCTGGAATGACATCTCGTTGCCGCCGTCTCAGCAGGAATCAATTAGCGTCCAACCCGCCTCTCACCCGTCTTGTCAATTAGAGCTACACAGCCAATTTGGCAACGTCGGGATATGAACCAGCAACACCTTGTCTACTGATCCAGATATACTTGAACTTGAGTAATTACCATGTTGAAGTGATGACAAAGATGACAAAATATTTAAATCTATCCCTAGTTTTATTCATCTGAAACAACGTAGCTTTATTTTTAATTCTTTAGGCTCTCTTTAAAGGAAAAAATGTAAAAAATAAATCTTTCTTGATCACTATTTTAAAAACAGAGAACAGGTACCGTTGTGTGAGAAACAGGTTTGAAGGTTATTCAGGCCTGGCAATAATTAATATTGTGCTTTTCTTTCTTTTTTGGAAAATAATCTGAAAGTCTGGGGATAAACGTTGCTATATAATGGAGCAAAACAAATCTAAGCCTTAGAGTTATGACCATTAATAACATCACAGCACAAAGGCTAATGGTGTTTAGCTCCAAAAGACAAGCAAAAGGGCCAAAGTTAATGGGTAAATACAGTTGTAATGATTAAAAATGCAATATAAAATAGTCATACAGTGGCCTGTGGTCAGTTTCTATCTGGGTCTTGCAAATGTTTGGCAGTGCTACATTAAAAATTAAGCAAGACTTCCTCTGCAAACCAGAACCTTCTATAAAATATACAGACTGTATGACTATGAATTAGAGGCTTTGTATGCTATGCCTGAAATTGCCTCATAAACTTCACACGGACAAACAACTTCCCTGCAGTGTATACTGTCTAGTAAAGCAGAAATGCCCAAAATGTAATTTGAAAAAGTTACTACAACAGCTATTCTTCCAGGATCCACAGGAAACCTTCAGTGTAACAACTCATGGATTTGTGTTGATCGTGCACATTCGCACTGTCCTCTATAAAATGTGCCGAGCTACGACGAATCCGGTTGAAGTGGGCAGATTCTTAAAGGATGTGTGCGTTTGCCCTTCCAAAATGGCCTGGGGGGGCTGACAACACCCGCCATCAAGGGAAGGAGAAAGGGGGGGTGAGGCACCCTGACACTTTCTCTGACACTCTCTCTTTCCCCCTTTTCGTTGTAAACAGAAATGGCATTCCTCGAGCTCAGCATTTTGATTACCCCGCCCACCCACCCCCCCACCTCCATTCTCTTTCTGTCTTTTGTCTCTTGTTTTTTTGGTTTCTGTTGATTGTGATGAGCTGGACAGGACGGTGGGTGGGAGGGCAGATGGTGGGACGGCTGAGTGCGTGCGTGTTTGTGTCCTGTCTACATGTGAAGTCATTCCTGAAATGTCTCCGCTTTGAAAGAAAAACGATCAGGTTGACAAACACACACTTGACGCTTTGTTAAGTTCTGTGTCGTTGGTGTCATCAGTCGTCTGATAAAGACAATTTGAGGGGAAAAACAGGCACAGTTATGAAGATTCCTGTTGTGATTTGAGTAGTACAGCGTCATTTGACACTTAAGACCCTCAAAGATATCAGACGGGGCTGTGCAGTAATGATGTCCGCTGTAGTTTTTGTGTTCATCAGCGAACAGTGCGGCAAAGTCAGCCTTGCATACAGTGGACAAGCACGGTACTGCAGCAGAAAGTATTTTCCCCATAGACCGTCATCAAAACAAGACACAAGTGTCTAAAACTGCTGACAGGGCAGGGGGCTTTCTAAACAAAGACAGAGCTAATATAACACACTAGTATTATCTGAACTATGCTAACAAGTGCTGAATTGTTCGGTTTATAAAATGTCAGAAAGTAGTGAAAATTGTCCATCAGAAGCCCAGGGTGTCATCTTTAAATAGCCTTTTCTGTCCTAAAGACTTGTTTTGTTTAGAAGACACAGAAAACAGCAAATATTCACGTGAGAGAAGCTGGCACCACTGAATGTTTTTTTGCTTTAAAAAACAAATCTCTGGCATACAAATACACATGCATAAAGCTGAATAATCTTTATTTGCACAAGAGCAAATGTGAGAATTGGAGTCATTTGTTGGCGTCTGAGGACTGGAGTGTGTGTTATCTCATGTGCGTATGTCGTTCGCATGTCAGAGGTCGTCTGTGACGCGCTGGTTGCTCTCTTTGTGATTTGAGACGGACAGATGACATTGGCTTGTGTGTGTGTGTAACAGAGTGTGTTTGTGTGTTAATTGCTGAGTTATCGTGTTCATTTTTTTGTGCAACTCTTTTGTGGGTCAAAACACCCCCACACCACACACACACACACACACACACACACACACACACACACACACACACACACACACACACACACACACACACTTCTCCCTCCCGCAAACAGCTTCATAAAACCAACTCACCTTCCTTCTGCTGCAGACACACACACCCTCCCTCCCAATTATGCTCCATTATGTCACCCCCTCTGACAGCTCCTGAAAAAATATCTCTTTCCCTCTCTGTCATCCTCTCCTCTCTATCTCCCTGCATTCCTCTTCCATGCTACCTCCCTCCATTCATCTCTCTCTCTCTCTCTCTCTTTCCCCCGATCGCTCTCACTCATCCCTTGTTCCTGTGAGACAATGTCTTGTAACAATACCGAGCTTAATCTCCGTATCAAAGCCGTTTTTCCTCTTCAGCGAACACACACACAAACACACACACACACGCTTTCACTGGGCTGTCGCTGTGGTTTTTTCCTGCATGTTTTTCTTTCTTGTAATGAAAATGATGGAAAATTACGTACAGCTTGCAAACGATCACATGCTGCGTCCAACAATGTACACAAAGGTCAGATTAGATCAAGCGCTGCTCCTCCGTCACTCCCCCTTCATCCCTGCTCTGTATCTCAGTAACACAGCCCCCACGAGGTGTTCAAATACAAGAACCAACGGTAACGTTTTATTGCTGTCGCATGTGCGTTAAATAATGTGTCTCATTTGTCTTTTGCCTTTATTTTTGTCCTTGTGTTGTGATCCGACATGTTTCACATCACTTATTGCTGGAATATATTTAAACGAGTAAAAGTGGAGTTCAAATATTCAATTATTCTGAATTTTTCAACATGACATCTGGAAGAAAAAAGAAGCTCTGTCAGCTGAAAGACTGCTTCAAGGTCCGACTCTGGCAGACATTTTTTGCAGTGTGCTGTCCAGGCCTGCAGGGCAGGAACAGTGTTTGAACAGAGTTGTTTCATGTTGATTTGGCTCAGTCCGAATGGCATAACAGTAAGATAATATTTGGGTCATTCTTGTTGGATTAGGAAGGATTCCAGGGGGCCATTTCTTTTCTTATTTTTCAGCGAGGACCCTCAAGGTGTAGACAGTGTTTTAGTGACTAATGAGGTGGACAAATTGAGATGTTTTAGAGATTTTAACCGTGTTAGTTTAAGTTAATTTTTGCGGGTTTACACACACGCATTATGTATAGAAAGGCGACGCGCGTGCGTGCACACACACACACACGACAATGCAGGTTAATTAAAACCATTTTCTCTCGCTTCTGATATTCCCATCAAAATAATTAAAACTTCCCTATTCACACCAGCAGTGAGCTACGTTTGCTGGAGTGAGATGAATGCTGCTGTAAACAAACCGAAACAAAGGTTGATTGATTTCAAACTAACACGTTTGCAATTGACCAAATAACCTTAAAAATGAATAGCCGGTGCAGAAATCCTCTTTTTCATTTCAGTGACCTGTGTTTAAGGCTGCGTGCTTGGTTCATTTTGAAGCACACAAAGAGCTCGTCTGTAAAAACACTTCCTTTCATTTTTGCTTTCCTCTTATTCAGACATTTACAGCTCAGAGTTGATAAAGTTGTCTTTTACAAGAGCTACCTCACATACCATGCAAGTATGTACCCAAGCAAATATCAGGCTGTGCTATTGGAAATCTACAGCACCGTCAAACGGGAAGCAACATTCATTTGAACGGTTTTGGTTTTATTAATCCGATCTCATGAACCGATGACGTGAGTTTACTTTATTCGGTTAATGAATCGTTATTCGACTGTCTCCCGCTGCAGTTCAATCGCTGCATCACCTCCCAGCTGATCAAGTGGTTCAGCAACTTCAGGGAGTTCTACTACATCCAGATGGAGAAGTTTGCCCGGCAGTCCATCAACGAGGGCGTGACCACTGCGGAGGAGCTGACGGTGGGCCGCGATGCAGAGCTCTTCAGGGCGCTCAACATGCACTACAACAAGGCCAACGACTTTGAGGTAAGATGAGCCCGAGGGGGGCTGTCCAGTGTGTGAGTCTGGTTAATGTAGAGGCAGAGAAGGGAAGGGAGGAACGGAGCTCTTCAGCTCAATAATATAACAGTGACAATGTGTGTGAGACTGGGAGCAGATAGTTTGTAGTGATGACAGAGATGCTATGCTTTCAAAAATTACTAGGAACTCTTTCACAACTTTTTGGAATACGTAAAAAACAAGTTTCCACTCTCCAGCGCACAGTGAGACAGCCATCGTGAGCGAACTGCATCTCGGCTCTTTTAAAACGGACTTAAAACTGAATTCAGCACCCTCACACAAACGTCCTCTACCAAGTCAGCTGTTCAGAGCGCAACAGTCACCTCACGATTCTGCTGAGGTGTGGATGTCGCAGTACGTGTGTGTGTGTGTGTGTGTTTGTGTGTGTGTGTGTGTGTGTGTGTGTGTTCGATGAGGCGAAAGAGGACGCCGCTCGAGGCGTGGGTGTCCTTGTCAAAGCGATTTGCAGAAGTCACATTCTCTCCCTCACTTTTTCTCTCCCAATATTGGTCTAAGGGGACCTGAGGGCCCTTAAACTATTCAACGTAACATCAGCAGCATTTAGATGTCCATTAGCACACACCTCACCGCTGACGCACACACACACACACGCTTTCTTTTTTTGCTTAGTTGGAGCTTAAATGCACAGTAACACACACACACACACACACACACACACACACACACACACACAGGCTTTAAGGTGTCTCAGTGTTCTGTTCTGGAGGAATGAATAGCAAATGCTTTGCATGCTTTGCATAACAAGAGTCAGGTAGCTTTTCTCAGGTGTGTATGTAAAGAGCCTGTACAGGAAACAAACACACATGCAAATAATTTGTGTGGATGCTGAATTTAGCTGGGGTTATTTTAAGGGCTCAGGGGGTGAGGTTGAAACTGGGCTCAGGAGTTTGAGCACGACGACTGTGGTTTTCTATATTTGAGCCTTAGCGCCAACGATCCTTGATATTTTGAGGTCTTTAAATTGATTTCCCATCATTCCCTCATCCATCAGCGTCAGGTCACTTCAGCTCAATATGAAAATCAACTTAAAGACACTTGATAGCAGAAACTGAGATAGGCAAACCATGACAGTGAACATTTAGTTGCCTGTGTTTTCTCTTTGAATATTGTAGTCGTGCATTTGCAAGCAGTGACTTTTTTGCATGTGTCCCGAAATGAACGGAAAGTGATGGCTGCCTGAAAGGTAGGGCGGCGACTCGAATTATGAACGATTATGAAGACAAGACTGTAAAATAATTATTGTGCCGTTTCAAAAAGGGCCAGAGAGTCGCATTTCAGCAGTGCTTTCTCACATTTTACACAGCAAATATAAACGACATTATAATACACATCATGCATTGAATAAGACTTTATGTCTATTATGTCATATATTATTATTATTTCAATATTATAGACATTATTTTATTTCTTTGTTAGCTGAATTCTGTTAAGAATTTAAGGAAAGCCGCTGTTAAAAATGCGTTTCAATGATTGCACGATGTTTCCATAGTCGCTCAGGTTAAACAACAGTCCTGACCAAAATATTACGGTTTTTGCCATAATCGAGCGAAAGTGGGAAAATCACTACAATAGAATAACAACTGGTGAAAATTTGAGAGGTTCGCAGTTAAAGGGCTAAATCACGGCTCCATAATGTCTATTTGGATTCAGTGGAAGATGCTGTAGCGTGTGCGTTCTTTGTGCAGCAGAGCAATGGTGTGTTTGCAAAGGTAGGTAGAAATTTTCTTCCTGGACTTTGTCCTCTTTCCTGCCTGCCTCCTTCTCTCCCTTCACCTCCCTCCTTCCATCCCTCCATCCTTTTGCCCGTCTGCCCTGAGGGAACATTACTGGCTAGGGACCCTCTCTCTCTCTCTCTCTCTCTCTCTCTCTCTCTCTCTCTCTCCTTCTCTCACCCTTTCTCCCTCTCCCTCCCTCTCCTCCCCTCTGTCAAACTCAGAGGCGTGAAACTGGAACCACGGCCGATTCAGCAAGTCTCCCGACATACACACACACAGAAGTCTTCTCCTTTTGCCAAATTTAGCATCATCAGAGTTCCACCTTGGTTTGTCCCCCATCACACCCTCCTCCACTCCTCCCCTCCTTCCTCCTCTGTTTGCTCTTTCCTTGCTCCCTCTCCTTCCTGCTGAATCCGTCCTCTGTCGATACGTTCTCTTCGTCACCTCCTCTCCTTATCCTCTCCTTCTCTTATCCCTTTTTCATTTAGCTTTGTCCTCTCCTCCCTCTCTGTCCCCTGCCGCCTTTCCTACTCTCCTATTGTCCTTCTCTCTTCCAGTCCTCTCCCCTTCTTTCCTTTTCTCCCTCATTCCACCATTAACTCCTCCTGACTCCTGTCTCTTGTCCGTCTTTGCCCATTTTTTCCACTCATCTTCTCATCTTTATGCCTCAACAGCTTTCTTTTTTTCTTCCATAATAGTCTGCTCTTTGTCAAATTAATGGCAAAAGGAAGGCCTGACGAGGTTAAATAATTTACAATTATTATGTTTCTCTGGTTAAAAAAATAACTTAATCTGAGTCAGCGCCGTGTTCTTTGGTTTGATGGGTTGAAAAAAGCTTGTGTCATTAGTCAACGTACATGGCCAGCATTTTAAATAGTCATTGTAGATTATTGCTGTGGAAAGGTGAGTGTAATTTGTCGGGGGTTTGTGTGTGTGTGTGTGTGTGTGTGTGTGTGTGTGTGTGTGTGTGTGTGTGTGTGGGTCTTCCAAAGTTGGCATAAACAGGCCTCAGTAATTATAGCAGCTTCATTAATTACCTCCTCCTCCCCTCTCCAGCCACATTCTTTCAACTCTTCTTTCTTGTTTACCTCTCTCTCTCCATCCTTACTGTCTCCTCTCTCCTCCTTCCCCTCGCCTCCCCCGTCTCTGAAACAATTTTGTCCTAATTGCAGCTCTGCCCACTAACTAATGAGGAAGGCAAAGAAAGGAAGGAGGCTGGAGAAAGGGAAAGGAATACAGTAGTCTCATCTTCAAAAAAAAAGGAGGGGGGGACAAAAGAGACAGAGAGAGCTTTTCTTTGCCAGGACACTCAGGGAAAGGTATCAGCTTCTACCTTCTGCCAAGAGGTAGACAAACGTTTCCTATTTTTCTTTTTTATATTGAGAACAGATTGACGAGTGGTTGCTTTAGACTGCCAGCAGCATTGCGCATGGCACTCTTAACTTGTGAGTGTGTGTTTGTTCAAGTTTTGGTGCGATGTTTGATGCACACCTACGCTTTGGCATCTTCACCACACCCTGCTCAGCTCAGACTGAATGTGAATGAGAGGTGGAAGAATGGGATGAAGTTGTCATATTTGTGTGTGTGTGTGTGTGTGCGCGCACATGTGCGTGTGTGTCGACTGAAGAGGGACAATGAGACATTTTTATGAAGCCTTCTGGAGGACATTCTCATCTTTCCAGTTCAAGGATCCTCACTGGCTCTGTCAGCACCGAACGACGGCACAGCTGCGCCTCACACACACACATGTTCACGCACGCGTGCGCGCGCACACACACACACACACACACACACACACACACACACACACACACACACACACACACCTAGAGGCCACAGAGTGGTCACACACTCACATTTCAGGGCTATCTGGTTTCATAAGCTGCGCACTTCATGAAAGGCTGAACTTCTCATGTCTTTCTCCGCCGTTTTAGAGTCTTTGTCATTCTTTGTCCTTATTCATCCATTCACTCATCTTTTCCACTTCCTCTTCATCTTCATGCGAGCCCACTGGAGGAAGAAAGGGCCGAGCTCGAGTCGAGGAATCGATTCTCAGAGCGGGCTTTCTATCACATTCTCTCTTCTCATAGAAAATCCTCTGCAGCTTGAAATTGCTGCCTTGGTGCTGGAGTTTGGGTCTGTTTTGTGCATTGTGCCCAGTGCTGATGGGCTGTTTTCTGTCATTTTGTTATGACTTAATCAACACACACCAAAATATAAAAGATTCGTCTGCCTCAATCCAACTGCCCCAAGTTCAGAATTTTTTTCCCCTCATGTCTCCTCCGTCTTTCTCTTGTCCTTTTTTTGTCTTCTATTTGTAACCTACCCAGAAGGCGTGCATACACACACACACACACACACACACACTTAGACTACACGTGTCCTGCTTTCTTTTTCTCACCTCCCTCTTCCTCCAACTCTGATCTCTCCCTCATTCTGACTACAGAAGCTTTGGGGAATTACTACATCTTACACACAGGGGTTCATGATTTGAAGTCTTTTACTACGAGAGGCATCTTTAATTTGACTACTTTCATGCCAAGTATTTAAAATATATCAAAAGAGCGTGCCAAAGCATCTGAAAGGGAATTTTAGGATTTAGGATCATTGGACACCAAAACACTCTCTTCAAAGTTGAAGAGTCTTCAAGAGTCTCAAGGGAATCAGCTCAGATTAAGGGATTTTCATAAAAAACAAGCAGAGGACTAATGACTTCTAGTAAAAAAAACAAAAAACAAACTGCTTCATAACTATTGGACCAGAGTTAGATGCAGCCTTGTCTCCTGCAAAATATGTTTATGTGCTACTGATGCGCTTTGCCAAATTTCTGAGGTGGGTGGAAGGATGAGACTGGGATCGTTAGCTATGGACTACAGAAACACTTGGTTAAGAGAAGATTAGGGTTTTGCTTAAGCAAATTAGTTGTATATGAACATGCATTTTTAAGAAAGCCCTTAATCTACGTGAACACACACTCCGTCGCTGTCACTCATTAAGCAAGCATGAGCAATAAGTAACTCAGTCTTCCTCACTCTCTCCTTCTTTCTGTTGCTGCTTGGCAGAAAGCGGTATGGTACAGACAATGCCACCTGCCAGTTTCTGTCACTATAATTATAGCTATCTGCTTGCAGTGTGTGCGTGTGTGTGTGTGTGTGTGTGTGTGTGTGTGTGTGTGTGTGTGCGTGTGTCTTAGTATTCCAGTTGAGAAGAGAAGGCATCATCTTTGTCACTGAGCCGGTTTGGAGTCACGAGGGTCGTGTGCGTGTGTGCATGTGTATGGTCTTCCTGTATGTGTGTGTGTGTGTGTGTGTGTGTGTGTGTATGCGTGTGTTGTGCATGCAGTGATTCCCTTCCCCTGCCCCAGCTGTCTCCTTAGCTTTAACAATAGGCCTGGTAACAAAGACGTGGCCTTCAGCCTCCGTCATGTGATACTAGTGGTCTGCAGCCTCTCAGTCAGATGACCCAGGCTATTGTCCTCTATGGGTGACACACACTTGCACACACACGCACACAAGGAAGCACAGAACACACACACACACACACACACACACACACAACACACACACCATTCCAAGGAAGCCCAGCACGTGTGTGAACGCACGCACTCAAACGGCAGCATGCGGAGACGTGAAGGCACACGGTCTCACACAGAAAGAAGATACACACACTCATGAGATAGTGAGAACAGACGCGCACGCACACACAGACGCAATCTCAGGACGCAGACCCTTCCTCTCAGTCACATGCAGTCTGAACAAAGAGAAACTTTATTGCCATTGTCCTGGTGACAGTGAGATCAGTGACTGATTGACAAAAGAGCAGCAGAGAAAGGAAACATATTGCTGATGTCCTGGAGGAACCCCCAGTCTCCACTTTTACCTTTAATTTCACTCTTTAAACGGCAGCGGGCATATCATTGTGACCCTGAGGCTACGATGGAGAGACGGGGATGTATTTGCCATCAAACGGCTGATTATATCTCTAAAATTCAGGAGCTGTTTTTTTTAACTTTATGTGAATCCTGCAAGTCTTTCCAGCGCTGTGCGTCCAGCTTTACTTTCTAAAGGCTGCTGTACAAATATGGGTGACTGTGTCAAACAGCATCTCACCAGCAGGTTACTGTCTGTGCTATTTATGTGCAGTATGTGCGGAGCAGCCGGAACATAGAGGAGCAGAACTGAATGGCAGAAAAAGAAACAAGTCCCGCTCCCTCTTCCCTGAACAGCTCGAGTTAAAGAGCACTGAGCAAAGCACTAGAGCCAAGTCTCAAGTCCTGCTGATGCAACTTTGTGTTAAGTCCTTGAGGGCAAGTCCAAGGTTGTCAGGTGTCTGAATGATGACAAAATGATGGAGCATTTTCTTTTCAAATATGCATTCACATCTTTTTTGCAAAGCTGAGACAAATCTTTTCATTGACCCTGTGATTAAAAATTTAAGGTGGGTGGCTGTGCAAGGCCTGCCTTTCATCATCTTATTCATCTTAATTATTTGATGTTCCTCGACTTGAAAGTTGCTTTGTTTTCATCAAGTCCTGATTTTTCTGTCTTACTGCACAGCCCTGGCCCTAAACATTCAGCAGAAGCAGCTTGCGATTTTATTAAAGCTCCTAAATGTTAAAGATTCACAATTGTGTCATTTGTCCGTCTCACAAACTTGATCCTAACGACAGTCGGCAAGAGTGTGTTGCAACAAGAGAGGAAAGAGAAGCTGACAAACCAAACCAACCATGTTTTGGACACAAATTACGGAGTGTCCTCTTAATGTATGAATCAGTGTTCGCATGAGGCCGGATGGAAGGGGGAAAGGGGGAGCAGGCTCAGTGTGCTATACAGATCCAGATAAGAAAAACAGGAATGCAGACAGAGATGGAAAAAACAACAGGAGGCGTTCGGCCACCATGAGCTACCAGAGTCCATCTTAACTCCCTTAATCACTGCGATAATCACGTCTATGTCTGCGGTACAGAGAGATGATTAACAGCGTCAAAGCAGGAATTTCCATTTCTTAGTTTCTGCCGAAGGAGAGTGGAGGAAAGGATCCCAGCCGTGGATCTGTGTGTGTGTTTTGTATTTTCCTGCCAGGGTGTGTGTGTGTGTGTGTGTGTGTGTGAGAGAGAGACTAAAGCCAGGCCTGATAGCAGGGAGAGAGAGGGAGAATGAGAGAGAGAACAGGAGGAAAAAGGAAGCAGATGCTTGTGTGTTGGCACAAAAATGATATGTCCACTGACACACACACACACACACACACACACATACACACACAGGCACAGAGCTAAGTCCACAGAAGGAGCAGCACATGAAAGAGTTCCAGTATTGTCTCGTTGATAGCAAAATACTCTACTGACCAACAGCAAAGTGGACCTCAAGGCCACAGAGCGAATGAATTGCAGCAAAATAAAGTGTGTGTATGTGTGTGTGAGGTGAGGGTCATCTGAAGCTGAAAAGAGCAGCACCCTGCAACAAGACTAGAAATAGAGATGGTTTGAAAGGGACATGCCAGCTGAAAAATGAACAATGACCAGGTAAGGCACACAAGAAGCAGTCTGCACTGTTCCTACACCTTGAGAATCCAACATATGGTGTTTGTGCAGTGATTTCTTAAGAGCCTGGTGTGTGTGTGTGTGTGTGTGTGTGTGTGTGTGTGTGTGTGTGTGTGTGTGTGTGTGTGTGTACGTGCTTTTCCTATTGTGCAAGACCGCGTGATGATGGCAAGGAAACAAACAGATAGGTGGGAAGGCAGGTGGACAGATGTATGGATAGGTGAATAGGTGGAGTCAGCTGAGGACACACAAACACACACACGGCCCACACCTCTTGTTTTCAGAGGACAGAGGAGTGGGGGGGGGCAGGGAGGGAGGAAAGGAGGGAGGTGGGGATAAACGGGGACAGGAGAAGAAAAATGAGCAAGCTTTAAGGTAGAAGGGGAAAAGGAGAGAAGAATGAAAGAAAGGAGAATTTCCATGACTTTAAAACAGCACTGCTTATTACCAGGCTTATTTAACAACAGCCAGCATTTAGCGCCGTGATCAATCAGTGACTTTACCTCACACAGCTAAGGAGATCTCCATTTCTCCGGTTAGAGAGTTAGAGAATTCATAATTTCCATAAAACAGGAAAAAGCTTCAAGGATTCTGCGTCATTATTGAAAGATAGACAAGAAAAGAAAAATAGAAGACAGATAGAAAGAAAAGAAAAATCTAATTTATAAGCCAAAGAGAAGACATCACATAATTACAGAGTGGGAAATAGTAGAATTTGTTGGATTTTGGTGGATTTCTGTACAGAATGAAGCAGCATCAGACATGAAGTCACAGAGAAGGCGGCACTCACAGACAATATTCGGTGTGAGTGCCTTTGTCTGGGTTTGAGAAGCATGTCTTTGTTGTAATGGGGAAGCAGAGGTGTTAAAGTGGAATATTTTTATGGGTGAGGACCTGTAGCATCTCTCCTCAGAGAGCAACAGCAGGAGGAGATGCTGAGCAAAGGGATAACGGTGTTCTAAATCATACTTTGTGATAAAGTGATTGCTCCGCTCCCTGAAGGTTTCTCATGCATGTGACTGAGTGTGCTGCTGTGCCCACACACTGAAGACACTCACTGATGAGTGATGCTTTCTGGGTGATGACGCTGTCTGTGTGATTGTATCACATCTAAGTTAAGTCTAAGTTAAGTTTTTCTCCTGTTTTGGATGTGTTAAAATGGGGCAGTGTATCCATAAAGAAGTAACCTACTTATAAAAGGCTCTCCTTTATTCTAAAAATATTTTTTAGTGCAACACTGCCCTTTTGTGCTTGTGGTCTGCACTGTAAAAAATGACTAAATTAGCAAAGCGGACGTCACTGTTGCTAAGTGCTGTGCTGTTTCTGCACTTTGATGGTCAGACTTCCTGCACGTGGGGCTCTTTTGTGTTGTCTCATGCTCATGTTTATTGGGAACAAGCAGCTGCTATTGGTGCTACTGGATACACTGAAGGCACCAGATTGTTTTTTCCAGGAAAGAGAAAAAAGGAATTCGGTTAAATGACTGCTTGGAAGCAAAATAGAACTTTAAAATAAATATTCATATTCATGGACTTGAAGATTTTTATGTTAGTTGTGGTTTGATACTGTCGTTGTTCTTCCTGTTTTGAGATGAAAATGTCTGTATTTTTCCTTCATATACTAAGTAAGATAGGCCATAACTTTCCACTCACAGTAAAACACGGCTAAAATGAAAATGAGACAGAGATGCAGATGAGGAAACCAAAATGCAATGATTGATACATTTGCAAATGCAAATTACACTCGCATGCAATCCACTGGAAAAGCTGAGGAAGAGCAGTGAACGCATCAGGAAAAGCACAAACAGATGCAGCCGCCTTCATACAGGTCAAGCAAAGCTTTCCAGCAGCTCTCTGGGAACTTTTCACTTCAAATATCTTAAAATAAGAGCGTGTGATGTGTAATAAACTTTCCGTGAGCTTGTGATTTCGAGGGCGGAAGTGCCAGAGAGGAGGACGAAGAAGAGCGGGGATGAGAGGATGAGAGAAAGAGGAAAAAGAGAGAGAGGGGGCATCCCAGTAGGCCTCCTTGTTGGGCAGCGATTTAGAGATTACAGGCTCTTGTCCCTCTGTGTGTGTGTGTGTGTGTGTGTGTGTGTGTGTGTGTGTGAGGACAGAGTAATTGAGCCTCCCTTCATCCAATATTTACCCACCGAACCAGAGCAATCATGCGAATTATGTTTACTGGGAACCAAGTGTCTTTCTTCCTCTTTATCATTTCTTTCCTACTTTCCCCATTCCTCTCTCTCTCTCTCTCTCTCTCTCTCTCCTGGCAATTACACACCATATCAAGATCCAAGCCAGGAGAAAATCACACATGTGCGCACACACACACACACACACACACACACACGGGGGAAACAGGCCCATCTGTATTGATGATGGCCTAATTTAGATCTCTTTATTGGACTGATTTACGACGGCCAGACAAATCTGGGCATCTGGACCCAAGTGTGTGTCTGTGTGTTTGTCCAGTCGAGCTGGTGCCCAACAAGACACACAACATCCTCCTGGCTTCCTTTCATTCTCCCTGCTCGCGCTTTCCTACCTGTCTGTGTATCAGCGGTGTCCTGTCCTCTCTCTGTCGGGGGCTTGTTCACTTCGAGTCCTCTCGCCGCTGCGACGATGACACGTCGTCCTGAAACATTTTAAAAACACACCGATCATCGTGCTGAACGAGGCAGTGCCGACGCTGCAGCGCAAAAACACTCGGGCCAGAGACTTCTGAGGTCAAGGTCACAGAATCTCTGACTGTCCTACTGTGTATCACAGCTTTTTGCAATTGAGATATCAAACAACAGACGAACAAGCAGAGTGACGGACGAAAAAGCAAAAGCAGAGTGGGGAAGATCTGCTGAGCAATATTCAATCAGGTCATCCAGGCTTTGTAGCTTCGCCCCCGCATTTCATGTGTTTCACTGATGTATCCCACTACAGCAAAAGTGACTGGAATAAGATTTAATTTGAGCTTCAAAGAGGTAGAAAGGTAAGAAATATTAAAATGATGTTCTGGGAAGGTGTCAAAAGGAGTGGTTGAGTCTTTTCTTTTAAGATGAGAGCCAATTTGAACAAGTAAAGGATGAAGGGGCGGAATGCAGGAGGGAGAGGACGCCTCAAAGGCACATTCATCTTCAAGATCAAGCTCAGGTTTCAACTTTTATTTGTCCCAGTGGGCGGTTTCACAGCAACTATTAAAAACAGCAGCTTGACTTTGGGGCTTTCTGTGTTTTCTTGCAGGGGTAAAACAAGACGGGAAAGACTTTTAAAAGACAGAAATGTTTTGGCACCTGCTGAGGTTTAATGATTATCTCTATAATTCCCATTCATTACAACGGGGGTCTTATTTTTGTAGTTGTGGCCATCAAATGCAGAAGAAAAACAAGCAGTCAGACAATCTGATGGGGTTTAAACTGGCAGGTTAGTCAAACTTGTGCAAGAACTGTGGAGGCTAAATGTTTAAATTATATTACAGTTTATGGACAAATGTGTAAAATCGACCATGTCTGCATTGGAGTTATCACTTGTAAAGTTTAATCTTCAGTGTGTGTGTATGAGAAAGAGCATGTGTGTCTGTGTGTGTACAGTAGTGTCTATAGCAAGACAGTGACAGAGGGCCTCATTGAAATAACTGTGGTCTCAAGGGGCCAGCTAAAAAGAGAGAGAGAGGGTAGGTGAGGGTAGACGGAGTATATGAGAGTCCAGGGAATCATTTAGGGTGTGTGTGTGTGTGTGTGTGTGAGAGAGAGAGAGAGTGTGTGAGGTGATTCATCCGTTCTGGTGGCGGCTAACCTTGGCGTGTCCTGCCACGCGTGACGGGGTTACACCCAGACGGCACTTTGTCGTCCTCTGCGTGTGTGTTTGTTGGGGTGTATAGGTGCATGTACCTCGTCTGGAAGAGTCAGCCTCCTGTGTCTGTGTGTCTGTGTGTGTGTGTGTGTGTGTGTGTGTGTGTGTGTGTGTGTGTGTGTGTGTGTGTGTGTGTGTGTGTGTGTGTGTACATCTGCATGCAAAAAAAAGAGACAAAGAAGAAGAAAAAAAGAGGGATCTAGTCAGGTTGTTTAGTGTCTTTCAATGATCTTGCCCCCGGGAGAAAGGGCAGAGGAAAGAATGAAAAATGTGTGTGTGTGTGTGTGTGTGTGTGTGTGTGTGTGTGTGTGTGTGTGTGTGTGTGCCATTGTTCTGCTGTCAAACACTTCCATGAGCACACACAAAGCATTAAAACACACACACAAACACACACGCGAAGCCTTGTGATGACAGTATATTTATGCCTGCATGTGGAAAGGACAATTGGATCCCTGCAATCCCTTCGCTCTTGTTTTAACTCAGCCACACACACACACACACACACACACACACACACACACATAGGCTGTGACAGATCACAGACAACTGTTCACCTGCCATTGTCAAGGACTGAGTGTGTCATTACGTGCGAGTGTGTGCATAAGGAACTCTGACACCAAACACACACACACAGCTGGGAGCGGTTAAGAAAGGGGAAGTGTATTTAGGGGAAGTTCACAGATGAAGAAGAACTACAGGAATAGTAATATATGGACACCTGAAAGACACACACACACACCTCAGTCTTCACCATTGTCAGTTACTTGTGTAAAGCAAACTATTTGAAGACTGAATACGTAATTTTATTTTTCTATCAGCTGTGGCACAAATGAATATTTAAATGGAAAAAAAAACATCCTGGACTTATTAATGAAGCCCTCATTAAGAATGTTGAATATTCTGTTATTATTATACACACACCTGCCGCCAGGTTCTGAAATCTGGTAGAAAGTTGTCCCAGAAGAGGCTGTTATAGCAGCAAATTGATGCACAAGGTTTTAGAATGGGTTACGTGTGACCATATGATGTACTTTTAGCTTTGAAACACCAGACTGTAACTTTACATTTAAGACCAGAAAGGGGAAGGTGATTAGAGGGAAGTTCCTCTTCAGTTCAAACAATCTAAGATATATCACTCATGATTTCTTCTCTTTCTCCCTCCTCCTTTTCTCCACTTCCTCCTTCTCCTGTAGGTTCCAGAGCGATTTCTGGAGGTGGCCCAGGTGACTCTTCGCGAGTTCTTCAATGCCATCGTGGCTGGGAAGGATGCAGACCCATCCTGGAAGAAGGCCATCTACAAGGTGATCTGCAAACTGGACAGCGAGGTTCCTGACGTCTTCAAATCCCCCAACTGTCTACAAGAACTCCTCCATGACTGACTAAAACGAGGAAGGAAGCACTGCAAGCAAGACAAACCTCCGAGGACCATGAGAAGACAGTAAGAAAATGCCTCCCAGCGTGCACTTAGACTAGGTTGAGGTCTTCAGTGAAATGCGTTTCAAGGTGTTTGACGTTCATACCGCGATGCAGACTTGAAGTTGTTCTCCGTGGAGGCTTCTGGAGGGGTTTGCTGATGGTTGTTTTTGGTCAGCCCATCTTTTAAAAACAAAACTGCCCTCAAAATGTTTTATACAAAAAAAAAAAAAAAATCCTCTTCAACGACTTCTGCGAGGGCTCGGACTCATGAGGCAGACGACGCTCAAATTAACAAATTATGTTGAGACTTTTAGAAATTAAAAGCGAAACAGTGAAATTGAACCTCCTTGCACTTACAGAAAAGCTCCTCGTTGCTGAAAAGCCCGTCTCCTCTTTCTCCTCCACCTCAGCCAAGCTCGCTCTTCATCCCTCTCTGGAGGAACAAAGGCGTGAGGATAGATGATGGATCAATCCTCAGCCCATGACTTGGGGTCCGGAGCGAACTAAAAATGAAGAAGATAATATATAAAAATCTTTTTATTGTGGATGTTTTTAAGTTACATGGACATTTTTGAGAAAAAAGTGATGTTTCTGTATTTTTTCTCCTTTGTATAAGCTTACAGCCTCTCTTCTATGAACCCTCACTCACACACATACACATGCACACACAACCACGTACAAATGCTCTCTCACTCACACACAAACACACACACACATGCACACACACACACACTTCTTGAGTAGGAAAGCACAGTAGCATTCCCAAATCCTCCACCAAACCCAGACAACCTGGGCAACAAACTTAGTTGGTGTTTATTTCCCTTCCTTCCCCCTCCTCTTTTTACTTCTCCCTCTTCCTCCTGTACTGAGACGTTCTGGGTGTTTTTTTGACTGTGTGGCTCTCCCTGCCCCACCCTTCCCTGGCTGCCTCTCTTGGCTCATGTTGCATTCAGGCACCCAGAGCATCAAAGACATTTTACACTCCCACTTTTCACAACATTAGAAAAAGAGTTAAGCCGTCATGAATCAGCCTGCTCTGTTAGGTCACTGGACTTATTTTACAAAAAACATTTTTGATGACGAACTTTTACATTTTTCATGTAGGATTTGTCACAAAGTTATGAACTGAGTGGGACATTTTATAGTTGAAAAATACATTAAGTATGAGTGCTTTCTGGGGGACAAACTACGGAAAGGCAACACTGTTTCTGGTACTTCTGTACTGCACTTTCTGGCAAAGAAATACATGAGTATCTACAACCCCGTTTCCCAAAAATGGCGTGTAAAACACAAATAAAAACACAATGCAATCATTTGCAAACAAACTGTGTTTACGACAAAGTGTTCTTGAGCTCATGCAGTAGTCTCCTTTCTACAATCATGTGTTCACAAAGTGGTGAACCTCGCTCTATCCTCGCTGAGCCTCTCCAGGATGCCCCTTTTCATACCAATCATGATACTCCCACCTGTTAGAAATGAACCTGTTTACCTGTGGACTGTTCCAAACAGGTGTTTTTGGAGCATTCCACAGCTTTCCCAGTCTTTAGTCGCTCCTGTCCCAACATGTTTGAAACTGTTGCTCATCGAATTCATAATAAGCAGATATTTACAAAAATCATTGAAGCTGATGAGGTCAACATTAAATATATTGTCTTTGAATTGTTTTCAGTTAAGTAGATGTCAAAAAGGATGAGCTAATTATCCCATTCTGTCAGAACCTTTTTGGAATCAGGGTGTGCGTATCTGTGCGAGCATATCATCTAAGCAGCACGTCATTCCCACACTACACAACCATGGTGCTCTGGGACGGGCTAACCTTAGGCGATCCACGCTTCACAGTGCCTCTTCTAAGCACTGATTGGACTCAAGCTGCAAGGAAGTGTTTAATACTATTAAAAACGCTGACAACTCACTGTGGTACAATCAGACGTTGTCAAATTAAGCTCACACTCCTTCATTCAGAGATGTCAAAATGTCCCATTTTCCCCTTTAAACTGAACCGAAACAAGCCTTCATTTGACAAACAGATTTTTCTTGTTGCTCTGGGTGGCCAAGAGGGGCAGCCGCACCGGCCAGGTCATGTGTGAAGTGTTTAAGGTTTTAACAGCAGAAAAAAAAAAAGACATACGACAAAATGCTGATATTTGTAGCTTGTATAGATGTAATAATTACTCTGATCACTCTGATATTGTTATTATTTATAATTGAAATAATTATTCCTATTAATGTTATTCTGATGATGATGATTATTATTAATGCTTGCTACAGATTTGACCAGTGGTTTACTCATTGTTTATCCATCACACTGCAACATGAAATAAATTATTCTTTGAGAAAAAAGAAGGGGTCATTTGTAAGTCGTGTTAATTTCAGTCATGAAAATCCTTTTGTCGAAATATGTTCAGTCACACTTTTCCTTTACGAAGACAACACAACGATGAGACGGCACCAGTGTCATTAAACACCAGCTGTGAGTACATCAACGTGCAATATTGTTAATGTAAAGAGATGGAGACGAAACATTAAAGACTGTTTTCTTTTCAGTGCAGCGGTTCTGTTTCCTGTTCAGCGTCGCTTTCTTGGGACCACGCCAGCAGCACACGGTGCACACAGGCGGACCTTGAAGTAACTCACATCAGCTGTTTTATAGAAAGCGAGTTAGATGAGAGACAAAAACATTCATGGTTTAGGTTTTAGACACGCTCAGGTCTTCTTTGACTAAGATAAGACTGAAATGCCCAGACTTTTACTCAACTAAAACTTGACAAGAAAAACCAGGATGAGGTTGACTAAACATGATAACAAGGACATTTGACACAGGACTAAATGAACATTATTTGTAACAGCGTAATAAGTGTGTCACTGTCTTTATCGCTGCTTTTGCTCAGCAGAGGTGTAGAAGGTGTTGACCGTTTACACACCAAATCGCCATCAACCCAAGCAGTAACTAGGCAACATGATGGCCACTTTAACTCTGTCCATGCCCCCCGCCCGTCTCCCTCTCTCTCCCTCTCGCTTGCTTGCTCGCTCGCTCTCGGGATTCTGTATAGGGGACATGTGATCCCTTGTTGTTGTTGCTGATGAATTGAAAAGAGGAGCGCTGTGTGATTATTGTCAGCACAAAAGCCTCAAAAAGCTGCTGACGCCTAGATTAGCCAGTACAAAGACGCAGGGACAGACAGACACACACACACAAACACAAAAAGACATAGGTACAGACTCACACTCACACAAAGGCACAAGGCCTGTCTGCCCTCGTTGCCCTACCATCGTTCTCACTCCTCTACCCCTCCTCTGCTCATCCTCTCACCCCTTCATCACTGACACTCCGCTGTCCTCTCCCCCTTTTTACCTCTCCTATATCCTCTCCTCTTCCTTTCTCATAGGTATTATTTCTGTCCTCCTCTCACACCACTTACCTCCCCAACACTCACAAACACACATCATGCCCTCTGTGTGCTGGCGCCAAACACTAACTGGCATCACACAATGCCAACCACCATCACCAGCATGGGATAAAGTGCCAGCACTCATCGTGCCTCTCTTTTTCCTCCCGTCTCCCTCTCTTACACACACAGAAAATATGAAAATGTGTATAAAAGAGTACACACTTCAGTGCACATGTTTGAAAACAATTCATACAATTATATTGTAGCACTTGTATGCAATAACGCATATACTGTCAGAACTTCAATGAAGATAATAACACGACAACATAAACTGTTTTCAGGTATCTGCAAAGTGACAGCAATAATCCAGTTTGCAGGAGGAAGATTTTTTTTGCAATGAGGAAGTAAAATTGGACTCAGGCTAAAATAAAGTGATAAGGAAGTTACTCACAAAATAAAAGCACAAAAACAATGATAAGAGTCCACAGCCGTGCTAGCGCCTCTGTGAGGATAGGCACAGTAATGCTTTGAGCAGAGTGCTAATGCCTGCATGCTAATATGCTCATAGAGGTAAGATCCTGCTGTTCAGCAAATGTAACGTTCACTATGTTAGTTCAATGTATTAGCATGCTAATACTGGATAACTAGCACTAAACACAGTGCAGCTGAGTCTGGACCAAAGTGGTGGACCCACATGGTAACAGCATGGCTAAAAAGCAAAACTCGACAGGAAGCCAATGACATGCCTGCTTAAGACAGAGCTCTCGTTTGTTTTGATCTGACTGGCTCGCAGTCAGAAGAGTGTGTATGGTGGCTGACAAGGACAAAGGTTGAAAAAAAAAAAAGGTTTGTGAGAGCATCCAGAAGGGATGGACAATAATCAATATCTCAAAAATTACTCAGGATTATATTGAAGTTTTAGCTTTCATTCCATGAACTGATGCTGATTTCATTTAAAAGGACAAACCAACATGCAATTCATTGAGAGGTCATTGACCTTATTAAGCAGAGCGAGCATGCTGGCTTGTATAAAAACAGTTCATTGTACTCCATGTCATGAGGTACACAGACTTGAGATTTAGAACAAGGGAGGACTGGTGTCAGATTGGTACTAGATATCAGCTGATAGCTAAGATGAGGCATCAGGATTAGCACTGGGGAGAAGAAGCTGGATCCATGCTTCCCTACTCCACAGAGTGTGACCTTTGTTTTTTAATCTGCCTCTTGCAAATGAGATACTAAATCACTGAGATGCATCTTTAAGTCATCAGGGAGTATTTTAGACACGAGGTGGTAAAAAGTCTGAAGTTTGTGACACAGTTCTTTGAAGAAAAAGGACAGAAATGAATATTCTGTTCATTCAAACTACAACAATCATGATCATCTAGTGATCTAGTCGAAGTTGTTATGCAGCGTTCAACAACACAGATTAATATAATAGCGAGACAATGACTAAAACTGTTGCAGATTTCAGCTTTAAGAACGGCAACAAAAAAATACAGACGGAGGGGGATGAGGGGTGTGCTGTGCGTTGGCTTAAACTGCAAGAGCTTTTCATTAGAACGGGGGGGGTGGGCTGAACAGGAGGTGGGGTCACTCGTTGCTCTATATGATCACACACACCCGCACACACACACACCGTCTGCCTGTGGAAGCACATCTGAACAGCGCAACAATAAAACAGCTGTGTTTGTGTTGGCCTGCTGATTGTTTCATTCTCAATCACCCCGTCATACACACAGACACACTGACACAGACACAAACACACTTACACAGACACAAACACACTTACTGTCCACAGAGATGGCATGACAGTGATACATCTTGGGTAATGGCTGCTATTATTATGGAGTAGGGAGAGAGTTTATTACGGAGGAAAATCTCTCCTCAACATTATTCTAATAGCTGTAACTGTCTTCTCTGTGTTAACTGCCGCTAAAGTGGACTGTGGTGTGTGTGTGTTTCACTTTATTCACATCCAATGCCATACTGGTAGATAGATGCGATGGCCTAGGCTGAGGCAAGAGCACAAGTCGATGTCCATAGTGACAAGATTACGATTAGGACAGTGAGAATAATGACAAAAACAGCACAACTTCACTGTAGCAATTGCAACAACTGCGTTTTTACAATATCAGTTAATGGTCATTTTATTTGTTTGTATCTTTATTTTGGCAAGAAAGCAAAAATTAAGCTTTTTCCTGATAGCAGCGGTGAAAAGAAATACCAGTCTTTCTTGCAGTCTGTCCTCACCAGAAAAACCACAGTATTTAAATCATCTGTGCAAGTTTATTTTTAAGCCGTGACTTCTTGTGTTGATGGCGATGACCCTCATCTTTGCGTTGTCACTTATAATTGATTATGAGCTTGTAAAAGTGTGAAATGTGTGTGCACGAAGAAGACAGAGACAGCAGGGCAGCTACCAGCATGTTATCCCGCCTGATCATCACAGTCCAAGTGCATGAAGTTTATCCCAGTGTGTGCGCTAATGTATGCATATTTGTACTTAACCACACTATTGATCATTGGTATTGATCAGGGTTAGATAAGTGTGTCTGTTCACCTGCAAGATGAAAGTCCTCTCCGCCTGCACCTGGTATTGTTCCTTAAGGGTTTTGACCTGAGGTAAGTACAGAAAGATCACTGTAATTTGTTTTGTTTGCCTCAACCTGCTTCTTTGAGTTCTTCTTCTGTCTGCTTTCCATCATTAAAAAAAAAAAGAGTCAATCCAAAACCGCCAAAAGCACATGCATGTTTGACACTATCGCCTTGACAAAACAGGCAATACTCAGGTGAGACAACTGGAATACATTTACAAAGCGAGACGGCTTTATTTGAATGTCGTGTTTTTAACGAATTAAAAAGAAAAGGTTGGTTTTTGAGCAAACTATTCTCAAACATGACGATTTGCTGGTTTTCTTCTGTCTTAAGTGACAGAAAATGAAATAACTTGTGCATTTTTCACTATTTGATGATGTTTTATAGACACGACAATTGGTCGAATAATCCAGAAAATACTCAACCGATTTACTGATCATCAAATCAAATAGACTCTAAAAATGAACCATAAGAATGGAGAACATGTCAGCTTGAGGGTTGCAAAGTGTATTCTTTGTCTAGACTTTTTTCTGCTGTGTATTATTAAGTTTTCAGTGTGTTTTCAATTTGCTCAAGAAGAACCTCAGCGCGCTGTCTGACCTCAGACTGACCTGAAAGCTAAATTCAGCTCCCTTTGTGACTCATTTGAAAACATCAACTTTAAGACATCATTCAAATAAACGGCTGGTTCAATCGGACCATCACTGGCTGCAATGATCACTGTTAGCTTGTTGAACAGACTTTAATCAGCCAGCGCTGCAGGTTTATTTGCATCAGTTCTTTAAGATGGTACCCAGGTGAATGAAGCTAATTGTTGTTTGGAACAGCTGCCCCGACAGCATTTTCACTTCCTCCTCCCAGCACACTCCGCATCCCTTCGTTTCTCCATCAGGTCATGCTCCTTTTCCTCCTAATTCATTCTCTTATCAGTCCTGCATCTTTGTATTTTGGATTTGATTCCTCAGTCTATTATGTAATATGTCAGCCATTCAGACAGCTAGCTATCCTTCCAACATCCTTCAACTCATCAAAAAGTGATGCATTAATCCATGACCTGACATCAATATAGTTATACTTTTTTCCATTAATCATCTATCCATGCTTAAGTCAAAGAATCCTTCCGTCTATCCTTCCATCTTCTTTTTATCCTCCCTCCAAACTGATATTCCTTTCCTCCTCCCTCATTCCTCCCTCCATCCCTCCTTCCATCAGCGGTCTGTTCGCTAATCAAACACCATCTGTCCTTCCATCCCCAACCTGTCAGGAGCAGCTGCCAGCCGCTCTCTTAACAACACTTTTAACAACCCTACCGCATCTTCCACGGCCCGCCGCCTGCCGCCACCACTGAGCGGACGTCGCCGACGAGGGCCACTGTCTCCTTTACAGGCATACGCAAACACAAACAGACACATGTGCAATCAGTGGCGTTCAAAACCACGCATGTGTAGCCTATTAGAGCCTGTTAGGTGATCAGGGTGTGAGAGTCGCAAAGGGGAGAAGAAATTGTGAAGAAAAATGAAAATGCAGAGATGAAGAAAGAAAGAAGAAAAACTTCTGCTGGCCTCTCGTTGAACCTAAGAAGCGCTCTTAGGAACCACGGCTGAAGTAAATAAAATTATTCCAGAGAAAGACAAATAACGAGCTAACAGAAGGTATAAATGGAGAGATAAAACAAAGGAGAAATGGCGCTCGGTAAACGAGTGGATGTCTAAATAGTAATCAAGGGAAGAATCAGCCGCCTGCTCAAAAAAGGGTTTAGAGCTAATGGTGGGAAGTAAACGCTCCCAACTCATACACACAAGAATACAATTTTACACACAAGTGCTGAACAATCACCACTCACGCACAAACAGAAGAATACAATCATCTTAAACTCACTCGCACGTAATAGTTTTCTCACACATTTAATACAATCATCCCTCACAGACGCGCCTCACAAAAATAATCACTTACCAATGCACGTTCACTCACACACACACGCAGCACACGCAGCACACACACACACACAGCAAAAACTGCACTGCTGTTGTCGCGAACATGCCAAGACATTTTCAAGTGTTATATCCTGAGGAACTTCCCCAACCAATCATTGGCACATAGGCCAGATGTTCACTGGTGCTTCAATGCAATGTTCTCCTGGCACATACACACACACACACACACACACAATGTAACACTGGCTGGCATCTTTGTCTCTGTCTCCCTTTACGCATATGAGCATTTGATATGAGACTGAAACGCCAAGACTGCACTTTTTCATCACACGGAGGGGAAGGAGAAGGGATGAGGAGGGGGAGAGAGAAGTAAAGGAGGCAGCAAAGAATAGAGAGGAGAGTGACAGGAGGAAAAAAAAAGTGAGGTAAAAGAAAGAAACTACATTTGATACAGACAAATGACTTAACATCAAATATTTAGTGCATGTATTTAAAGGGTAATTTTAGAGCCTAAATGACTGACAGGTACGAAATGTTTTGGAATTGGTCCAGGCTGCGTTTGTTACCGTGTAACTTTGGTGTCAAGAATGCATCTTGTCAGACTTCAAGTTTTGCATTTGTGGCCAAACCACTGTGGTTCGGACCAATCCGCATCCCATGAGGAACTACTGGCAGATACGGGCGGGCGTGGTTTAGGTGTGACGACGGCGAGGGAAGCGACGGTTACGTTAGCACAGATGTTGCTTTAGCATCAGTTCCATCAGAACTGGATTATTTCACTGAAACAAGAGGCCTGAAAGCTTTTCTCCAAAGAAAAGATGTTTTCACTCTTCTCCCGACTGGCTTCGACAAGACTATCACTACATCATGTGGTTCACTGATCTGAGCCATTGATGTTAGCCCGTAATAGACGGCGATAGACAGATGGTTCATCCAATCACCTGCCTTCCAAACTGTGAATGGTGAATTGGTGGATTGTAGAAACAGGTGTACATTATTCACCTTGATTCAGGCTCCCACTGCTGCATTTACAGTGCGTTAAACTGAATTACAGGAGAAACTCAAATGAGTTTTGTCAGCTTCCTCCAACCACTGACGTTTATATGCCTCCTTTTCTCTCACTGATTTAATTTAACTGACAATAGTCCGGCCAAAAAAAGAGATTAAAAATGGATTTACTGAAAGCTTCAAAGAATAACAGGAAATAATTTATTGAAAATGATGTTTCGAGGACACCTGCACCTTTTCGTCCAGTCCGTGCTTTTCAATTAATGCTACCTCAATAGGTTTGTAAAGTCATTAAAACAATGTCATATTGTCAAAGACAACACCAAAGCGGTGAAAATGGCTGGGAAATGACTGGCCAGTTCCAGATTTTGTAGCGGGGGACCACTACAAAGATGCAATCAAAAGCACTAACGCAGATTTTGGAGATTATCCGGCGTTGGAAAAGTTTTGCAGCCCATGCATCAGCCGCTAAAGCTTTTAAACTTTGATTCATCAAAGGGTGGGTTTTTTTCTGCTGCGTGTTGTCAGACGTCCTGAGGGCAGCGACTGTACACCCTGCCATGGTAAAACTCAACCAGCAGCGAGAGAAGACTTCTGGTGTGGAAATCAATACAGGCTCACACAGATACAGGGGGCTCCCACACACACACGCACACACACACACACACACACATTAGTACATGCTTACAGATGTACACACTTTTGGCATTTGCTTGGATACACATACACTTGAGGGAGTGTGTCAGCCACGTGTTTCATGTCCAATAATGGCATTAAGTCTGTCAATAAGAGCCTTTCAAGAATACCAGGGGTTCTATCAACTGACACACATGAGGACAGATAATACACCCTCATCTGTGCGCACACACACACACACACACACACACACACACACGAGGACTAACTTCCCCCTCTCACTTTGTCCTTTAACCAGACAAAAATGGAGTGAAGCCCGGGGCCGTTCCATTTTAATCTACATCACCCACCTCTCCTGACATCCCCCAACTCACACGTTTTTATGTTTCCTCCTCGCTTTGCCTCTCATGTTTCTCACTTTTTTCCCTTTCCCTGTGTTACTCTCTTTTGTTCCAGGCTAACCCCGGGAACCGCGATCGGCTCTTTTTCATGTATTTGTTCAAAGCTAATGTGTCAGATTCCAGTGATGAATTCTGATGACGGGTCTTATTTTTAATGCATTTGTTGTACATGTTCATTGAAATCATAAACTTGTTTTAAGAAACACATTTTCACAATGATTGAAGGGTTTTTTGAGTTTAACTGGAGATGCTTTTGCAACACTGAAATCCAAGTAGAAAGTGAACTGATGATGGATGCAGAAAAGTAAAGTTTGCAAAAGTCTGGGTCCTGGGTGAACTTCAACAGTGCTGAGAGCATTTCAAGCGAGACACGACCACCTAAATGAGAGGCCTTATTATTATGAATTGATCCCGTCAAAAGAACCTTGGATAAAATGACTAAAACTGAATATCCAGTCCAGCAAAGTCTCCTTGAACATGCTACCAAATCCAGCTCAGTTCTACACAGTTCTACAGCTCTAAAATGCCAGACAGCAAGTTACAAATCCTAAACAAGCAGCAATAAAACAAACTGAGTAGTTATAGTGTATTAGCAAGGCAGCTGTATGTCATCAATCCGGTATATAAAATCTATAAATTGTCAGAAAATAGGGAAAAAAATCATATTGACAACAACACAATTACAGTCTACGGTGAAGTCCTCAAATCACTTGTTCTGTCTGACCAAAAGTCAGATGAAAACCGGTGAATAATTAATCATTTCAGCACTGAAGTAACTATGTACTCTAGCCAGTCTTTAGATCATGACATTTAAAAAGTGTTCCAGCCAGCACTCCAAGGACGACTCTTAGTATGTTTGTGTCCTTGGTTTCTTTTACAGAGGTTTCTTTTTTACGTGTCTGTACGCTACGAGGACTGAAACCGAGTTCAAGTGTCAACTCTCCTCTATCTTATTTCTCAGCATGACTGAATGCAACCTTTAGTGCAGAGCAAACCCTGAGACTGCTTGTGGATGAAATACGTACGTGAGCGAAGACAAAAACTTGACATGTGGAGCAGCTGCGTGTGAGTTAAATGTTCTGAGTCTCTTAAGCTCAGTGTCTGTGTTGTCCTTTTGTTAAGACCCCAGAGTGGGCCAAGGAATTTCATTTATCAAGAAATGGATAGGGCTCCCAGAAGAGCCCTCTTCAGAAACACACACATACTATAAATAACTAAATGACACACTGGGCATTGTCTGAGAGGAACTGCTTGCTAGTAGGTGGAAAAGGAGGGAGAGTGGAGTAATGGTTGGTGGAAAAAGAAAGCACGAAATTCAGAAAAAAAGGAGGTGGGAGGAAATGAGGAGAGAATATGAACAAGTGCTTGATAACCGGCATGAAAGAGAAGCGGCAGAGGGGAAGAATCTCAGGCCTCCCGCGCTCGTCTGTCCACACACAAACAGCCTACAAATAAGCTGGTGCGGTTTCTTTGAACATGCAGCGGTCAAGGTTCAGTGGCAGGTCAGCTGGTGGAGCGGGCGCGCACATGGAAAATAAAACACACATGTACACACACACACAAAGACACTTGTGGACAGCTGTCAGTTGGCGGCTAAGCAGGTCTGAGGTGAAACAATGGGGCTGAAGGAGAACACCAAAGAGTTTTATTGGGGTTAAAACAAGGTTAAGCTCTCCGATTGGCATGTGCCAGGGTACATCAGCGCGAGACATGCCAAGAATCTTATGTGTGTTTATAATGCGCAAACATCCTCCAGCAGCAATTCTTTTTACAGTTACTGCGAACATTATGGGACACTGAGGAATTCCTCGTCTCCAGCTCTGTGCACAGCGTGCCGAAGGCTTCAACGGCATCAAAGAGCCCAGAATAAGTAAGGTAAGCAAATGAGCAGTGATGGAATGTAACTCAGTATATTTACTTAAGTGCTGTACTTCAGAACAATTCTAAAGTACTTGCATTTTACTAATTATACTACTTTATATGTCTACTACATTATTGTTGCCTCAGGGGAATATCTGACAGCTTCAGTTAATTTTGGGACTACAAAATCAACACACAATTAATTTGTAATTATTTTGCTCATTGTTTAAGTCATTTTTTTTAATGCAAAAAACTTCTCAAATGTGACGAGTTACTGCTTTTCCCTTTCAATAACTTTAATTCATTTTGAATAATTTTGTGGTTTGGACAAAACAAACATTGTGATGGTGTCACTTGGGGCTCTGGGTAATTGTGACTGCATTTCTCACTGTTTTCAGAATTTGCACAAACCAAACAATCGCTCCATTGATTGAAAAAATAATCAGCAGATTAATCCAGAATGAAAATAATCAGTAGCTGCAGTCTGACACAAAATGAGCTCCACCTTAACCAACTCCAACAGTGGAATCCTGTTTTTTACTTTACTTTTTTTACCTGTATTTTTACTTTTAACACGTTAAATACATTTTCATGATCATATTTACATACTTACAGCAACATTTT
This sequence comes from Chaetodon trifasciatus, assembly GCA_037975065.1. Classification (NCBI taxonomy): domain Eukaryota; kingdom Metazoa; phylum Chordata; class Actinopteri; order Chaetodontiformes; family Chaetodontidae; genus Chaetodon; species Chaetodon trifasciatus. The sequence continues at coordinate 2,089,462 of JBBMOE010000048.1, forward strand.
TACAGTGTGGTATTAGGACTTTTACTCAGGTGGAGGATGTAATGTGAATACACATTTGGTTCACACATTTGCCTGATTATCTCTACACTCACTGGAACATGATGGCTGGCCAATGAGTCGCTTGGGATTGGACTTGAGTCCTTCCATTTTTCAGATTTCCATTCACAAATGTTTGACCAGATTCAATGACATTTTAAAGCTGAAGCTATACAATTAGATCTTAAGAGCATGTAACACCATCAAAACTACATCACTTTAATCCAAATACGGCAGACATATGCTTCAAATGTAACAACGCCAAAGGAACATGATGTGGAAGGAGGCTGTTGACCTGGTTTGCCAGATAACAACACTGAAAACTGCTGCTTGCCAAAGTTGTGCATCCTGGGTATTTATCTATTCTATTACAACAATGAGTGGCATTGCACTAATCAATTTGTGTCTCTTATAAGTGAAAAGAGTAATAGCTTTGGGAAGGAAAAATATGAACAAACTAAGTGCAAATCAATATACTGAGGATCTATCTTCATGTGTTGCGATGGAAAAACTAACACGGTGTAAAAGAGCAGGGTGGGCGCAGAGCCCCTGCAGTCAGTGTAATAGCATGTACATTGTACATTGTAATTACTACAATTGTATATTCACTTCTATTTTGATGAATTATTAATATGGAATGTTTATTGTAATTGAAAAACCCCAACAAAATATGTACATCGGCACTTGGCTGTAAAAGTATTCAAAAATGCTCTTTTTCCATTAAAATTCAGCATTTGTCTTACTATTGGATCACTTTGCAGCACGTTGGTCACAAAATCAGACCCAAAAAACGTAAAACGAAGGATGCACACTGGCTGTTGAAATGAAAACACACACTAATCAATTAGACATTGTTTATCCATAACAATACGCTCCAGGGTTTTTCTATTCAAAGCCTCTTACTTTGCCTGTTGCACTGTATAATACATCAGGGCTCGGCGCTGCATATTAGCATGTAATGCTCTCTTACTGCCCCCTGCCTTTTCTTGCACAAGTGCAGATGTGAGAGAGTGAGCCAGAGAAGACAGACGAAAGGCACTGAAAGCCTCTGAACAAGGATAATGGAGGCAAACATATGATGATAATGAAATGTTCTGAAAATATGTGGAACATCATATTGCTTTGGCTTTACAGATCACAACAGATTACTGCAGCCGTCGTGGAAAGGGATTGAAATAAAACGTTAGACTGTACCAAGTTGTTAACAACTGGAGTTCAAAAGTGCCAAAACAGTCTGACATTGTTCATTTTCATGGTAATATAATGGACATGTTTCAACCCCCAAACTCACAATTCTCACTCCACTTCCAAAATTCATCTGAAGTTAATTTGAGGCTTTGACAGTCAATCAAAGCAAACAGACATCTTCCCATATACAAAGATATGGTGATACAGCCAACACCCTGACTGGGATAAGACGCACTTTCAAAGGTGAAGACGAGCGCTGCAGTAAAGGAAAGACCACATGTCAGGAATTAGAAAAAAAATACTTCACAAACATAATCTGAGTTTAAGCATCTGCTGAGTGGAGGACATAATCTCCCCAAAGACGGCGCAGTCGTCTGCGACTAATCCGCATCTTCCTCCTCCTCTTCCTCCCCCCCCCTCCCCCCCATCTCCAGACGGCAAGCTTGATCTTACACAAACACAAACATAAATGCGCACTCATGTAATCAAGTTTCCAATCAGGTTTCCATCACTTCTGGGGACATTACATAGATTACTGATCGTAATCATAACCACGGCTGGCCTACCTCTGAACTGAACCATAAGCCAAGTCTTAGCCCGAACATTTAATTACTGATGTTATGAAGACTTGCGTTTTGTTCCCATGACGAAGCTGAGTCCCCACTATGTGACTGTGTAAACATATGGATGTTCACTTTCAGGCCAACAGGTCACAGGTAATGGTGTCTTCACAGTTTTCATAAAAGCATTAATGAGACATCATCCAGAATGCTGCTCAGTCGTCACAAACTGTCTATAAGGCACTAAATGGACCCTGAACCTGAATGGTGCTGTATGAATGAACTTGTATTGTCTTACCCAGAACATCATTCTCTTACTTGCCCACACAAAGTACAATCAGATGAGCAAATGGTCACTGTGGTTATGGCCTGGACCAGCACATTAACTTGAGATATTGCTCCCCACAAATTGGTAAGTCAATGAAAAATAGCTTCACATAGAAGCTCTCTTGATTTGATGACTCATGAAACATTATCATGTAAGAATCACATTAATGTGATTGGTTGAACCTCTTCTCAACTGCCCTCAAAGGCGGTGCCAGCATGTTTTTTTGAGGTTCAGTTCACTGCCTGAGTTCAGGGTTTGTTTCCATGTGTGTTTAAGGGCATAACCCTGATTAACCCACACCGAAAATGTTCAACATCAGAGGACAACTAACCTTAAAGTCACTAATTCCACTGATGTGTCTTCTTCAAACACATGTGAGTCTTAAAGTAAGGTAAAGGACACTTTACTGTGCTTGTCATTGCAGGCATACACCTCTCAGAGACCAGTAGCAATAGAAGACGAGATAAAAAGAAGATAAGTATGACGAGGTTGCATCCTCTACATTTAATAAATAATAAAGAAGAAGAAGAAGAAGAAGAAGAATCAGAGGGACAATCCCCTTTATTTGTCACACATTTACAGACACGCTGAACACGCCATGCAATTGGTGAAATTTGTCTTCCGCTGTTCGCCTTCCTCCGCGGCAGACCAGGAGGACCCGGGGACCTAGTTTCTGTTGTCACCATTGGTCAGGTGGTGATCTTCTTGCATGTTTTTAGTGGGGGTTTTTAAGGAGGATACCCCAGGTGAACACGGGGAGAACATGCAAACCCCACACAGAAAGGCCACTTTCCTCAAGCGGTAGGCACCGAAGGCATGGTGGAGGTGTTACCACCGTGGACAGTGTTACCACCGTGCCGCCGTGCCACCGATGAAGCAGGTGCACTATAAAAAGGCACTGCAGTACAAACTAGACAATGTCGAGTTATGTGGGTGCAGAAGTAGTGTCCTCTATCTGTATGTAAGACATAACACACACTTAAGCATGGCAGGTAAATAGTAACAATACAGTAGAAGAGGGGTTGCATGATGAATGAGGTCTTTGTTATTATATTATTGATACAATGAAGTGTGAATAATTCATGACGCACACAAAATAGGACTTAAACGTTCACTGAGCAGACTAAAAGTAGTGGCTGACGACTGGCACTCTCTTGTTATCTCACTGCGCCGTCTTCTTCTGCAGTTTCATGTCACCCGACTAAAGAACAGTCAAGGATGGAAACCAGCCCTCATTCACATTTCCTTTTGCCAAAGTTCTGGAAATGTGGGTAAAATCTGCGCTACTTTTGGATGGAAACCTTGCTGATATCACAATGAGATAAAAAAAAAAAAAAAAGGAATCTTAACAAGTGATTTTGGGAACTGGGCTAGTGAATCAACGAAGAGTGCAAATGAAAGATATGGAAGATGATGATAACACAACACTGAACAGAGTGGACTGAAGTTAAAGCATGCCACTATTTGTTGTCTCTGACGCACACGCAGACACACACACGGCAGAATCAGCGATTAGAAAGCTTCTCCGCTCTTCAGATGGTTGAAGGAGGAGAGCAGTAACACAATCTGACAAACAAGATGGCCGCCAAGTGCTTTCCTGATGAGAGCCTAAATTGAGTGGATGCAGGTCCCGGCTAAGCCCGGCTGGGTTTTACCAGGGGAAGGTTTAAAGGGGACACGCCGAGCTGATATTCAGTGATTGAATGCAGTAACATCACCCACCGCCCCCACCCTCTTGTCATTATAACACAGTTTCTCCTTGAGAACTAAATCTACTTATGATTGTTTTTAGATTTCTTTTTCATATCTTCCTTATCATTTTCTTTAATTCAAAACGACAATCTGGACGTCGTAATCCATCATGGATTTAACATTTCCCCATACGCTCCGCTGCCCCTCCCAGTGCCACATAATCGTAATGATTTAGGACTTGGGACCCGACTCAAGGGGGATAGAAAGGAAAGAGGAAGATGAAAAAGAAAGGGAAAGGAGTGAGAGAAAAAGGGGGATGAATACAAAGATGAGAGGACAATAAAAATGACAAAGAGAGGAGAGAAACAGATGACGAGACGTGAGGGAGAAGAGGGGGAGGGCCGGGTTCAAAGGAGTCTCTTATTAATCAAGACAAGGAATAAAACGAGGTCGTAATATTCACAAATGGTGCCCGAACTGTGCGCCCACCACAACACCCCCCTTCCCTTTTGCCTTGATAGTATTAGAAAAATGAAAACGAAATCTTTAGATTAGAAAGATTGGAAAAATTGAATTACGGCGGTCGTGCGGGGCCGAGTGGATGAGCGAGAGCCAAATCTTCATCTCGGATGGCGCAGGAGGGGAGGGGTGAAAATGATGAAAAATGAAATGGGTGTATCTGGGGGGGGGGCGAATGGATGGTCGGAGGGGAGGAGAGATAAGAAGTCGGGGTCATCACCTGTGTGCTTCGGCCTGCTTTTCTTTCAATCCAAAATCCAACAATCAGTTTAAGCTTCTACCAGACTGAGCGACACAGAGAGGAGGAGGAGGAGGAGGCATCAGGAGGTCGGACAGGAGCTTATTTAGCATGGATGAAGATCGCGATGACACTTTACACTTGTTGGCATCGGGGTGAGCTGCAGATGACAGAGAAGCTTCAGCTATACGTACAAAGGCACCCAGCTAGAGACCAAACAAAAATGTGGATCTGACACGAATAATCAGCGTCTGTTCTGACAGTTCTGTGTCATTTTTCATCCAAAAATAGTTTTCATTCACTGGTTCCAGCTTCTCAAATGTGCTCTTTTTTTTGTCATAATTCATTTAAAACAGCCTGGCATTGGCTGGTGATGAAGATGTCTGGAATAATGTTGAAGTTCAGTTAAATTTTACAAACGTTTGGTAGTAATGGTCAACACTAAAACTACGACTGAGTGTAAAACTGGTTTGTCAGCTGTATACTGTACAGTATGTATTTACTACAGCTCTTGTAATAATAATAATAATATTAATAATTGTTTTCTAAAAATCTGTCTAATTTGACTGGTGTACACAACAGTACCCAGACCCAGAAGCAACTGAAGTTTATTTTATCTGCTGTCCACCATCAAAATACTGAACAGCTGAGGTGTAAAATAAGAACTTCTCTGTTTAAAAGTAATCAAATGTCAGCTGAACTGTTTTCCTCATTTCATTCATTTATATCTTGAGACTTTTATGTTTTTAACTGGTCAGCTTGTTTGAACGATTTTCAAAGCAAAAGTATGCATTGGAGTGTTTAGAAAAACCACAAAAATGACAACAGCGGTATTTGTGTGGTCATTTCAGACATCACATGTTGCTTATCAAATCAGATGCTCTTAAAATGAATGAACGGGGACAGCGTGTCGCCCCTTTGCTTTGACCAAACTTCTGGCCTGCACTCTAAAGAGGAGGACTCTACTGAAACAACACTTTGTATTCTGCAAATAAAAGGCATGAAGGCATCTATTCAAAGTGATGCGTCTTCAAAATTCAATTTCAATTCAATAGCAAAGGTAAGAAAAAACTGACCCCCTATCCCTGACCTCACATGTCCTGCAGCCTCGAACCGACAGCTGTTTTAAGAACAACAGCACCCTCTAGAGGCACAACAAGGTAGTGCAAGAGGGGCTCCATCCTGTTTTGACAAAGAATGCTAGATTACTTGATGAGACACCGCTGCAAATGACAAAATCTTAATACGTCTGTGATTTTGATGCAATGGATGATCATGACAGATGAATTATTTGACATAAACTGTCATTACCCATCCTAAAAACCAAAAAGTTGTCTTGCATAGTGAATATAATGATTGTCCTATTATGCTGTGTGATGATACTGAGAAATGTCATGGAAAGGGTCTGTGCATCGACTCCCTGGGATTAGTGAGGTGAAACGGTCTCCCTGAAGAGAAAAGACTGTTTTTAATGTGGTTTGGGTGAGACTGAAGACAAAGTCTGTTTCAGGTTTTAATCCTCATTCCATGACCGCTTAAGTGCTGCTCTTTTTTCTAACGTCTTTCATTTCTGATGAGTTCTTCCAGATGAACAATAATGAGAACCAAGTTATGTCTTATAAAGGGAACCTTTTGTGTGGTTGATTATATTTGCAGAGACAAAGTTCTCTGTTTGCAACATAATTTAGGAAGTTATGACCATGTCTGAACAATGTTTCACCACTGCAACAGCGTTTTTTGCTGTTTTAAAAGTTAATGTGGGCTTGGCACCTGGATGTGCATGACACAATTTTAAAGGTACTGTGTTTAAGATTTAGATGGATCTACTGGCAGAATATGGCAGAAATGGAATATAATACTCATAAGTACACTTCCATTTGTGTAGAATGTAGAATAATAATAAACTGAGTTTTCGTCACCTTACAGTAGCTGATCCTCTTTTTCAGATGGCTGCAATCTGCAATCTCACCACTGGATGCAACTACATCTTACACACTGATACTTAAAGATGCTTCTTCTAAAAAATACAAACTACGCTAAAAAGTATCTAAAGCTGAGGTCTCAAGTATCCTAATATATTTTAAAGTGTCAGGCAGGAGTCACCTGCCAGGCTGCTGTTTTCTATCCATTCTGCTGAGAGTTATTTGCACAGCTGCACGTTCTTTATGTATAATTTGTAGTTTAATGGCATTTTCTCACACTGCGCTGGAGTTTCAAACCATGCAAAACTATCATTTTAAAAAAGCTAAATCTTTTTTCTGCTGTTCTAAAGACAATCCAAAAGAACAAGAAGATAAAGACCAATGAGGCACAGAACAGCTTACCTGAGGAATCAACACTAAGGTTCACGTAATCCTCCTTTTCACCTGTACCTGATTGTCATGTTGCTCCAATGTATTTTTCCACCTCCTTTGAATATTTAGTTAGAATGCTGCTAAGCAGCTACAGTTCACTCTGTTTGCAGTTCCTGAAAGTGTCCACCAGATGTCCTCAAACACCCATTAATATATCACTGATGAGAAAGGCTCAGCTGCAGTGTTGGTTAAAATGTCCCTAACTGCATTACTTTCATTTGTTTTTATATGACATGATTGTTGTGATACCTTCCTGCGGAGGATCAAGATAAACTATTTATTCCAGGTAATCTGTGACTCGATCACTTCACACCATCATCAGTCATTCTCAAGTGACAGCTGTTTCCTTTAGCTATCTTCTATCTGCCTGCATCTTTTGTGATTTGAGTGTTTTACAGAAATGCATACAGATAACACTGCTCCTTGTAATCACATTACCGTGCTGCAGTTACATCTGCTCCATCTAGTGAGACAGAGGATTAAATCTATGAACCACCAGGGGCCCTCAAAGATCTGCAGTGATTTATCTCTGTCGCTGCCAGCAAACAGCTCAGTCCTGTTATTCAAAATCAGCTGTGAGCAGATGCAGAAGCTATTTCTGTATTTTGTCACGCAATCCCAGCAGCCATGTTCAGCGGCTGTTTGAAAAGCCACGGTTTCCAGGAGGCAGCATCTGCTCAAACCATCGAGCAGCTGATTGATGCTTTTTGACTCATGAGGATTGAGTGACGGGCGAATGAGAGAAAAAAAATAACGTATCACAGCATTCAATTAAGCATGACAGCTCAAACAGCACAGATTATGTTATTATTGGGCTGTCGGACTGCTTTTTCCATTCATTCTCTCCATTCATTCATACAAAACATAAAACATGTTGGACTTGTGATTCAAACTGAGATCTGGAAAGAGAGAAAAAAAGCATGAAAGCAGATAGAAGGGGGTTGGGTGACAGATTGGAAAAGCTCAATCCTCGCTCAGAAAGACAGATTGGCAGAGGACTGCCATGTAGCTCAACTGGTTGAACTAATGTTGTCAACATCACCAGCGTAAGTGGTTTCTGTCCCATCGGGGCCAGCGATACTGAGACCTGCACGCAGGGTTTCTGCTGTAAAGCTTATGTAATGGACTGTACAAGGCCTCCAGAGGCCACATGAGCACACACGAGGTGATTCGATTTGGGATGAAGGAAGACAAGGGGTGAGTGAACAACAACCAGCCCTAAACCTTCTCAGAGTTTGTGCCTTTGCGTGGATTGGAACCAGCAACCTCCCAGCCGCTGCTGCTCAGACAGCGTCGACTCTGAGGGGTTTCCTGCTGCCGCCCTCCCTGATTTATCACGGTTCGCTTTGTGACGAGCATTTGAACGATTCCTCCCCTGCAGGGCGAGGAAATGTAAACCCGGATTAACGGGTCATTAGAAATGTACCATTTTTTTTTATCCTGCAAAATGAATTACGCTTTGATTTTTCCCCCGCCTCCCTGCATGTGTGTATTAGAGAATAACTGAGAGGGAGGAAAAAGAGGTTTGTACAAAAAAAAAAAAATAAATAAAACTGACAGATACACGACAGATTCCACAGCACATGGACACAGTTTTGATGGGATGTGGAAAAAAGTGGTAATTATTGCAGATCGCTTGCATGTAAAGCCCTCCAAAACAAAAAAAACTTCAATCGTCTCAGCTCTGGTTTGGTATATTTCTGTTTTTCCTTTGAATGTTCTGCACTGACCTCAATAATAACTCCACTGTATGTTGTGCTGTGTTGATGTAATTTTAACGGTGTAAATTCTAGTGCTGAAATCATTAATTTTGCAGATTAATGTAACCAAACTGGCTTAGCTGTTATTTTTTGTCTGTTCATAACGCAACCAAAATTCACCACAGATAAAATCCACGTTGCTGAGGATCAAATTAATCATCTCTCTAATACATTTCTTTCAGCATCTTCGCTACAAAACTACCACAAATAAAGGCTAAACTCTGAATAAATGTGATTTACAAAGTTTTATGTAATCAGCATGTGTACCGTGTGTGCAGTGCTATACTTTTGTGTACATATTCTGAGGACAACACAATCAGCTGGTGAGATGGACTGAGTGAAAGCTTGTTGGATGATGAATGGAGATGCGAGGGGAGTGTCTGTACTTTAGCGCACTGGCACCAAAATGGACAGATCATAAATCCAGCGGGTGCTCTGAGTCCTCTGCAATGATGAGTTCAGAGGCTGTTAACAGCATTTATGGTGTCACACAAGGCTGTTAAGCTGAGAGCTTGCTGCCAGTCTACGCTACTGTGGGTATTACAGTCACGATTGTAGTCAATGAATCGACTAGTCAGTTGACGGAAAATTAATCATCAACACCAGCTTAGTTTATTTCATGTGATGCGAGCAAGGATATTAAATCACACATAACAACTGTAGTTTCACAGATGACACAAAAATCTCAGGCAAGGGAGTCATCATACGACCAACATAAACGCCTCGGGTTGATTTGAATACCGCAAAATCTGCTCGTTTAGACTGCTGCTGTTACATATCCACTGTATTCCAAGACGATGCCTGCCGGTGCTGCTCCTTTAAACGGCTCAAACTTGGCTTTTCGAACAAAAGATCTTTTCTTCCATCAGTACGACTGAGCTCACACATACAGGCACACAGGCACTCTGTATTTCCCTCACGTTTCCCTAATCAGCAGTCACTTTTAGAGAGAGTGTGAGAAACACACAAAGTAAAGAGAGAGAGAGAGAGAGAGTGTGTGTTTGTGTGTGTGTGCTGGGGGGGTCTAACCGACTGAGGTCTGTGAGAGATTGCATAACGCGATTAGACTGCAGGAATCTGAGAAAGAAGTCCTATTGTTCACGACCATGTGAGGGAGAGAGAGAGATCGTTGTCCAAGACCATGTGACACGAGGTCAGAGTTCAAACGCACACGGATGACTATGTGAGGTGAGGAGCTGGGCGAAGATGCAGGGAGTCAGACGAGCATCATATTCTTCAAAACCAATTCGCTGGACCATCCTTCTGTACTTGTTTCTGATCTAAATGGAAGTCCTGCTGGCAAAGTTAACCCCGTTAACCTCAACATCAAACCTCAAAGATATCATATTGGGATCAAAAGAGTACTTTCGACTCAACTGGGTATTTAAGCCTCCAGTCTGGACACTCATGCTTTCAAACTGTCTTTCTAGGACTCCAAGCTGAGACACTACAATATAACACAAGTGAAATGTAAGGAAACAACGCTCACGTGCTATAGCTAATTTCCCCATGGGGTGGGCTATAATGGATTCTTCTAAGGGGTCAGGTGTGTGTGTGTGTGGCCTGGGGTTGAGAGCAGCATGATCAGACCTCCTCTGTCTATTAATAATTAAACTGTAATGGTCAAGATAGCCTGAGAGGCTTGGAGCTATACAGGATACACCAGGGGCTTTACACTGCACTGCAGAGAGAGACAGAGATGAAAGGGAGAGCGTGAGGGGTGTGACAGGCAGGAGTGAAGACAAATGAAACAAATGTAAAAAGACAAAGATTAAGAAAGACAAAAACGCAAGAGTCCTGCAGGTTAGCATCTAGGCCAGACGCATTTTCATGAACTTCACAAACACCAGCAACATCCTTGAAAACACTGGAGTCTTACAGTAAAAATGTTAATTTCTGGGGTCATATGAACATGATCGATGATAAAACCGCCTCAGAGTCAGAATGCAGACTTCTTTGGATGATCACTGTTTGCTGTCAAGCTCTGGTTCCTCAACAATGAACTTATTTCTCACAAAAACTGCCACTACAGAAGACAAACAAGATGATAAAAATAAACTGTAATAATGCAGAAACAGCACTGGTTGACAGGAACACCAACAACAAAGATCCTGACACTGATGAGCAGTGTTACTGATAATGTCAGTAACATTTCAGTGACATTACTGTGTGAAAAACTAAAGGGTAAAATGGCACGACATCTAACAAATTCACAAAATGATGAAAAAGAAGACGCTTTGAGAATGTGTCCCCATAAATGTCATCGAACACTTGAGCTACTTCATAAAAAGGGCAACTACTAAAATAACGCTTGCAGAAGGGACACAAGGGAGATTGTGACTTATCAAGAACCATCAGAACATGCTCAAGTCTACCAACACCTGGTCTTTCTCAAATGATGAGCCGTGGAAGAGAGAGAGGTCGCATCCCAGAATAATGGAAAGCCACCAAAAAGGCAAGAAAAAGGCAAGTTTAAGCTGCAGCTTCATCTCTTCTTCCATGCAGAGGGAACGCACAAATTCCCAGAAGTCTTGTGATTGAATCGGTGGCACATAAAGTAAAAGAAGACCCCCTGATTTGTGAATATCTGGATAGACATTTTTGGAAAATCCATGAAAAATTAAATGAGTAAGTCAGTCAAGTGATGAGCAACTTGCTTGACTGCGCAGTGAAGGCAGTGGAGGATATCTTTGTGTCACTGCATTGCAATGAGCTGGCGAGACAGCAAAAACTGCATCTGCATCACAGACTATGAGTACAGGTGCAACAACATCTCAGCTGCTTTAAAACCAGGACATTCAATGAAGCTGCGACATTGCGGGTGAAGACGAGGCAGCTGCATACAGCGTAGATCCTTCGACTTGTTTGTGTCACAAAGCTCAAAAACACATTCAGCAGAAGGTGTGTGTAAAGGCCAAAAATAATGGACATGTGGACGTAATTTGTTGTGTTTTCGCCCTGCAAGGCAAACAACGTCTGCGATGGTTTCAATTCTACAAATCAGGTCTCACGGAACGTAACATTGGTGAAGTTTCACAGCATTTTCTCTGCACCTCAACACTGAATGCTCTGTTTTACTGCAGCTATAAAGCCAGACAGGACGAGGCAGGGCTCTAATTTATGATTTCATCAATCTGCTCCAGCTACAACAGCCTGAAAGACAGAGACATCCCTGGGCAGCAAAGCAGCATTACCTTTATAAATACTGCATGTTTGCCTTCACTCAGCCTCGCAAATCACCTTGTTACAGAAGAGACAAGGCTGGGAAGATGAGGAAAAAGAGGAGGAAAGAAGGGGATGAAGCTCAGACACCGGCAGCCATGTCACCCCCACAATTACTTGTTGCGGAGCGTTATGTGTGTCTCCCTGCATAAATGAAGGGTTGTTTGAGACTGGCGGGTACAAGCTCGGAGTGCAGAGTGAGCCTGAATCTCAAGACAGCACGAAACAATCGAGCAAAAAGAAAAGGCTGCAGGTTTTTCTGACTTGCATTCAGACTTGTGGTGCTCTCTACATACAAAAATGTGTCCAGTGGAGAACCTGCAGAATGCAGCAGAGTGTAAAAGTGTCCTTTGTGGATGAGGAAATACACACCTTTTCACACATTTTTACACATTTTCGTGAGCATTTACAGAGTGTTTGTGTTTTTCTGATGGCTGGTGTCTCTTCCATGTACAGCAGGACATTAGCCCTCAAATGGATTACATTTGGACGGCAGCCTGCAGACAGCTAGTCAGCTCTGTTGGGCTAGGCTTCCCAGTGCACCAGTGCACCACTACACACACACACACACCCACACACTGCAGCAACAGAGCAATCAAAAGTCTGGGAAATTTCCTGCTGATGATGGACTTTTCCTCTTTTTCTAATCAGCCACTCCTCTTCTTCCTCGCTCTGTCCCTCCTCCTCCTCCACCCTCTGCTGTCTGTGACAGACCTTAGCGACACACTCACACATTCACTCACACACACACCTTTATATACAGACACTGCGCTGTACATACTGCAGCTTCTCTCTTACTGTCTCGGACTCTCTTTCCCTTAAAGTACAGCTGATAAATACATACAAGAATTTAAGTATTTTGAATATTATTAAAGTTGAATTAGAATTTAACTGCTAAACAGGCTTTTCCTCGGGATATTGGTTAACTTCAACTCGATGTAGATTATTGGACATGTTTCCAATGGTTGATTAGCAAAGTAACTTCAGGCCATTTGTCTCCACTTTCATTCCCTAAATAGTGACAAGCTGCTCTACTTAATTACTGCAAAGTTCAGTGCAATGTGATCAATCAATCACTCAATTATGATACCCAGATTTGGGTGCCATCTAAATATTCCAGAGACACTGTGCAAGCCTGACTAATCCATTAGCACCTGTGACACTTTTTAACATGTTACAGTAGCTGACGATGTTGAATAGTGCTTCCTACAAGCCCATGCCAGCAGACTATAAATGCTCCCTGTGTAATACAGAAATATGATACGCTGATTCTGAACTGAGGCTATTTCTTATCTTGGAGGACAAAGTTGGTTACACAAGATAAACCCTGAACACTGTAAATGATAATATTGGCCCCGGAGTCAGTCAGCTTAGTCTCCAGAAGATCAGCTCTGAGGAATACATCACTTGTTTTGCCTAACTGGGTCATCAGTAAAAAATGTAAAGAAGGAGACATCACAGTAAACCCTCTTGGAGTTGATCTCTTGAAGTCACAGAGCATTCAACACCAAACCTCGAGCCAAACGGTCTCAGTACCCTGACTGTTTTAATGGCACCCCTCATATAAACGTGTCTAATGGATCGTGACCGTACAGCTACAGCACTGCACTGGTCCCCAATCTGCATCTGCATCTGTAAGCCTCACGGGACATATCCTCACCCCAGACAGATGCAGGGAAGGTGCAGCGGTTTATGCATATCCGTATGAATGTGTCCACAACAAATACTGAATATGATTTGTATTTGTTGGGTTTGTTTACTGTGGTGCAACAGTGAAGGGCTTTTAGGTAAATAGAGTCCATCAATCCAGAGATCCAAACTGCTGAACACTGCCATTCTGCAGCCCGTGCCTTGATGGATGCTGTAGTTTTATTTCTTCAGCTGCAGTCCTTCAGTGCTTTGTGCTGCTGCTTGGTCAGCTCCTCTTAAGGAACTCTGGAGAAAGTTCATTCAAAGTGAGCTTGAGGTATAAGTTAAAGTGATAATCAATGAGGTCGGTTTTATTTGCTGAAGCACTTACTCTTGGGGTACTTTTGCGCTGCACTTCCTCAATAAAACAGTGAAGATGCTGTGGAAGTGGCAGTCTCTGCGTGCGCTCACCCATGCAGACTGGATGTAAAACAAACAATGAGTTCATGCATTTGTGTTTTCACAGTGGCTGATCTGATCACCCTGTAAGCAATAACACCGATAATGTGAAATTCATTGCCACTTAAAACTTTTGGGGAGCAGGAGGATTGCAGGTAAGCTGGTAACAGATACATTTTTTATATCAGTGTTGTGATTAGTCATAGTAATTGTTGCAGTAGCAGCAGTCATCATGGGAGTAATATTAGAAGTGAAAGCAGCATTAGGGATCCTTTCAGGCCCAAGGTAAGAAATAACCCACTGCAAAGCAACAGACCTTTCTGAAAGCTGACATTTTGACTCATTTAGCTCTGGTGTGACATTCAACAGAACTTTTGGGTGAAGCTCAAAAGACACCGGATCCTGCATTTCCACCTCAGCTTCAGTTTGGATGCTTTCTTTAACAAGCTCCAGCCCAAGCGTAAATATCGATCATGACAGTATCAGATCAATAAGTGCTTGGAGTGAGGGCGGAGGTGATCTGTGATTTTTCTGTCAGAGAACCAATCACCAGCATATTGATCAGCCCTATAGAATGTTCCCATACATAATAGCATTCATGTACATGAATACCCACACGTACACAAACACACGATTCTTGCAGGAACTTAGCTGAGTACAAACTGATATGTGTTGTGTGTGCAGCATTTCAGTTTAAAGCATGCCAGTGTGTGCAACCCTGTGTGCATGTGCAAGAGTGTGCTGTGACTCAGCTGCATCCACTTTCCATTAGGTTTTCTCATGCATCCTTAACATGCATCCAGATACCTCCTCGACTGGGGGAGGGAAAGCACTTTCTCCTCTGATCACCAGCGCTGCTGGTGCAGCAGCAGGACGACAGATGAATGTGGAAGCACATGCAAGATTTACAAGTGCATGTATGCAACAAAGGAAGAAGGAGAATATACAGTCCAACAAAACTCTTCATTCATATCATCATGTTGAAGAAGATTCCGAAACACTCCTCTTCAATAACGCCGTGCCTCCGGCCAGCATCAATAAATCATTAAGGCATTCAAGATCCTTGTCAGCTCCGTTGCTGACGATGCAAATGGTCTAAAAAATATCACAGAACGGCAGGAGCAGGCGGTGAAAGGAACAAAAGAAAATGACCTCTTAAAAAGGCAATTCCGATTCACACAGTGAAAGAGAAGACAAGTAAACAACGTGAGAACAAGACGCTCATTATCCTTTATCGAGGTAGAAGCCGCAGAGATCTCAAAATTAATCAAACTACAGGGGAAACCCTGCAGAAGGCTTCAAACTTCAAGTGCTGCATCCTTCCACAAAACTGCCTCAAAACAATCTTAGCTTGACATTTGTTCTCCACTATGACTAACTGTGTGGCTTGCTTGTGGCTGATTAAAAACCGCCATATTATTTTTATTAAAATGTGCAAATTTTAAATTCTAGCAGTCACTTCAATCTTACTTTTTAAGGTTTCAAGTTTCCAACGTGTAATTGCACCTGGGGCAGCAGGTGAATGCAATTCTCAGCTTTAACAGTCGTTGCATTGCACTTCATTTGTCAATGATTTGCCTTGTCACTGATTAAAAGTCGACTAAAATTGGAAACCAGTTCGCCCCTGCAGGTTCTGGTCTTATTATAATGTCCTTATAGCTCTCAAAAAGTGCATAAGAAACACCCATTAATGTGTGATCACATCTGCTAAATAGTTATTATGCTTATCACCTTTTCTAATTGAAGAAGTGACATCAGATCAAAAATGCTATCTTGAAAGGTTGCTCATCATTTCATAGAGAATTTTAAACACATTATAAGACAACAGGATTTTCTATAACTCATCTCTCTGGAATAATAATATCCACTCAGTTTTCCATTTTACTGCTCGCGTGCAGCCATTCCAGCAGTTGTAAATTATAAATTGATTTCGCACGGCTGTGTGGGCGTTGGGTGTATTTCTGGTAATCTATCATAAAAAAACAACAGGAGGGAGGAGAGGAAGAGGCAGAAAAGAAGAGGTCTGTATGGTTGAATATCTTCTCTCTCTCTGCAGGCTTTTCATTTTCAGGAAGCTGACACTAAATCACTCAAGACACAGTGGGAAAAAAAGGATTCACAGGACTGGGTTGCTGTGTTCACACCTTTGGGTCGGGACGAAGGAAGATGAAGAGAGAGCAGGATGAGAATGAGCATGTGTCTGTTTTCTGGGTTTCTTACAAGTTTCTGTCTGCCTCATCGCCACGCCACGAGGGAATTAATTAACGTGATCACGCTGAAAGTCTTTCATGCTTCTCCAATAACTGTGTGACGTATAGGTGCGTTCTTGTGCACGGTTGCGTTTTGGCATCCTCGCTTGTATTGTCTCTTTGAAGTGATATACTGGGAGGCAGTGTGCTGTAGGCTGTGTGACGCTAACAACAAACAATGGCGTTCAATGCTAAAGTTAGCCATGAGGCACAGGATCAACACTGAACGGCGCTGCTTGTCCATCAGCTTTCTTCCTTTCATCCTTGCATCTCAATGTCAATCAGCCTACGAACATGCTCATTTCTATAAAAACTTAACTATTATTTGTAGTTTTTGATTGAATATGTCCTCAAATTTCTTCCCTCCCTCTTTCCTGCGTCTAGTGTCTTATCCTACTTCCTCACTACCTTCATTAATTCCTTCAAGCTCTCCATTGTTCCCAACTGTATGTCTATAACCTGATGATGGTGATAGCCTCTGTTTCACCCCTCATTCTCCCATCCAATCTCACTGTTCATAAAAAACAGGGGAAAAACACTGTTTAGGTATGTGTGAGAGAGAGATTCCATTAAGGACCATTACAGTGAGTGCTCAAGATGCTGTGTGGCACTTAATGTTTCTGCTTCCTCCTCCTGTTTTATATTAGTTGAGGTAATGAGGAGAGAAGTGACAGAGGGGAGACAGAGAGGCATGATCGGGCGAGGTGCCATACAGAAGGAGCTCTGACTTGGAAAATGAGAAAATGGGTTTTAATTTTTAAGCAGCTATTCTTTCTCAATTTCAGGGCAATTACGGAACCAAAATCGGTTTGTCATGACATCAGACTTAGGGTGGAAAAAAAAAAAAAAACCCGATTCTGCTCATTTCTTGACTGCTTTCTTGCACAGAAGCAGAATTCATCTTCCATTGATTCATCCTCTTCTCCTCCCCCTCTTCCCCATCTCTCCACTAATACCTCTCCATCTTCCTGTCCGCCCCATCCCCCTCTCCCATGCAGTTTCATTTCTCTCTCTTACTCTGCCACATTCTTTTTCCCCCCAGCACATATTGCTTGTCTTGCTCTTGTTTTCACGCCTCACTTCTTCTTCCTCTACCTCCATCTCTTCGCCTTAATCGCACTGCCTCTCCTTTCACCAGTGGTCCAGTATTCCAGAGTGTCACTGGTGGTTTTAATGCCTCTTTTTGTGTCCTCTTTCCATCCCTCTGATCCCTCTCTTTCATCCTATCCCTGTCCCACTCATATTCACTTTATCTATCCATCTCTCCATCCGTTGTTACTTATTATTCATGAATCTGGTTCACAGAGAAAAAAGAAGACAGATGCATCTACAGCTTCAAGAGGACTCCTTTGCCAGTGCGTGTGTGTGTGTGTGTGTGTACACATGTGTTTGTCGGGCCACCGCTGGGCTCTGCATCGGCGCAGAGGCAGCTTCAGATTTTTGTTGCCGTGTGCTTGGCAGGGCGTTAGTCTGACTGCTTGAGTACTGAATACAGCAATGAATGTGATGAAGATGCTCAGCCAGTTTGGCACGTAGCAGAATTATTTGGGAACATTTTACACGGCGAGAAAAGACATTACTCACAGAGAGTGTAAAATAATCCAAAAAGTAGACTGAATGTCGCTTTGAGGCGAATGCAAATGAGGTACAACATGAAACATCGGAGTGTGACATAAAAGTGATTACCAAACATATTCTGCTGCTTGCCTTTTATATCTGACTGAAAGACAGACTGGCTGGTTGTTTGGGTGTCTGGGTCTCTGGAGAGTTGGTACTGACAGGATTTCAGGATGTCAAAGTAAAATAACACCATATTTCTTTTAGAGCGTGAGCAGTTCGGTTAGGATCTGTTTCAGCTCCATTCATTCACACTACGATTACATTAACATATCCCATGTAATCTTGTCATTAAACTATAATTTAGCTTACTTTTAACGTGGGGTTTCTGTTGTCATGGATGCAATTTAACTGCTTCATGCACACATGTGGTCCCTGCAAGTGTCATATTATTATCAACAGTTATTATTCCACTCATGTGTCCATGGCATTTTACTGTTAGTCAAGGAGGAACTCATGTGCATCATGTTTTATGAGCTCATCAAATGCTTTGTATGAAAAACCTCAATTTGTCAAGCAGCTTGAGTAAAAGTTAAAAGGCGCATAAAATGAAAATACTCCATTACAATAATTAAAAGAATAAAAAGCACGTGTACACATCAGGAACTGTACTTGATTAAACGTATACAGTTACACACCGCTGGCTTTGTGAAATCATAAAAAGCACCTAAAAAGGTGTCTTTGCTTGTTTGTGAGATGTTTAACATTCAGCATTGACCTTAGCTATATACACCTATTAATAAACATCACACTGTGCCCTTGCTAACATCCTGCTGCGCTCGAGGCTGTTCCTGTCCCCCATAATACAAACTGACACCCACCCACACACGAGTCCACCTACTTTAAATTCACTCACTCTTATTCATTTAACAAAATATTTGCCAATATGGTTTGCATGGACAGACCTGTTTAATCTTACGACTGAAGAGCGCTTCAGCAGCAGACGAAGCACAGCTCAGAGTGTGTTTGGCACACTTGGGAGGGACTCTTCCTTTAGTTTTCTACGATGTCAGCAACACTGATCAAAATGCTGTCAGGCCATTTTTTGGATTCATGTAGGTTTAGTTTGAGTTAATAAATTTTGCTCATTAGATCAATTTGTCCAGCTGTGTGTCTGTCACAGCGTTCTATCCTCAGAGCGGCACCTTTATTGTACCTTCTAAGTATTGTGTCCACTCTTGAGGCTGTTTGAAGCCGCTTCAAAGCCCCCCAATCATTCTGTATTCACTCCATTCAAAGTGCCACATGAAACTGCTTTTCAGTGGTTAAAAATAGTCGTCATTCTCAATAAGAGTCAGTAATTGCATAAACAAACCTTGGAAATAAATGAATATAATCTGATTTCATTTCCACCCACATTTAAGAGTGTGAGCCAATTCGAGTCCCCTTCAACCAATACACACTAATTTAGTTATTTAGTCAGATAATGAATGAATGGAGCAACATTGAAGGTAAGGTGGAGTGTAACTGATGCTTTGAACAGGTGTAAGAGCAAAGCCACATCACCGCTCTGAAACAAGCTCATTCAGCTGTTGCACTCAAAAGATAATGAGTCTGTATTAATCCTGAATGTCTAAATGATGTTAACGCTTCTAAAAATGGAAGTTCACAGCACGCAAAACACAACAGAACAGAAATTCTCCTCCAGAGTGTGATATATTTGTATAACCCTACGCCAGAGAGCCACACAATAACTAATTCTACAAAACAAACATGCAAGAAATAACCAGGATGCCGTTCACTTTTCCAAATTTTGTTTCCACGTTAGGTAGCATCCAGGATGCATGCCTCCGTTTGTGTTCCAAGTCTTCTCTGCCCACTGTTCCGTGTGATGTTTGTCTCCAGGCCAGTTATTTTGAGGTACTTTTCCGAATGTTTTTCTGCGACCGTCTGAGTGCTGTAATTATGTGGAGTCCAACTGGTGTACTATCAGATTTGGAAATGAAATTGATTTTCAACTCTTTAAGTGCTCCCGATGGGCTCTGCAAAACTTGACACTGACCAGATGGTCCCTTAGGTTCTAATATGTCTTCAAAGCAGATATCTGTCTGGTCTCCATGTTTGGCCATTTCCACTAAGCTGGTATGAGGATGCACCATTGACCAACAGTAATTCTTTCCACAATTTGATTCATTGTCAGAATCTCAAAACAGTTCTCAGTGTTAGCAATCCTCCTGATTGTGTTCTGAACTTACAATGAATTAATTTCTCCTGTGCCGTTGCAGGAGACCAATGGACGATGTGCTTTTTGGTGCTGAGCCTGTCCTCAATTTCAAGCATGAACTGTGAGCTGTTCATCACAAAGCGGCTGCTGATTGCCAAGCTTGCCTTCTGCTCCTGTGATCTGTGAACGCCACCGAAATGCAGTGACAACGGATGGCGGCACTGTGGATCCATGCTGCATCGCACACTGAGTTTTTTAACTCAAGTTTTCTCTGAATCCCCTATTAAGTAGTCCCACCAGGATCCACATGTTGGTGGCTTTACTCTTGTGTCTTTTATTTTCTTCATCGTCATCTTTCAAATCTTGAATCTGAACTTCTGGATTGTGGGAGTGGAGGAGGACAGACTTTTAAACGACCCAACGGGCAAAAATTCTGATTGTTAATTGTATATCTGTACATACACAACACGCTGCATGTATATTTTCATATTGCAACATATATTCCAATATTGTGCGGCCCTATACAGGATGCTGCATTTCTAACCCGTTTTGAGTTTCGTTCCATTACAGAAGCCAGATCAGTGCACATCTTCAAGAATAATTAAATTTTGTTCTTGACTGTTTTTGTTTTGTTTACTTTTACTCTGTGATTTCTCAACATATTTCCTTGTTTTATGTATAATCTGTCTCTTCTATATCCCTCTTTCCCCTCTCTTCCTCTTGCAAAAAGGACGCTGTAAGTCCTGTTTAAAAAGGTGCTTGGTTCACAGGTATCATTTTGTGGTTTGCAGAGCTCAAAATAAGTGGGAGCGGGAGCAAATGAATATACAGTATTTCCCACACATTCTTCAGACACCAGCGAAGTGAAGCTACACTGTGAATGAGAAAAAAAAATAGCTGTCTTTCCACCATGGTAACAAGCTAGCCTATGAATGGCTCACCACTTTCTCAAGCAAGTCCTGTCTGTGATGGTCTGCTTTTTCAAATGGTGGCATGATTTTCGAATTGGCAGGAGCTGTCGTGGCACTGACTGCAGAGAGAGTTTAACTCTTTGAGGGCATGTTTGGAAGCCTGGCGAGGAGGAGGAACAGAGGGGAGAGAGGTGGCACAATGCTGCCAGGCCGGGCTCTGTCTGCTGGGACGACCATTATGCCTCTCGGTTCCTCGTAAACACGCTGCAAAGAGCTAGGTGAGGCTGCTGCTATAAATAGCTCTTGCTGTATCCACCACACCCACCATGTTGCACACACAAACACAAACACAAACACACACAAGCTAATGCATGAATGTATGCAGCGTCACATGCATGCGAGTGGCCACGTTCAACACTGGTAGACACACACTCCCCTCTATCCCCCCCCCCTCCCCCTCTGGGTGTCTCTTCATTGTGCTTTCTCTCTGCCTCCATCTCCTTTTGGCAACACTGCTCTGTCTCCTACTTATCATATGCTCTGTAGCAGATGGTGGATATGATAATTACCAAACAGACTAAACAGTAAGCAAATGAAAAATCCTCAGCGAGCCTTCACCATCACTCTCTCACACATATGCTTTTGCCACCTCTGACAGTCTGACAACTCTTTGCAGGCGAGAAAAGAAATCTTAGACATGATTTCTGCCTTTCTGAGGGCGTTAAGGGACTTTCATAAAACAAGGACTGAAGATAAGTTAAATCATTAAATTAAAAAATTGTTTTGGGTATGTTGCTGCCATTTATAGACCAAATAATTAACTGAAAAATGATTCATCCATCATGAAACTAATCATTAGTTGCAGCTCTACAGCAGATAATTAGTAGAATTAAAAGCAATAATACACAACGAGGTGTCCCAAAAAACAGGGGTCGCAGTTTCAGGTGAGACAGTCAGAAACAAGTATTTTGTGTTGTCAAGCGAAGGATCATAACCTCGATTGTTTCACAATGTGGAAAAAGCATTTCCTCTAACTTCAAAGCTACTTCAATCAAAGAGGAGTTGAGCATTCAGAAAAGTAAAATCTAATCTTTGTTAGCTAATGTTTATTCAAACAGGGTAAAGGTCTGACTGCATTGGAACGGACTGTCATGTCCAAATGACTTTAATTCAAACCAGGTCGGGATGGGAAGCACTCCGTTTAGCCTCGAGGTGTGAACGTGCCCCCAAATACATTATTCACACCTGTTCCTCTTTCTGCCCTCTCTTCCTCTTATAATCTCTCAAACTCTCCTCTTCTGAGTCTCTCCATCTCCTCCTCCACTGCTTTGTACCTCCTGACTTTCTCTCCTGAAGCTGTATAAAAATTGATGAGGCTATATTTCATAATTAAGGCGAAAAGAAAGCCTTGTCTCTTCTGCCATCGCTTCTGCTCGCAAATTTTAATAAAGCGCCCGTGGAGTGAAAAACGCTGTCTGAGAAGAAAGATGGTTTTCTTAATTGCTTCTGTGTGGACGTATTGAAAGTGACACCTCTGCTTTTGGATGAATGAACTTGTTGCCGCTGAAGCTTCATGTCACAAGTGCAGCAAAGGTAATGCTCATATCTGTCTGTCCCCAGGTGAGGCTTCGCTCGTCTTTTTATCTTCGCCTTGGCCTCCTCGCTTCCTCTCCTTATCTCTTCTTCCTCCTTTATCGCCCACCTTCCTCTCCTCAGGCTGTATAGCTATACTTCATAATTACAGCAATGATAATTACTCTTTTTCGTGTCAGTCCTGAAGTGTGATCACATCTCCCCTCCTCCCTGAAACCATCAAACACACATCTTTGAGTACCCAAGAGAAATGGCTGGGATGTGTGTGTGTGTGTGTGTGTGTGTGTGTGTGTGTGTGTGTGTGTGTGTGTGTGTGTGGGGCGGTCCCTGGGTGGTTGTTTTGCCAAACGCTGCCTGGCCTATAAATATATTGCTATAGTTCTTTCTATTCATAAACACACATCCATCTTAATGCACACACATACACACGAGACAAATGAGACCATGTGAGCATTTATGACAGAGAGCAAGAGGACCAGCTGAGCTCACAACCACACAAACAAGGAAAATATCTATTACTGTTTGTGAGTGTGTGTGTGTGCGCGCGCTCATGTGTAAATGGCAGAGATGTACTATTTCCACAAAAACAGTGAGAAAAATCAATTACTGACCAAAAGAAAACTCAGTTTGCTTAAAGCGCTGCATGTTCACTCTGCACCATCATTACTTTTAACTTGTATTCATCGGGCAGGTAAACAGGTTACGGAAGAAAATTCAGTCAATTTTATTGACTAATTGCATCAATTTATCTTACTTGGAGAGAAAATGGAAAGGTTTGTCTCATTTAAAAAACAATAAATTTACCCACACATTGGATCAGCAGGTTAAATACAACAGAAATACAGAATTGCACAAAAGACCACCTCATCCCTAAACCCTGTGCAAAATAATATGTGCTCTATTGCTAATATCTGCTTACATTTATCCATTTCACCCGGTGCAATCTCTAAATTTCTAAAGTTGGATACTTCTCTCAGCTGTGCAATAACACTATTTATTATCCATATCGGCAACTGAATACTGTGTATATATTGTGTATTTACATAGACCCAGTTTTTCCCAGATTTCCCAGGTGCAATACTATTTTATTCTGGTGCAATAGTATTCTCAGTACTTTTTTATGGCAGTAGATTTCTTTTGGCATTTACTATCTTTAATAACCTGTACAAATGTATATAGACATAGTTGCTTTTTTCCATCCTGTATTTTTGTGAACTTGTATATTTTTATTTTTTGACCTCTTATGCCGCTGTGCCTGCTTTTTGTAACCTGCTTTCTGGAACAACTAAATTTCTCCGGTGTGGGATCAATAAAGTCCAATCTATCTATCTATCTATCTATCTATCTATCTATCTATCTATCTATCTATCTATAACAAGGCCATCAAAAGTATGCTGTAAAAATCACCTGATAGTAGGTTATTTATCATTTATCATCATTATTATTATTATTATGGTCTCCTGCTGCATTTTATGAGCTGGTAATCAATGCTCAGGCACAGCAATCAGAAAAAAGCTGCACATCACTTTCCCCTGAACCTTTATTCTGAAAATAATGAAAGGAGCAACAAAAAACATTATGTTCTAACATGGAGCATTACGGACACTAGTAGCATTTCCATCTACGCTGAGGCAGAGTTTAGGTTTTGGGAATAAATCATTAAAAATAGCAGACTCAGCCTACTGCGGGCTGTGGCCATGCCAAACATTACTGGTAAGAGTCTTTTCCAAAACAGCACTCCAAAACATCATAGAGATTAAACAGAAAAGCATCAAAAGACACGAGGGGTCCCGCCCACCCATTACTGAGCATGCTGGGTATACTTCACAAATGTAAGAAGGCAGGCT
Organism: Chaetodon trifasciatus; assembly: GCA_037975065.1. Classification (NCBI taxonomy): domain Eukaryota; kingdom Metazoa; phylum Chordata; class Actinopteri; order Chaetodontiformes; family Chaetodontidae; genus Chaetodon; species Chaetodon trifasciatus. The sequence continues at coordinate 2,113,828 of JBBMOE010000048.1, forward strand.
ACTGATACTGATCACACATTATTAGAGAAAGCGGCTCAGTATTTACAGATACAGCTAGTTTTGACCTGAAAAGCACACCACGAAGAATACAATCGACAAAGAACGTGGAACAAGCACGAATGGCTCTCTGCTCACACCTCCAATGCAGCTAGTGAGCCACAAAACACCACACACCACGAGTTGCTATTGTTGTACCAGCTCAGAAAATCACTGTGCGGGCTTGAAAGCTAATATCAAATACATTTCTGGCAGCTACAGCTCATCTGTACCCTGAACGAGTGCTTCTATGCACATGGCCTTGGTCAGTCACTCACAGCTTGTCACAGTTTAGCGCTCTATCTTATCCTAGATTGGTTACATGACATTTACATTTACTTGTATTACCATGACACCGAGGCAGCTTGACAGTTGCATGCATTTTACTTTCCAACTTAACACTGCAGCAGCTAAAAGCAGCACAGGTCAGTACGTGTGGTTTACATGATTTGCCAGACAGAAGACGTCGAGTCATCAACTGAAACCTTAAGACTAAAGTCTGGTGAAAAATGATTACTGATTATTTTTATTATTTAGATTAAAACCTTCATTTCAATGACATATGAAGACAATACTGCCAACATGTTCCACAGGACAATGGTGACATATCTTTTGGTGAAAATGGTTAAAAAGTTCTTTTAGTTGGCGATGTGTGAAATAGGAGTTCATTTCTCAGGTTACAGAAAATGAAAATTGAGTCACAACAGCTCCATCTCCACTGATCCTGTGGACTTTCAGCCACCGTCTAGCCTTCCACCAATCTTTCATCCTCTCACAGCACCATCACATCACATCCTTCTCCCCCTTTGCTCTCTGCCCTCCATCATCTTCTAAGTGAATTTATGTTCCCTGTCGCTTGTGGTCTTTGATCTGTTATCTGCTTTGGCCCCGGGGTTGATATCAAGAAATGACACTCAAATCTTATTTCATCTGGGCTCACACAGGCTCAGATGACCATTAAATCTTGTTTTCTCATCCCCCAGCGGCCTCTAATCGAGTTTGGCATCCTACTACCAGGAATGAGAAGGGTTTTCCAAAACTTTAACCCTTAAAGCAAGCTGCCCAACAGCTGCAAACACACTGAAAACAAAGTGAAACGTACTGAAATATCACTGGTGACCTCAAACTCAACACTTTGGCTTGATTTCATGACACTACATTACTGTTCAAGCAACACTGTAGAATCCTAAAAATGCAGCAACATTAACAGTAAATCAAGAAATCTTTCCAAAATGAAACAGTATCTGAGTTTAGAACAGTCTGTAGGCTGTATTAGTATACATTTGGAGATTCATGGTTCCTGAGGACCTTGGGTGATGTGTTATCATTTACTGGCACAGCAGATCTTGCCCCCTAGGCCACTTTTATAAAGGCTCCGTAAATCTTATTTCACCCATGTTGGTTGTTGATAACCAGGTTTATTCCCTCCAGGGAACACTTGTTCCTGGAAAGACACAACAATGTTGTACAATTACTGTTACAGATGTAGGTTCTGTGCTCATGTCTGATTTCAACATATGATTAATCAGAACTGCACAGGACTTGGTTGGCAAATCAAACAGCTCTCATGTGTAAACTCCTACATCCAAACTTTGCTGAGTAGCTGTAAGGTTGCTTCACATGAGGACGGCGGTTTAGCAGGTAAATGTCCTCCATCATCACAACATAGAAAATGTCATCCAGTTGCACTTTTTTCCCCTGAGATCTGACTGAGTAACCACTGACAAAAATACTCATTGGGCAGTAAACGGTTGATTTAACAGGGCTGCCTTTGTCTTTGCATGCCACTGAGCAGAAAAGTAAGTTTCCTCATCCGACATGGAGCCACAGTGGACTGTTGTTGTCGTTGGGGCCGCTTGGCATAGTAATTACTGAGGGGAACCCCAAAGTACAAAGACGACAGAGAACAGCAGAGAGAGAGTGCAGGGGAGGGTAGCCAGGACAAAAAACTGCTTCCTGTTACTGCTGAACCCAATCACCATCATAGAAATACAATGCATAGAATAGATCAGAACCTAAAGGGCACAGAAGGTGCATCCACTGTGTAGTGGATTCTTACATTGATCAGTTTATGGAAAGACAGAATATAAAAATGTTGGCTTGCCCAAATATTAAATAACAAAGCAGAAAGTGAAACAACCATATAGAATAATATCATCAATCAAGCAGAGCTGCTCATTGAGTTGCAACATTTTGTTTAGTGGCTTAATTTATCGGCCAACCCTACTTCCCACCTCAACACATGGAGGACCTTTGGTGTTTACATGTTCTCATCAGAGATCAGGTGAACGGACCAGCGGGGGACAGACTCTGCCAGTGTGGGTGAAAAGAGAGGTTTGAAGATGGCAGGTGCAGCGACTGTGTATCCTCTGTGAGTTCTGTTTCTATGTATTCCCTGCTGCTCTTCTTCGAATGGCTTTGTGTCAAGTCCAATAATGATTACATTGTTTTGGTGCCACCAGCGTCACTGGTGGCTAAATGCTTGGCTTCCTCAGACACACACAGGCCTAAACGTGTAGTCAAGAGCAGGCTCGTCATTGTGTGTGTGTGTGTGTGTGTGTGTGTGTGTGTGTGTGTGTGTGTGTGTGGTAGAACAGCAGTTAAACAGAGGACAGAGAGTGAGGTAGTTCACCAGAACTCTCCGCTTGTTTCCAACCCTTCAGCATGCTGCTGGTGTGCCGTAGCCTGTCTATCTGTGCCTTGTTGAACACACTAGTGTAAGTTTGTGACTCCGTGTGTGTGTGTGTGTGTGTGTGTGTGTGTGTGTGTGTGTGTGTGAGACATAGAGAAAAAGTTGGCCAAGGCAGTGGAAAATGTGCGAGCCAGAGACGATGACGTTGGCAGAGTGGAGAAGAACAAGCTACTTCCTGAAAATCTATTCAACGCTTTGACTAAACAGTCTCTCAGCAGACCTTCTCACCCTCTCTCTCACTCTTTGCTCTCATTGGCTCGAGCAGAGACTTTCTCTTTTTAACCCTTTGTGGGTCATCTGACAGTTTATACTACTACTAATAAGAAGGAACAAGAGTTCAGTTTTGCTGTTACAGGTTTGCTATTATCGCCATCATTTCAAATGTTGTATTGTCTGTTATTCTTTTTGTTTCATCTTGGCTTTTATCTATTTTACTGGTTTCATTTTTAGAATTTTTATCTCTCATGTTACAAATAAGGTTTTTGTTTCTATGTGTATTATCAGCATCTGCAAAGCACTTTGAAACACACTGACGTGTATGAAAGGACCACACGAAGAAAGTTTTGACTCTCAGTCTTTGCCTCTAGCATTTCCAAAGGTCAAAGGATGATAAGGAGGAACATTTCCATATAAATAAAGTGCATTTTATTAGCCTTGGCTGCTGAATGATGAAGCACAACAGAATTGTATCCTACAGCATTCATCAGTGTTTTGATATTTCATGTCCTGGACATTGTGAAGACAAAAAGAGGCCCTGAAGGATTCCCTGAAGTCAGCTGAAGGTGGATGAAGCTACACTCTGGTTTACTGTGGCTTACTTTCCTCTGAGCTGTCACAAAGGTAAAACACACACACAAACACACACACACGCACACAGACACACAAACTTGTGCTTATCACTTGCATGCCACTGTAATCTCTCATTCTTCTCAAACCAGATGCTCCCCCCAACTCAGGACTCAGTAATTCTGCTCAGCCCTGCAGCAGCACTAACATGAGGTCACACCCACCAGAAACACACGCACACACACACACACACACACACACACACACACACACACACACACACACACACACACACACACACACACACACACACACACACTTCTGGGGACATTATATTACATTACTTACATTCATTTCCTGGAGACTTACCCTACCATAACCGAAGCCATTACTTGCCTAACCCTAACCTAACCTTAACCCAAGTCTTCACCCTAAAATGTAATGATTTGCATTATGGGGACCTGCATTTTGTCCCCACAACATGAGTAATACATGACCACACACACACACGCAAACACACAAACACAGGGCCAGGTAATTAACAGTCTGTAGATCTAAGCTATCTTTAATCTAATCAAACCACCCAGCCTGAATATCCCCCATGGGTTTGAACAACATTTCACACACACACACACACACACACACACACACACACACACACACACACACACACACACACACACGAACATTCCCTGTTTTATCATCCACTTCATTCTTTTCCTTCCTCGCTCCGTTCGCCGCAATTAACCACAGGTTTGCTATTTTTCCCCAAACACATTTTTAACTGGACACACACCAGTTTTTCAAAAGAATCCATAATGTGATCATCTATTTTCAGCCTTTGTGACAGACTGCAGTCAACAGGTTTATGTTGCTGCGTATTGGAAATCAGAGTATCGTATTCCTGTTGGGTGTAGTCTATTCCGCTTCAGCCTTTAATTGCATATTACTGCTTTTTGTTTGTTTTTGCTGTGGGCACTGTTTTGGTTCAGGCGCGTTCAAATCACACTAAAACTGAAATGAACAGTTTATATGATAAAATTCGATGAATAAAACTGAAAACTGAAGAAACAGCACCCAGAATCATGCAGGTTCAGAGCTCCTCCGGCTCAGTTTTAGCTCTTTGGTGGCTTCTTATTTAGAGAAGTCATGATTTTCACTTCACACCCAAATTTCCTTCACCATTACAGAACTGCTTGTACATCACTTCTCAGCATTCTGTGTCATGCCCCTAACAAGCCGACGCAGATTCAATGTGGCGCTGGGTTCAACAGTAAAACTCCTAAATTTGAAGTTGGCTTGCGGCAGATTCACCTGATAAACCTTTCACATTATGAAGCAAATTAAAGTCTTCAAAGAGTTGCAGAGTCCCCTCTTAATTGACTCTGAAAAGTCAGATTAATTAGCGCTCAATGTGAAACTCATACCATGTCATGACGCCACACGATGAAACAGTGCAATTAAATTTCTGGGTTTTGTGAGTCTTCTTTTATTAAACCTGGTCGAGTCTCATCTGGTGTCACTAATGTGACCTCAAAGTCAAGTCAGCCGTCTGTGGAGTTTGACGAACAGGTAGGAAATTAGAGATGTGATGACATTGGCAGAGATGGAGAAAGAGCGAGCAACGCAGAGCAACTCGTCTCATCCCGCCAGTTCCCAGACTGTCCGAGCAGATCCGTGCCCTCTCCATGTGCTCTGATTCAGTCCTAAACTCGACCTTATTACATTCCTGCAGCCAACAGTTTCGTCATTAGAGAGATTTTTCATGCGGTTGCTGTTATTATTTCTAGCAGTGACATGGTTTATTCATCTGTGAAGTTTCAGAGCGCGTGTGAGTTTGCGTGTTGCGCTGAGCAGACAGCTGCAGTTGCCTAAGAAACAACTCACGCCTGAGGGCTGCCCCCCCCTGCCTCTGACTGAGAGCACGAGACCGAGCACTGAGGATGGAGGCAGGGAGGAGTGCAAGAGGATGGAAAGAGGGAAAACACTTCTGCGGCTCCGTTTAGCCCTCGAGAGACTGAACTGAACAACAAGACAGAAACCCATCCACTCTGAAACACACAATGTCATACAAAGAGTAACACAGGGACAACTGGCTCCTTCTTTGCTCTTGGACAAATTTTCTGGCTCATTGGGTCCTTTTAGAAAAGGCGGTCAGCAGTGGTTAAAAGGGTCTGCCTGTAGCTAGAGCGGCAATGAGACCTATAAACTCATAAAAGTCTATTTATTGTCCTATTTCTTTTGGCTGATGCTTCATATCACCTGGCAATTGTGTCCCTGAATGTCCCTGTACCTCAAGCCGGTTCACTTCGCAGAAGCAAACCAAACAGTGATTTTCCCAGTAACTCCTTCATACGTTTTGGTATTCTTCAGCTGCTTTCACTCAGCAGGAGTCATTTAGCACGTTACACACACGGGACGCAGAAGTCAGCTGCAAGCAACAGCTTCTAAGGAAGGCAGGATGTGGATTTGAGGTTTCTTTGGGGCAAAGATGCTAAAAGGCATCATTTAGTTTCTGACCGCTGTCATCTGCTTCATTGACCTTTGTGTATTCTAGAAGCATTTTTTGTTGTATTTGTTGGCATTAAATCCCAACAACAATCAATAAATCAAACGCTCTGACACAAAAAGAGAAAAAAAACTGGTATCTGTGGCTGTTGCAGGCTGGTAACAGAGGCCTGATGGGTGTGGAAGGGATTTTTACCTATTTCTCACGTCTAACTTGAACCATTCTGAGCAGTCTCACTCTGCTGTCTTTTCATTTATGGATACCCACAAGCGTCTTTCCTTCTGAAAAAGAGACATTTTAGAGAGATAAAGGGGATAAATGATTTAAAGCGTTAGTGGGTATAAATGATTTGCAGTACAAGTACAAATAATAATTTGTTTGAAAAGCATTCACACATGGATGTGCAAGAGTGTGGCTCGTCTGTCTGTGTGTGTATGTGTGTGTTTGTGTTTCTCCATGCAACATCATGTCTTTACAAGGAGAGGAGACGGTTTTATCTCAGACAGTACCAAGAACAGATACAGCACCAGCGATGACTGAACAAACACGCTGGACTGTGTGGAAAGATAAACACAGACAGTGAACATTGTGCTCAGCTTCCTGGAGTCCGGAGTGTATTTTAATGAGATAGAATGTGTTAATTAATGAGGTTTAGAGGTGCTGGTAGGTGCTTTCTTACATTTGGACAGAGCCAGGCTGGCTATTTCCCTCTTTTCTCAGCCTTTATGCTAAGCTAAGGTAACCAGTTGCAGGCTAGAGCTTCATATTTTACAGGCAGATGTAAGAGTGGTATCAAATAAGTGTATTTCTTCATAGCAAAGAGTCTCCTTCTAAGTCAGATGTCTAATTTCCACTTTAAAACGGCAAAATGGTACAGCCGAACATAGAATAGCAAAGTATCAAAGCTATCACACACACACACACACACACACACACACACACACACACACACACACACACACACACACACACACACACACACACGCTTTTAATCTTGTCAATGTCAAGCCTTGTGAGCGAAAGAGTTTTGAATTTACTTCGTATCAACATTCATTCACAGGACACAGCAAATGGATCACACTGACAATAAAAACCAGTCAGCGTCACAAAACCTTTGGAAGGAAAGCTACGGCATCGCACTGCGCTGCGGGTGGAGAGTTGGTACATTGTGTTCAAGGGAAGAGTCACACTTTGTTGTGATGGTATTAAAAACTATGTTACAAGTTCTGTGCCAGGGACAGGGCAGAGGGAACACAGTAAAACAGGACACACCATGTCCCTGACAAATCCAAACATCAGCTATGACACATTCTGCTGACCAGTCACATGTAATGGATGTGAACGTGACATTAACACGGCAGCATGATATCAGACCTCAGAGCTCAGCCGGGATAAGTTGATTATTTTTAAATGTCACACAAAAGAGGGCGAGACGGGAAGAGTGAACTGATGTTCAGCACAGGAAGAAGACACTAACCCACGCTAATCATACAATGCGGTGAGCACGGCACGGCTGAAGTCATGACTTCATTTAAGGGCAGACAGGAAGGCAATAACTTGTACAATATACATCCGGACGGTGCCTGCGAGTCAGAGACACAATCAACACAGAGCATTTAAAAGACAGCATTTTCATGTGATTTAACAGTATTTGGCATGCTCAAAAGCACCCATGTCAAGTTATTGTCTCCATGTGGAGAAAAAGCTAAATGACTTTTCCTGAAAATACAAAAAAAGCATCCAAATATGTTGGGGAATGTCAATTCACTGACATGAAACGGTGCAAAAATCACCGGATCCTACACTTCCCACAATGCCACTCAATAGCATCTATGGTTGGACGCCGCCTGGTAAATGCCCCCGTCGACTGCATGTCTAAAGGCACTGCTGAGACACTTGAATACAATCCAGTTAGTCCAGTTGGAGGAAGAGGTTATGTGTTCAAAGGCTCATCAGACGCACTGATGGTGGCACAGTGGAACAGCGGTAACACTGTCACCTCCAGCCAGAAGGTCCCGGGTTCGATTCTCGCTGTGGGCGCCGGGGGCGTGTCCTCCACCATGCCTTCGGTGCCTGCTGCTCGAGGAAAAGGGCCTTTCTGTGTGGAGTTTGCATGTTCTCCCCGTGTTCACCTGGGGTATCCTCCATAAAAATACCCCCACTAAAAACATGCAAGAAGATCACTGCCTGACCAATGGTGACGAAGAGAGTTGGGTCCCCGGGCGCCACTGTCGGCTGGCAGCCCACCACTCCTGGTCTGCCGCGGAGGAAACAATTTCACGGGAAGCATGGCGTGTGCATGTAGTGTGCAGCTAACTGTGTGATGTGATAATAAAAGTACGTTTCTTCTTCTTCTTCTGTTTTACACCTTCACTGCAGATGATTCAGAGTTAGAAGCGAGCCTCCAGTCAGTTGCAGAGGACTACCCGGCTCCTTCAACACATTATCACCCCAGTTAGCAGCAGATGTACCACAGAAACTGCAGGAGGTTGGCAGTCAGTTCCATCAGCGAGAGAGAGAGAGACAAAGCCCATCGTAGGCTCCATGTAGTCGCTAAAGCAGTCCTCTGGAAAACGCCTTGCACATAATTTGAAGCTGTCACAGATACCACTTCAACGTGAATAAATTCTAGTCAGAGGGGCCCTAACCAGCACCAGGCTGTGATTAGCCAGCTAGCCAGCTAATGAATCTTAGCTCTCTGATTTCGACTTTTTGGGATGTGAAGCTGCTCGGTGTGCGCTGAACAGCTGAGCCAACGGTGGACCACAAACTCAAGAAGGATTTTGGCGTTGACTGGTAAAGGTGACCGACCGTCTGACACTCACAGGTTGTTGTTCTGGCACAACCAGACAGAAAGCGATGAAACTGTTCGGGGGCGACACCGTTCTCTGTATCTGTGCCTCTGTCATACTCTCCCTCCAGAAGGATATGATATGTGCCCCCCCGCCCCCCGCACAAAGCGCATCCTCAGAGACGCAGAGGAGAGATGTGAGTTAACGTTGCACGGTCAGCACGCAAGCGCCTGTTCTATAGAGCGCCGGGTTCACACACAGACGCGCACACACAGAGCTGTCACCAGGGTCAGCCGGGAGATGTGTGATACCTTGACAGAGCTGAAGTGTTCGCTGACACAGAAACACATGGAACACACTGCGGAGCCTCACAGTCTGTCCCTGTCCCTCTGTGGAACCATGGGTGTGTATATTTAAAGGACGTGCGTGTCCTCTCCACTTGAAGTAAAGTCTGCCTCTATTAGAGCTTTTGATCATGACTTAAATTAAGTGTATTTTCAGCCTTTAGACACACACACCTACTGCGCACCACATTAAAATCACATGGACAATGTATTTAGACTTTATTCTAACCTGATGTGACAGGACTAAGACATTGCTCTGCAGTTTAAATAAAATCTATTTGTCCTATTTTTTGTTTGCTTTATTTTTTCATCTTTTCACCTTCACATTAAGGTTACTGCAGCACAGTTAGGGCTCTTACATGTTCAACCCCATTTGTTTTCAGTCGCTTGTCGTACTGCTGGTGGAAAGAACATCAGCTTCACATAAAAGATTTACAAATTTAGTGCAGTCTGATTATGCACTACGTTTCATTAATTAAATATTAGGTAACAGGCAGCCTGTGGTGATAAATGGCATGTGATGATTATAAATTTCATGATGTTGACAGTTCTTCCATTTAAAGGGCAGTCATTGATATTTTAATTTTTGAATATGTAGGAAAAGAAGACGGTTTTGTGCCACTTCCTTTAGCTATGAGCCTCATCTGGTACTTGGTGATTAGAGTCAAAAATAAACTCCAAACACGCCTTAAAGAAAAGAGACAATATGGCCAGCAGACCCTGTTTTGCTGTTCTGCTGTGCATACTATACAGGGAGACACTTAAAAGCGTCACACATAGACCTACATTTGTAAGAGATCAAATACATCAGTTTAATGAGCTCCCGAGACACACCGCCTCATGTTACAGGAGGATGTTTCACTGGGATGAGAGACAGGTGTTGTCATTTGGTTGTTTACCAATTATGGTCGAGTCGAGAACGTCCACAACGTTAGAGGAACATGTGCTGGTCTATACTCCTTTTGAGTGAGTAGCTTTTGGCAGCCTCTTCCACCTTATATCATTATTGTTATATGAGCTCACCTTGCTCACGTCTTCAGTGACATCACCAGGTGGTGGGAGGTTCCCTCTGGAGCAGTTTCTGTCACATGAGGAGGATGAACGTCACAATGTCACAGTCTAGAAATTTAAAAATGGCACAAAAATCTCATATCACTTGCTACAAAGCTTAAAGGTAATACAGAAATATTGTATTCACCTCATCCCGTCTCCACTTCCGCCTAAAAAAAAAAATGCTTGTTTATTAAACACGTGATTTGTTTTGTCAGCGGCCTTTCTGATGCTGGACGTTATGCCTCGTCCAAACACAGGCGTTGTTAATAAACATCAATTAAACACTGTGCTGCTTCCCATTCACTGTGTACGTTGTTTCCCGTCTGAACTGACCCCAGCTGATTAATTCCACCTGTGGTTTTCATCCCATAACAAAGTGTCAGCAGTAACAGAGCGCAGCCAGGTACATTAAATCCATGTCATAAAACTTAATTAATTTAATTTCAAATTGACTTTTACTTGTGTTTCCCTTATGAAAGATGTCAAAGAGCTTAGCTTTCTGTAGTTTTAACACACTGACGGGCTCACCTTTTCATTTGATAAACGTCGTTAGTTGTTTTCTTGCTCTCTTTCTCGTTTTGGAACTTCTATCGCAGTTTTAGCGTAACGTTTTTCCTGCGTCAGCCACGTGATCGCCAAACTTGTGTCGGCGTAGATTAAACCATTTTCGACTTACCGAGGGGGATTCGTGGATGGTGTAGGGTTCTTCCATTATTTTTCTATAGTTAAATACAAATAATTTGACATTTTGTTGTCATTTGTAATATAATTTTTTTTCCGAGAGAACGCAAATATCCCTTTTCCTCTATTTTTTCGTTCACCTGTAATTAATTTAAATTACCTGGTGAGATAGATCAATTCCCAACAGCTAACAGTCCTTGCTAGCATGAAAGTTTGTTGAAGAAGAAGAAGAAGAAGAAGAAGAAGAAGAAGAAGAAGAAGAAAAACAACAATGCAGCCAAAACACCTACACATATAAACTAGGTAAAAACATTGTCAGTCTCTTGCTCTTTATTTTTCTTCACAAATGTAAATGTGTTCCATTCATGTTTAATCTCCTTTTCTGTTTGTCGCAAACTGTGCATTCTTAAGGATGGAGGATGCTGAGTTTTTGCTCTCTCCTTATTTCAGTCTCCTGTGTGTGTTTGCGTGTGTGCGTCAACACTCAGCGAGCAGCGCGTGGGAGGACAGAGACCACATACAGTAGCTGCTTCAAACTCCCAGCTAGCAACACCAAAGCATAATGGATATTGGATTAGGCATTCCGGTGCCTCTTGGTAAACTTAACACCCACCATGGCCTCAGCGACTCAGTCTCAGACAGAGTTCATGTGAGGTTCTATCCATCCATACTTTATTCTAAAGCTGCAGGATACATGTTTCACCAGAAGAAGACTTAAAATGCATCTGATTGTACAACATTTTAGGTAAAGACTCACCACCCCTGTCCTTTTATTTTAAGTAAATGAGCCCTGTTATCAGGTATCAGGCTGCAAGCAAACAAGTTACTGGTCAGATTGAGGTGCTTCCCTGAGTATTTGAAAGGTGGGTGAAAAAACAAAACAAAAAACATTATTAAGTACTGAAGGCAATGCCTCCAATCTATCACTCGCTCAGAATTCACCATTGGCCATGCAGTTTGAGGAAACACACACACACACACACACACACATAATGAAGGAACGCAGGAAACGTTTGTGGGACCTGACTCGAGCGCATTTTTATTGAACGTTTATAACTGTTAAAAACATGTATAAAATTGGTCCTGTTTCAGAAACAAGGCACGCATAGTCATGTCAATGTTCAGTGTTCATGTCATTATTAGCATTATCATTTATCAACATCATCATCAGCATGATCAGCACGTTCCATCTCAGTATGTGTCTAATAGTAGTATCAAGCATTCCCTAATATAAAAACACGTTCCAATTTTTTTTTTTTTTTCACAGAGGTTAAAATTTTATTCCGAGCAGCAAGACAATATTCATGCAAAGACGGGAGTGGAGGAGAAGATGCGAGCTGAGTGGATTGACAGGCTGACGGGTCTTTAATAGTAGGTCTCGCGTTCCACCCAACCTGGACGCACAAGGAGAGAAAACAAACAAACACGGGATTTAGAGGCAATTTCTTTGGTAGGCGGATATACTTGATTTTTATGCTTTTCTTAGCCTGTCAGGATGATGGTAGAATAAGACTCTCCACCCTCACCAGGTATACACATTATCCACAAGGCCAAGGGAGATGGAAAAACAAGAGAGAGATGGAGGCAAAAGTGCAGAGGGAAAGATAACAGAAGCATGGATTCTGGACTCACCTCCTGGGCTGCGTCTGAGGATCAGCTTACGGATTTCATCATAGATAAAGATGAGCAGGGAGTAGGGGAAGGCGCAGAACCACCAGTTGGGCCTGGAAAACATGCACAAGAAAAGAGATGAGAAACTGATCCGGGGCCCCAGGCGTGGATAAGCGACATGTGGTAGGTGGAGTAAGTATGATTACCGAGTCAACCAGATATGTACGTGGCTTCCTGGTGGATCGCGAGACGGGTTTTTGTGCTTTACTCACTTGAGAGGGTACATTCTGAGGGCGACGTCCATGCCTGGGCAGTAAGAGAGGAAGGCAGCCAGGGCGGTCTCCTCAAACAGTCCAAAGATCAGGATCTTGTTCCTGAAATACACAGGGGAGCAGTTAAGACTTTGAGAAAATGAAACCAGAGATCCAAACAAACTGTGAGTGACTGAAAATAGCTGGGTTTTTAACTTGGTCCTCATTTTGGTGCCAGGATTTCAAAAGCTCCAAACACACAGGTTAACTCCAGTTCCTCCAAGAGGTGAACAGGACAATATGGTTCCAGTGGCAGAGTATTTTCTGATGAAACATCCGCCACTCAGGCTTGAACGGTTCAGAGCTGAGAGAGGATGCTGATGCGCGCTAACAAGCGTTTTTGTACTCACTTCATGCCCTGTTGGAAGACAGAGTTCCTCCTGGTCTTACAGATGATCAGATCGGCCCACTGGACGATGACGATGCTGACGAAGAAGGCAGTGTGGCAGGTGAACTCCACGATCTTCCTCTGCTCATAAGTCTGACAGGGAACATGCAGCAGAAAAAGTTTAGACCAGGTGGTAATGGCCCAAATTCTTACCTGAACTTGTGGTCTGTGCATAAATGTTACTGACCCACTGCTGTCCATAGCTGTCCTCCAGATCATTGATGTATTTATTATCCCAGGACACTCTGATGCCCAGCAGGGTGGCGGGCAGGAAGCCGTTTTCAGCCAGGATCACAAAGTAGGTGAAGAAACCTGCCAGCGCCTGGATCATACCTGCAGGAGAGAGATGTGATTGGATGAAGATGTAACATTCAGTCTGACACCAAACTACATTTGAGCGAGTCATCGTGTCAGTCTGATAGTGTAAAGTCTTTTGATTGACTTGACTGAAGTGAGTTTTTCTTTTGAGCAGTTTCAGACGAATGAAGAAGTGCAGTTAATTAGGCCATGTAGAATGTGAAATTAAACCAGGAATCGATAAATAATTAAGAAAACAAACTGGCCTCCTGGTCGTCCGGGGGAAACAAGATGAATGAGAAAGCCAGTGAGTCTGGAAATTTGATTTGACTAAACCAAATGTCATTTGATGAGTGAGTAAATGAACGCGTGAGATTAGGTCGCCTGCTGAGGAGTGAGACGACTCATCAAAACCGAAATGATTTCTGGGTCTTAACAAATCAGATGTTGAAATTATTATGAGGGAAATAAACCGCAAAGATCTGATTGGACTATTTTTGGCAGGATGCGGACTGAAGAACAACGAGGTGTGTTTGCTTGTGTTCTGCTCTCATAAGGCAGCTCAGGAGGGTCAAGCCTATTCTTGGCTTCATGACCAAAGAGGGAAAAATCAAAAGCCAGGGGGACTGCTCCATCATCACTCAAACACACACACACTCCAGCTCTCTATCAGTCTAAGCCTATTTCTGGTGCACGCCACTCTTCCGGTTATCTCAGACCACCCAGATACTGAGCTGCCTTTCCAGAAAATTCCACCAAGGAGCCACAGGGAGCAAACTCGTGGTTTGGTTGGAGCTGCGTACTTGGTCGAAGCCGGCTTACCGATCTGCCCGTAGGCTATGCTGATGAGCCTCTCGTTCACCAGTTTGTCTGTTTTGGGGTTTCTGGGCTGTCTCTTCATGATGTCGCTCTCAGCTGCTTCATAAGCCAGGGAGATGGCAGGGACCTGGAGGACAGGACACAGCACCAATCAGTGAGCACGTCGAAACGGCGAAGAGAATTTTAAACCTCAGGAATACTGTGTGTGCTGCGTGGTCTTGATTTTGTGAACTTGCATCACAGCACAGAAACGCAACCTTTTGGCAGCACAAACTTTACCATGTCGGTTCCCAGGTCAATACAGAGGATGGTGACGGTTCCCAGGGGCAGGGGGATGTTGGCGATGATGAAGAGGAGGAAGGGGGTGATCTCAGGGATGTTACTGGTCAGAGTGTAGGCGATGGACTTCTTCAAGTTGTCAAAGATCAGACGGCCTGATGAGAACGTGACACAAGCCCATGTACTCTATGTTTAATTTGACCCTTCCGGTTAAATAACATTTAAAACAAAAAAACAGTCCTTCAGCTCAAAAGCTCAAAAAAGTGCCTCATTAAATGCAATATGTTACCTTCTTCCACTCCAGTAACAATGGAGGCAAAGTTGTCGTCCAGCAGGATCATGTCGGCAGCCTGTTTGGAGACGTCGGATCCGGCGATACCCATGGCGACGCCGATGTCGGCCTTCTTCAAGGCAGGAGAGTCGTTCACGCCGTCACCTGTCACAGCCACAATGGCCCCCTGCAGAAGGAAGAGTGTTGAGGGCGATGTTAATGTGTGTGTGCGGAAATGATCCTTTTAAAGATTTGATTTTAATTAGTTTATTTGAGAAACGCAGAGGAGCAGACTGCAGCTGAGATGAGAAGTCAAACTGAACCGTGTGCGTGTGCAAAGAACGCTCGACCGAACTAACGGGTGTCACTTCCTTCTCAGAGAAAACTCGCCATTCTTGCTGTTGAGTGGCATTTCCTATTTGTGAAGTTACACTGTGTCACGCACAGTAATTTCCTGCTGTTCCTGAAAGGAAAGCTTCCATTTCCAAAAAGGTTTCAGGGCAAAGCTGCTTTGACAGAGCAGACAAATGAGATGAAGGATGGAGAAGAGACAGACGTGCAAATCAGCGGAGAGACGGAGCTCCTGCTCTGGACAGAAATGTGCTTGGATCTGAAGATAATCAGTGGATGCTCTGCGTGCTGACGACAGATAAAAAGCCTGGACAGAGAAAACGCCATTGTTTCAAATACTCCTCACTTTTGATGACAGTGAAAAGTATTTATTGCTGCCATGCCTTTAAAAGTGCACCAGCAGACTATGAGGACCATTATTCATTCGACCTGATGCAGCAAATCTGTGCTCCTTCAAGCACAGTGGACGGAGACACGTTTGAAATATAATCTCCATCGCTCATAAGATGAAATGTCAATAACAAATCATAGCTAATCCCCCTCTCGCTCCTCCTGCAGGAAGCATGTCGGACACAATGGATTACATTATGTTAATTAACTCTCTTGTAACTTTCTGACAGACTGTCAGCTGTACTTGGATCACTGGTGACGGCACTTCCGCTGTGATTTGACAGAAGACTGCCTAACTGAGTCCAAGCGCTTTACAATGACCAATAAAGAGCCAATATGTTACCAATATGCATGCTAATAAGCAACTAGTTAATGGTGAATATGTGGATCTTAATATAAAGTGTGACCCACTATATTGTTGTTTATACTGGTGATTAATCAAGCCACAATTGACAAAAACATTTATGTCAATAAATGAATCCAAAGTCTGAGTCAACACAAAAACTGAGACGAGTTGTCGCTGCCTGCCGACGTGCTCGTGAATATTCATGTGAGGTCACAGCTTGACAGATGTTATGCTCGATTGTTCTGCCAACTCAGTCATCAGACCAAAGCAATGATCACAAATCAGCACGAGGGGATATCAAATAGTCACACATGAATTTACATAATCAGGCGCGGGCATATGCTGTGTTTGCCAAACTGTAAAAGAACAGTGCGAACACTGCAGAGGCTCCGAAGAGAGCGAGAAAATCCTCTCCATGACACACACGCACACACTCACACACACCTTGTTTGTTTTGTTTCTACCTGTCTCTGGCAGCCCTCCACAATGATCAGTTTCTGCTGTGGGGAGGTTCTGGCGAAAACAATCTCAGTGTGGTACTTCAGGATGTCGTCCAGCTGCTCCGGGGACAGATCCTTCAGGTCTCCGCCGTGGACCACACAGGCCTTGGCATCTCTGGGTGGGGGGGATGGGGACAAAAAGCCATGATGTTCAACTTCAACACAAAGACAGCCGCAGTTACAACCCCGATTTAAAAAAAAAAAACCTGGACGCTGTATAAAACCAAAGACAAACACCAGAATAGTTAGAAATGGTTTCAGGATATTTAATTTGGGTTAGAAAACGTCTGATTTATCCTGCGTCTGAACATATGCACTCAGGCTTCATCAGTGCCGTCAGTACCTTGGGTTGACTTCGTTGATTGGGATGTTCAGACGCGCAGCGATGTCCTCAATCGTCTCGTTGCCTTCGGAGATGATGCCCACACCCTTGGCGATGGCCTTAGCTGTGATTGGATGATCACCTGTTACCATGATTACCTGCGAGAAGGGACGTTTGTACCGATGAGTTTGACGACTCAACTTTCATGAACACAATCATTATAAGGTTGAGATTTATTATTAACGAGGCCGCTTGGAGGGCGCAGCGAAACCATTGCACCTGCGTCAGCAAACTGAAAGAGCTTTCACTAAATGATCACCTTGATTCCAGCGCTCCTGCACTTGCCCACAGCGTCGGGCACAGCGGCACGAGGGGGGTCGATCATGGACATGAGGCCAATGAAGCACAGGTTTTCAGTGGGGAAGTTCACCTCGTCTGTGTCAAAAGCAAAGCCCTCTGGGAACTGCTCATCAGGCAGGTTGAAGTGGCAGAAACCTGAATGACACAAGACAAAGAAGCAGTTTAGGATGAGAAAAATACGCAAATGAAGTTTGAGGTTCTGCTCTTTTAATCAATCCCAGCAGGCGTCCATCCTCACCCAGCACTCTTTCTCCCAGACCTCCCAGTTCCAGGTAGGCGTTCTGGAAAGCGTCTTTCATCTCATCGTCCAGCGGCTGCTCTTTGCCCTGGATCATGATGGAGGAGCAGCGGTCCAAAATCCTCTCCGGGGCTCCTTTCATCACCAGCAGATGCTTGGACTGTCCTTCAGGTGTGCCATTTTTGTGAATGGAGAGCTTGGAGCATGGAAGAAGCAATAAAAACAGGTCAGTTTGAGCATTAATGTGTGTTATGGTGCTTACATTTCAACCTCATCCTGTGTAAAGGCAGCCAGATAAAGCATGATAAACCGAAAAGAAATGAGCAAAAGCTAAATATGGAGTTTATGGCTTGCTTGACCTTTAAGCTTTTCCAAAAACCTTATTAGGGAACGAACAGACGGATTCTCTAAGGAGTCCATTTTTAACAGTTAGCAAGCATTCATATTGTTAGTAAAGGTCACACAAAGGTTTATCCTAAGGCTGAGTTTCCTCCAAAGGTCTTCCACCAAGATCATTCTGATACTGTGGATTTACTGTCAACATGAGGAAGAGGAACAAAACTGACATTTAATATTTCAATAAGAGCCCATGACATTTTGAAACAATTAATTAAAAAAAAAAAAAAAAGACACTCAGCTGGAAGGCTCTTTGCATACCTGGTACTTGTTGGTGGAGTTGAATGGGATCTCGGATATTTTGGGGTTCTTCTCTCTCATTTCCTGGACTGATCCGCAGCACAGCTCAATACATTTGAGCAGAGCCGACTCAGAGGCGTCACCGGCCACGTCTCTCTGCAGGAGCAGGATGGAGGGCGGAGATCATGAGTTGTAGCCACAAAGTTCACCGGTCGTAAGTTATAATAGCAAATCTTTCAGTTGGTTTGGTGAAATATTGGTCTTTACATGTCTTATTGTCTTCCTCCACACACAACACATTTTTGTGTCCACCTACGATACTAACACAAAATCAGCCAGACAGAATCCTTTGGGAAGTCGGCCATGAGAGAAAAATGCTAATTTTCTATATTTTCTATAATTACTGGCCTTGATAAACACCAGCCCCATGTTTACCCTCCTCTCGCTCCTGTAACAGTGACTGAGGGAGAAATAATGAGCAGAGAGAGAGAGAATGACTGGTAATTAGAGCCATGATGCCAGCCAGACATTTACAGGTGATTAACACACACAAACACACAAAGAGACACACAGGTTATTAACACATGGTGGCAACCAGAGACTGGGCTCCAAGTGAAGTCTGGGAGCCAAGAGACATATGCACTACTGGGTGTGTGTGCTTGTCGGTGTGTGTTTTAGGGATGTAGTTAAGATTACTTATGTGGTTACAAGGTGTGTGTGCACTCCAGGGACAGTGATCTAAGCTGGAAAAACAAGCCTGTTGGCCTGAGTGGCAAACATCCTTTTTTTTTATTTAAAGGTTATTTTACAAAGTTTTTCATGTCGGATATTAAGATCAAAAACACAGCCTAAAAGAAGAATTCACATATTCATTCATTGTTTAAACAAGAGAATTCATTGCTGCAGTCATGTGCAGCTGTATCTCCGTACTCGGTATGAGGGGTCCTGATACTTGCCAGCCAATCACAAATTAGTCTTTCCTGTGGCCAAATAAGTGAAATTAAAATTTTCGCCGAGAAATCAGTACATACATCACTGATGTTTCTTTAGACTTGTTCTGGTTAAAACTGTAATTAATATATATAATATGTCTACAATACAAGATAAGCTAACTAGCTTCCGCCTCTCTAGTGGTAGCTAGTTAGCCTAGCTTGCTGGCTGGCTTCCATTTCCACAACACAACACACGGTTTCAATTGCCTCAGTCAAATGTCTGAACACTCAACTTTCATGAAGCACACTTATGAGAAATGAAATGCAGCCAGTATCAGGAAAAAAGAACAATAGGGGCGAGGAACACTTGTTTGGTTTTGCTGTAATTGTCAAAGTGCTTCGAAAACGGCACATTCAAATGGGAACATGACTCAGCGGTGCAGGACTTCTTTAAATCCTGCCCACATAATGAGCACACAAACGAAAGGCCTAGAACAACAGAAACAGCTTTCTAGTTGTTGAACAAAGGATGAAAGACGATGCTGACATCTGTTTTTAGTTCTGAGAGCTAATTATTCCCCTAATAACATGAATTCATGTGAGAAACCTCTGTTCTAAGGTTGGTTGTCTCAAAGCAGACTAAATATTTGTTACTATTTATTCAAGTAAAAAGAGAAAAGAAATGCATTGCAGGAGAAAGGAGAGTAAAAAAGCCCACCTTCAGGATGGGAACATTGTTCTGCTCAGCCAGGAAGACGGCACGGTTGCAGAGTCCGGCGATTCTGGCCAGGGCGGCCCAGGTGGCAGAGCTCCTGTCGAAGGAGGTCCCGCTCTGGTTCTCTGTGGTGTCGGCCTCGTGGATCTGGTTGTCGAACCACATGTGGGCCACGGTCATCCTGTTCTGGGTCAGGGTGCCGGTCTTGTCGGAGCAGATGGTGGAGGTGGAGCCCAGAGTCTCCACAGCCTCCAAGTTCTTCACCAGGCAGTTCTTCTTGGCCATACGCTTAGCAGTCAGGGTCAGACACACCTAGAGATGGGATCGATTGGGTCAGTTAGCGGCTAGACCTTTTTTGGGATCCATAATTGGACCTTTACTACTAAAGAAACACCAGGACTCACAGTGACAGTAGCCAGGAGACCTTCTGGCACGTTGGCGACAATGATACCGATGAGGAAGATGACGGCCTCCAGCCAGGTGTATCCGAGGATGAGTGAGAGGATGAAGAAGGACATGCCGAGGAACACAGCCACGCCGGTGATGATGTGGATGAAGTGCTCGATCTCGATGGAGATGGGGGTGCGTCCAACTTCGAGTCCAGAAGCCAGCGTGGCGATACGACCCATGACAGTGCGGTCTCCAGTGCTGATCACAATACCACGGGCAGTTCCTGTCGCAAGGACAGTCAGACATTTCTTTAGTGTCTGAACAGGTAACATGCAGCACTGGCTCTGAATGGCTTTGGTGTATGTTGGTAGCTTACCTTCAACACAGTTGGTGGAGAAGAAAGCAATGTTTCTGGTTTCCAGAGGGTTCTCGTTGGAGAAGTCAGGAGTACGAGTCTGAGGCTCTGATTCGCCGGTCAGAGAGGAGTTGTCCACCTGGGAAATGAAACATCGACTGTGACTCAAGAAAAACAATGTGGAATCACACGCCTTTGGAAAGAAAGTTCCCTTCTCTGAGAGGAAAAAACAAACTTCCTCCTCCAATATTAAAACCCTTTTCTGTGTGGTTTTAACAGCTTCTCAGGGGCAGAAGGCAGATTTGGGTCACATGACAGACTTTGGGCCCATAATGAAGCAACAGCTAAATGATGCAGAGGCAGGTGACAGTATATAACAATAAATGATGCAGAGATAGATGGAAAAGCACAAGGCATAACTGGGTCAAGTGTTGCTCTTGGGCCTTGAGTTTAGTTCAGGGCCCAAAATGGGTCATGGGCTTGTTTTCTGTCCCCTTAATAAAACTACAGCGAATCACATGAAAAGGCCTGAGTCCATTTGTTAAAATAGTGACATCAAAGGCAAACTTTAAGAGGGCAATTTGGTGCTTCGAGCTCTTCTTCACAGTCTGATAATTAAATCTAAGAAATGTGAACAAGAAAGTGCTCAACATTGTTTGAAATCCATATAAAAACAACAGAGAGTGAATAATTGCTCACATCCAGCAGTATGCTGAGATTTTATGGGAAAGCTTTTTGATTTCAAAAACAACAGCGTGCCACATACTTTAAGGGGTTCAAGGCACTAACAGATTGAACTAAAGCACAGCAGAGGGCTGAAGGAAGTCAAGGTGATGCACTGATGGAGCGATGGCTTTCAGATTAAAGTTCTTAAATATGGGTTCCAGACAAAAGAAAATGACTTGTGTGGAGGGTGCCCACCTTGCAGCCGTGGGCAGAGATGATTCTCAGATCAGCAGGGATCCTGTCACCACCTTTCACTTCCACCAAGTCGCCAACCACTACCTCCTCGGCATTGATGTGCTTCTTCTCACCGTCGCGGACAACCAGGGCTTGCTACGAGACGAGACATGACGGAGACAGACACTTACGTAAGACAAAGGGGAGAGTGAGACTGACGACTTTCTCTGCTGTCTGTTTTAGATGCCTCCGCTTTTTCCACTTTTTTCATAATAATGAAGGTTCTTATTATTAACCTGCAAATCATTCAACAGGGCTGATTCTTTTTTGTAGTTTCTTGTGATCTGATGGGGATCGATTGTGGCTGCAATCACAGGAGTAAAAACTAAGTATAGATAAAGAGATGAAAGGCATAAGGCTTTAAAATGTGACAGGGTACCTGTGGGACCAGGTTCTTGAAGGAGTCCATGATCTTGGAGCTCTTGGCCTCTTGGTAGTAGGAGAAGCAACCAGTGATGATGACGACAGCAGAAAGCACGACACCCAGGTACAACTGTGGATGTCAAAATATGACATTTACATTTCCACGGCGTATGAGAGGCATTAATATCACTTTTGGGAACAATATAATCAGTTTCCTGTTCAAAGGTTTCAGTGTTCAGTTCAAGACCGTTATTGAAACTCTTTCATCCAACCTGTTAATTAGGAGCCAGCTGAACATTATCTGCTGTTTCATGCTGTCAAAGTGACAAATCCTGAACCATAAACGCCTCAAAATGAAGAAATATTTCTTGTGTTACTAGATTGGTTCTGGGACAGTACATTTCAGACTCATTTCTTCTCACTTTGCCCTCAGGTCTTACATCAAGCTAACTTAAAACATGCAAAGGGCTGTCACATCAAGACATATTTTAAGGTTATTTCAAGGATTTTTCTTACATTATCATTTGCAGGCTCATCCTCCATTGCAGCCTGGATACCGTAGGCCAGGAAACAGAGGATGGCACCAGTCCACAGAAGCATGGAGAAACCACCAAACATCTGAAGGGAAACAGAACAGGAGTGACCTGTTAGGGCTGGGATTTGAGTAAGTACCTTCTCAATTCGGGAAAGCTTGGAAAGTAGGAGATTGATGCTACGTTTAAACTTTAATACAGAGGCATGAATATCAGCAACTGTGCAAGCCACCGAGACAGTGTGCAACAAAGGTGATGTTACCTGTTTGCAGAATTTGACCCACTCTGGGGTGGTGGGAGGAGGAGTGAGGGCGTTGGGCCCATCACGGGCCAGAATCTCAGCAGCCTTCGCACTAGTCAAACCCTGATATGAGGAAAAAAAACAGATTCAAAAACTTCTGATTCGCTGCCAGATGTGTCAACTGACTGATCGCTGACATGTTTGAAGTGAGATAAACAACCATGTCTCATTAAAAATACAACCAAATCTGAAGCCCAGCCTTATTGTTTGCAAGCCAACCACACATGTACACACAAACTCACTGACACACATTCAAGTCCAGGGGGGACTGTAGGTGTTACTAGTTGCCTGGCAACACAGCATCAACAGAAAAACAGGGCAATTTCCTTCATCAGCAGGTAGGAGGAAGAAAACAGAGGGAAGAGGAGGAAGAAACAGGGAGGGGAGTGAAGGTAAAGGAGTGGAGGAAGGAGAGGCAAAGAGAATCATAAGAAATCAGGGCACGGGGGCTTCTGAAGCTAATAAATTATTCACAACCGCTGCATACGCATGCATGCACGCAGAGCTCGGAGACCCCAGTTTAGAGGCACTGATTAACTATTCTCCTTGATCTTTCCTGCATGACCAGGAGCACATTTGCATGAGGAGAGAGGGCTAGATGGAGCTTGACAACCTCACTTTTATGCCATTTAAGGTGTAGTTTGAAATGTGGGTAAATATATTCCAGGTCCAGGTGCTCACTACTCCTGGCCAAGAAATAGCCTCATCGTGATCATGGTTCGGTTTTCAGATTCAACAGACAAGATGTTTAAGTGTAATTGATGAGCCTCGCTGGTGCTGGTAGGCAGATTTTGTATCACTAGAATAAAACCACGTCAGCTGTGTCCCAGTTCCAGTCTTTACGCTAAGCGACGCTAACGGGCTCCTGGCTGTAGTTTCGTATTCAGTGGACAGATATGAGTGGTATTGATCTTCTTATCTCGCTCTGTGCAAGACTGCCAATAAGCAAAGAGATTTCACGCCATACATCGAGTCAGAATAAAAATGTGGAAGTAGACACTGAGATGAGCCTTCGCTGCTGTGTGGTGAGCTGCTTTTTTTACATTATTTATAGTGAGTGGTGACACGGTTCCATGCTAATTATTTGCTGGAAAGAAACTGAGATCGGAAAACAAAACAAAAAAAAAATCATCTGTCTCTGTCTTGATCCACCTCTTTCTCCCTGCAACCTCCCCCCTCCTCCTCTCCGTGTCCCGATCGGCGCTCTTTGTTTAACAAACCCTGGGAGAGATGAGCCTGTGGTGGCTGATCACACCCTCAGTGACTCCTCTTTCATCATGTGAGAGGAGAGCTCCTCTCTCGCTCAACAAAGTCGTCCATTTAATTCATCTCAGCCTCATTTATCATTCAGTAACTGACAGACTGAAGGGAAAGATGGAGGTTAATGGCAAATAGCGGCCAGTGCTGCTGCTGATATTTGATATTTATCTGATCTCTGTTAAGAATTACAGTGCCAGAGTTTGGAGTCAAGATCACTGGCGGCCAAAATGACATCTCAGTGTGATTTTTAAAGCTGCAGGTGGGACACTTTTCAAAAACATAACGTCATCGCACTCACGTTGTTGAGGTCCGTTCCATATTTGCGATTGAGCTCATCAAGGGTCAGCTTGTGGTCGTCCTGCAAAGACACACAGAGAAAAGACAGTGGCATCAGTCAAGTGTTCATATCTGTGTGTGTGTGTGTGTGTGTGTGTGTGTGTGTGTGTGTGTGTGTGTGTGTGTGTTCAATGTGCCAAGAGCAGGTGACATTTACAGTGCATTGTGTGCTGACCTTTCATGTTAAAATGAGTGCCTCTCACAAGGTAGAGCGACAACAATGACAGAGAAACATTCACAGTTTAAGGGAAAGAAAGAATGGGTGAGGACGGAACAAAAGACACAGGGGGAGGTGAGAAGGAAGTGAGAAAAGAGGAGGAGGAGGAGAGTAGGAGGAAGAAAGGAGAGGAAGAATAAAAGGGAGAGGAGGAAGAGCAGAGGGAAGATGGCAAGTGGGCAATAAATTGACAAAAGAGGAGCATGAAATGAAGTGAGGAGGAGAGACAGGGAGAGGAAGAAGTGAGGGAGTTGGATAAAAAAAGAAAGGACAAGCAGGCACAGATCAAAGGAGAAAAAACACTAATCATCTACACTTTGAGAAGCTAAATTTAAGATACTACACCACACAGGCAAACCCTGTAGATCAACTGGATCAAGAAATCAAACTACATGTGCTTCATCAATATGAACTGCAGTTAAAAACAGGAGTTTAATGGATGTACTGAAGATATTTTACTATTTTAATACCCCAATTTTGCTATTTTTTAGTTTATTATTGTGGTTTTACATCATAGCGAAGTGGCAAAAAGACAGAAGAACTAAAACAAGCACAATCTGGAGGAAGGGGACAGTTGACAATCAAAGGAAGACGTCCTGAGGCCAGTGAAGGGAGCGAAAGACAAAAGTGAAGCTGAGACACTCACCATATCCACTTCCTTCTTCAGTTCATCCATATCCTTTTCTTTCTTCTTCCCCTTGCCCTTCTTCTTGCCGCCCTGCTCCGAGGTCGCAGCCAGCTCATACTGCTCACGTCCTTCCTGGAAATGCAACGAAAGGGGGGCAAAAAAAATGAGACGCTGTTTAGTCACCCCAATAAAAACTCTGAAAAACACATTCACTTACCATAACTGCAGCGCTGAGCTGAGGATAATACTAGCTATGGGCACAACTGCTTTCAGCAGAGATAGAGCGAGACAACTGGGACTCAACACAGGCACTGAAAGTACAACAGCTCCTTTCAACCAAGCCACCCAAAGGGTTAGACGTGCTGGACTTGTTCTTATGCCAGCTCCGGTCACAGGCAATGAGCTGGTTAGCATTGCTCCCTCATTTCTTTTCTCTCATGTTTGTCACTGATGATGCTTTTTAAGCAACACACAAGCTTTGGGAGATGTTTCACAAAAGCTGTAATACACACTGGATATTCTGAGGTGTGATTATAGTCGGCTCAGTGCAAGCTGCCCTCTAAAGTGCTGTATTGTCACTATCATGATGAAATAACATCTAACATAAAACCTTGTGAAACTGAGCAAATACCCTTTGGGTGGAGTTTAAATGTGTATTCTAGCAAAGCGAGCCTCAGTTAACATATAAATGTGTTAACTTTCTATCTTGCGACACATCATTACAACTTGCACGTTCCAATGTGCTCAACAAAAGATTCAAACTGTGTTATTTGAGTACTTTCAAGGGGGGAGACCATGCATAAGTAACAGAATGACAACTGCTGAGGTGTGTCTGATGCAACGCCAACACATCTGATGATGACTCAGAATGCCAAAAGACGTTTTGTCATACTGCATCTTTTTAAGGACTGCATGTGGGTCAATGCACTTCAGACCAGATACGGAAGAAAGAGTAAACACGGCCCAGTCCAAAATGGGGAAAACTGTGGCCTAAATTGGGGAGACAAACTGCCAAAAAGTTTAACAGTCCAAGAAGAAAAGAGTCACCTCTTTCCTTGTCACACAGAGTTAGGTTGTGAGATCAAGAGCCCTACTGGACGAGCCGAGAAGTGATGAAAGACTTGGATCCTGGCTTTATGGACACAAGAGCCATCTGTCTCTGCAAAAAGAGCCCTGTGGGGATCCGTTTTTTCAGCAAACTCTTGAAAGGCTTTCTATAGTGAGAGTAGAAATTCAGAAACCATCAGCGGCTGAAGCGCAGGATGCTACCATTCTGCACCACCAGTTAACTGGAACTCCTTCAAAACCGTGATGATCGCTGACTGCAGGTGTTTACTGATCAGCGGGATATTTCGTTACCTCAAGAAAAATCTGTTTGCCCCCTGAAATGATCAGTCAAGCTCAAGAGACTCAGCGATGAAACCAAAGGGAGGAGCAGGCGTCGAGTGGTTTTCGGTCAGTTGGTAGATAAGCGCTTTTTTTCTTTTTTTTTTTGGCCTGCTGAGGCAGATTAGGCTGCAGGGTGAGAACAAATTCACTTATTTAACACCCACATTTTGCAATAATGGGTGCTACTGGCTGAGTGAGAAGAACACGCAGAGCTTTACTCATTCAGCAACTGCTTTCCCAAACACAACATCACCGGTGGAGCAACTGAGCCAAACCCCAGAGAGGAACAATAAAACACATTGGAGCCATAATCACACATGGAGACATTCTGTTGATTTTCACTCCAACTGTGACACAAACTCTCTTTCTTTAAGCAGGATTTTAATTAAAAAGAGAGAGCACGCGGATAGAAACACCCACATCCTTTGGGAATTATCATTAATGTGCGTTCCGTCTCTCGCGTGACGTCCCCTATCACCCCATCAGCTGTGGCACTTCAGCACAGGGGACAGTCGGCCTCTCCTCCTTAGATATCCCCTCTCGTTATCGGCCGCCGTCGTAGCTGATGAGGCAACAAAGGCCCCGGCAAAGATTGCAGCTGCGAGCCAGAGGGCGCGTGAGACCGAGTGACAGAGAGAAGGTGAGAGAGGGCGGAGAGGAGAGGTGAGGGTCCAAGTGACATTTGAAAAGCCCAAAAGATAACCTCTTAACCCCATTAAAAATCTCCATCCTGCCCGCGTTTCTTGCTGCAGGTATTAACAGGTGAGCCGCTACCAGCACCTGTATGAGCCTTCGCTTGGCTGTCCATACACATTTATACTGGAATATTAACGTACATCCAGGTGTGCTGTCCACATTTTTGTGGATAGCACATGTTTGCAGCATCACTTACCAGGTGAGGAATGTGTGGGCTTCTTAGTGTGTGTGTGTGCTCATCGCACAGCGGGAGAGAAAGTTGAGCCTGTGTGTGTGTGTTTCAGATGGGTAACCGGAGATCACAACACTAGAAGCCAACATCGATTAGCGGTTAAGGCTCATTTATAATTCAGCACTGTACAAGGATCAGAGGTGTTAGCATGTTTGCAGGGCTGCAGAAAGACCACGTGGCTACTAATGAGCCATTTGTCTGCATGCAACACCACAGTGTGGAGCAGCCATTTTGAAATGTCTTCAGAGGGCGATATAGTGGACATAGAATGACCCGAGCGTGGCTCACCCATGTTGACATGACCAAATATGGATATCCTGCACACAGTCGCAGTCATGGAAATATGCTAACTAATGTTTTTCTACTGCATTAGCCTTTTCAATTTTCCCAGGGAGTCACCAGAGCAGAGTGTGTGATCCCAGCACATGTTGTTATTGTTGCTCGAGCCCCCCGGCCAGCTAAGCTGGGAAAACACTGAGCCTGGTTCTGGCTCACTGCGGCCAGATTCTAGCCTCTGGACCCCTGAGAGCCCCCAGGGGCCATCTGGCTTGAGGCAAATAATTCACAAACAGTGGTCGAGAGCCTGAAGCTGGAACGCAGACATGACAGAAGTACAGGCGGTTTGTTTGACCCCCAATTAAATACTATTATATTTTCAAAATTACATCAGAATATAGTAACTACTGTCAAATGCATATTTCTGAAATAAAAAAACAGTGATATACTGGTAGATGCTGAACAATAAAAGAAATTTTGTAAAAAGGAAGTGAGCACAAATCTCAAAAGTCTGCTGGTTTTCATGTCTTCTGTGATATTACAGGAAATAAAACTGGGAGATTAATCGATGGCAATCATTTGACACACACTACAGACCTTTCTGAGTCCCAGTAAACCCAGTCAAGAAGAAGTGTGTTGTGGTGTACCAACAAGTGAACAATGTGACGATGATTTAAATGAAGACGGAGGAAATGTCACATCGATCCCCGACAACAGAGCAAACTTCTCAACTGCAGCGTCATGTTCTGGAAAGCTGCTTCCATATCAGACCAGCAGTTGTTGACACCTTGACAAGCAAGTCAGGCCGGAGCTGCTGTGCACAAACACCCCCCCCCCGCCCCCTCCTGCTCCCGACATTTCCTTTAAAAGACAGAGCAAACTGCAGAGTCAAGGTACCGACTGAGCGGCCTCAAAGTGCAGCCAGCTGCGATTTCTCCCTTTGCCCTGCGACCAGAGCTTGTCTTCCCGGCGCCGCCTCTCACCCGCTCTGTTTAGCCAATCGGAGCGTTAGTTGCAGCTTCACGTGACGCTGAAATCTTTTTTATTATCTCATCTGAAATTTCAAATCAAACAGTGCTAACAAGCTTTTTTCTGATAAGCCAGCACTTGGCATTTGCAATCAGACGGCCACCTTGACCAGAACAAACACCAAGCAGCTGATGACACATCTCCACCCTCATTAAAACTCCAACCACTCCACCTGACTAACACTGTCTTCATTCTCTTTTTGCACTTTCATTATTCTTATGAGGATGGACAGCTTGATGACTGCACATACAGTTGTTTCCAGTCAAAACTCAACACACGTGTGTGTGCAGGGCCTTCACGGGAGAGTCCCATTTGAACAAGCAGACCACAAGAAGTTCCCTCGGAGCTGTTCAGAGACCTGTCTGGGATTTCCTCAGCATGCTCGACTCGAACAGAAATGAGTTCACCCACTCCAAACTACTTCCTGCCGAAATGCCGTTTCCCTGCACTCACGCTCACTCATCTTCTGGCCGTGGTATCACAAAAATCATCTGCGACTGATAACAGGCAGACAGCAGCCCTGGCTGGTGCACCAGCGTCTGATCTGTGTTTGCATATTTACCCACAAACACATCCATTTTTTCACACCTATACAGTCTGTTGAGGACACATTGAGGGGAATTTGAAGGTTTCAGCAAACCTGCCAGGAGTTTTTGTTAAACCTATGGTTCAAAAAATGCATATGATGAGTATTATGGAAGCTTTATCCGGTATTTTTTATATTCAATTTATAATTTATTTGGTTATTCATTTATTTTTACAGTGCATGCCACATGGTTGCAACTAGGGGTACACACTATTGATGAGAGTCTATCATAGTACTTCCTTTGTGATACACTGGTGATACCCTGGCACTAAATATCCATATTTTTATTAAAACATACAGGTGCTATAAACAGATAAATAGATCCCTATTTCTAATATTTCTAAAATATTACCTGTCTTATTTTCCATGTTCCTGGATAAAACACAATGTTCTCCCACAGGAAAGTAAACCCTAACCTTGACGAGTAGCGTTCAAGGCCGACATCAACACCTCAGCAATGGAGCGGGAGGAGTGCATATTGACAGAAAAACAAAAAAAAAAATCAAAGCATAAGGAGGAACAAAGGGGGGGGGGGTGAGAGGAGGGCATGGGGAGGAGAGCTGGAGGGATGCTCCGGAGCAAAGACGTGACAGAAGATGACAGAAGTGGAGAAGTATTTGCTGCGATGAAAAACAAAAACATGACAAACTGGTGTGAAATCTCTCTCTCTCTCTCTCTCTCTCTCTCAAACACACACACACACACACACACACACACACACACACACACACACACACACACAAAAGCCTACTGGACACAGAACAATGGCCCTTTGTACATCTTCCATAAAATCTGCATCAAAAACACCAACAAAAGGCTCAGAAATCTTTTCATGTGACTGTTAAGACCACGGCCATGTGGGCTGCTTCATCCGGCAGTGAGGCTGACCGGCGCTGCATTGTCCTCAGCCTTCATGGAGATTTGTTGGAATTTCAAAGTGGACCATGGCCCAGAAACAAAACTTGGCAAAAATGGCTTCTTCACGGGTGTTTGTTTGCAAAATTCCTTTCCTTCGTAGTCCTGGAAGTGTCAACCAGGCTGCAGCTAAATCTGATCACAGTCTGCAGATTACAGCCTGGAACGCCTCGTTCAGTGACGTCAGGTTAAGTTCAACCAGTTTGGGTTTTGGTTTATTAGTGAATGAAGGCCGACACTGATCCTGATTCAGCTGGAAAGCTGAAGGGAACTGAAAGTTAACAGGACTTTTGGTGGATGAGAAAAATGACGTCCAGTTGGAGAAACAAGAACAGGAAAGCGAGGATCAGTGTCAGGACACTGAGAAGCCTTTCGAGGGAGATCGAATGGCTGAATGGACGGGCCTCTCTGCAAAGCACCAAAAAAAAAAACCATGAATTTCTAAGGCCTCTCTCCACCTTCTTACCCTCTTTCCCATTTTTTACTCGCTCGCCTGAGAGAACAACGTCCCTGAAGGCTCAAACAAACATCAGAAGAGAGCGTTTGGTCAAGCGGGCGCATATTTTAAAGCGCACACTTTTTACAGGCAGGCTTGAATTCCTCTGAACACTCCTCACCAGTGCCGGGGTCTTTTGCCAGACACACAAGCTGCTCATTCAACTGTGCTCTCTCTCTCTCTCACACACACACACACAGTCGGGACTTTGCCCGGTTGCTACCGGCGACTATTGCCCCACCTCTTGAGATATGTGAATGGACAGAGTCAAGTGTTGTCGCCCCTCCCCCACCTCTTTCTCCCTCCTCCTTCCCATGTCCCCCCTCTCCTCTTCCCTTTCTCTGCCTCCTCCTTTATTCTTTCATTTCCTCCAACCACCCCGTTTTCTGTCCAGACCGTGAAAAGAAAGTGTGTTCATTAACATGGGGTCATGTTTAACACTCCCTTCACGTCCCGAGCAACTTTCAGCTTTCTCCAAGCAGAACAAAAGTGAGTGAGTGAATGAATGAATGAATGAATGAATGAATCAATGCCTGTCCTTGTTGGAAACTTGGTGGACACTTTTCTACGGCCAGGATGACGCAAACCACCACTGAAGAGAAAAATGTGCAAAATGCCACCAGCCTCAAAAGATCATTTGTTAACATGCATCATCCTGTTACCATCGCTGTCACCTATTCATATGTCCTCTTGAAATTAGCAGGAAGCCAGCCATATTTTTACAGTTTTACACATCAGTTGTGGAGCGTGTGCTTATTTTGTCTTTTTTCTGACAGCTGCTCAAACACATGCACTGGAGGAAATAGTTAAGACAGCATCTAAAACGACCAGCCACTCCATCCCACCTCTCTTTTTTGGCACCTTCAAGGTATATTTCGCTTTTATATATCTCTCACACTGCGCATGTTTTGATGCTTTTTGTTGATTTGTATGGCTTTATTAGCATGCCGTGTTGAATGCACTCTAACGCCTGTAACCCAAAACGTTTGGAAACCAGTGGAAAAAACATCCAGCCTTCATTTGCAACCCTGTTGCTGGTCCATCCTGTTCAATAAGGCATCCTGCTGCTGACACAGATGAGCTTTTATGGCACTTAAAATTTTAATGAACGAAAAGAAATTTCTCTCAGTCCACGACCCTCTGCAAAGAGCACACGCAGTTACTTCATCAAACGCCTTGTAGTCCTTGTATTTCATTGCTGATTATCTGCAAAACAAGGCTAATTCCTCATATATCAAAGTGTCTTAGCGCTTTACATCTTACAAGACAAAGGATCTTTTCTGTATGTTCCCTATGAAATATTTCATTTTGCACTCTTCAAAATAGGTCATGCAAGAGCCTTGGAGCTGCTCTGGACTCCAATG
Organism: Chaetodon trifasciatus; assembly: GCA_037975065.1. Classification (NCBI taxonomy): domain Eukaryota; kingdom Metazoa; phylum Chordata; class Actinopteri; order Chaetodontiformes; family Chaetodontidae; genus Chaetodon; species Chaetodon trifasciatus. The sequence continues at coordinate 2,145,813 of JBBMOE010000048.1, forward strand.
AATGAACCAGTAAATCAATGGCTCTTTTTTTCTCCAATTGCAGGCCTTAACCACGCCTCCGTGACATTAGCTGGCCAAGACACCATCGCTACAAGTTGCATCATTTCCTCAAGAGGGGGAAAAGTTGAATATGTCACACATACTTGTCTCAAATATATAAGGCTTCCTGTGTGTTCATTTTGTCATAATCACATGAACAAGCTACCCAGTGTTTCAGGCGATGCAGCTTTTAGGATCTGGATCATGGCATGGAAAAGGTCAGATTCCTTCATGCAGGAGATGCATGGACAGAGGCGGAGGAACAGCGTGCTCCGGAGTTTGTTATTTTTAATGCGAATGTTCCACTTCGGCTGAGCAACAGGCTCGCAGTGAAAGTTCAAAGAGCTGCCACAGAAAACAAATCACACGGCTCAAGCTGCTTAGCCAAACAGAGGCAAAGACGGAGAGAGAGATGGCATGTGAAAGGACAGGAGAGAGAGGGAGGGAGGGAGTCTGATAGGAAAGCATGGAGGGAAAGAACAGAGCAGCAAAAAGATGGATGAAACAAGGTGCAAACAACGAGGGAATTACACATGGGAAAAAAAGAGGGAGTCGGGGATGGAGTGAGCGTGAAAGAGAGGGGGAGAGAGGCAGTACGCTGTGTTCTGTCACAGACAAGAGGTGGCGTGTGACAAAAGCCTCAGTTAATATACACTGACTGCCGAGCGGAAAGAATGTTAAATCCTCAGAGAGACAGAGAGAGACAGAGAGAGAGAGAGGGAGGGAGGGAGATGGACAGAGAGAGGGAAAACAGGTACAAACAGAGAGAACAAGAGGGAAACAGACTGTGAAGAATGGATGTGAAGGTGGAGTCGGGGTGCCCCTTCGGCTCGGATTGAAAGTGGCCGAGGGCGGCATCCCAGGTCAGTTCACAGCGGGAAGAATGGCGTGACGAGTCCTCGCTCGGAGGTGGGCTCGGGGTGGTTTATGGTGGAGCACCGAAACTCACCGACCCCCGTTTTTCACGCCTCTGTGTTTGAAAGCATGAGGAACGGCAAGGTCCCTAGCCAGAGACGGGTCGCCGTATGAAGTGCTCTCACATAATGTGCACGCTTCAATGTGCAAGCGTTTCATAAAAAAGCAAAAGACTGGAGGAATGAGCATCAGCGAAACCCTCATCGTTGACTGGAGAGGCGGCTTGCTGATGTGCTGTTACAGATTTAACAGCGTGCCTTTAAAGTGTGCAAAGCACGCAGGAGTTCAACCTCGCCATCACCGCATCGCAACATGCATCGGCTTCCACTCTCCTGGTCTACGAACACCTAAAAGACAGGATGATCTCACACGTCTTCATGTACATTTGAAACTTTCCCGGACATGATATGAACTCAGCGACACTCGTATGACCGTATGCATTCTGACATTTGCCGTTATATCAGAGCAGATATAATGACCGACTTCATAATTCAGCCAGTCTGTGAGAAAAGAACTGAGCCAGGTAATGTTATGAAATCTTCAGTTGGACCCCCCCCCCGTGATTTCGACAGCTGTCTCCTCAATTCCTGCCCTGCATCGCTGGCCGGTTCACCAGACTGCGGTTCGGAGAGCAAAAGTTATCGTCATTTCCACAAGACGAAAAGAGAAATCAAGAGAAATCAAACAAAGTTTCCTGGTCATCTCATTTAAAGACCTGCAATGGATCACTCATCAGACTAAATGATGGATGTCGCATTTTAGAAATGCATCCGTTTTCAGCCCCACCCCAGCCTCTCTGCCATGTCTGGGAGCCAAGTTGTTCAACGGTGGCAATGCGGCAACTGGTGCCTCTTGGCTCCCCCTAACATCCCCACCACCACCTCCCCTCGCTGAAGCAATCAATCTCTCCTCTCAGCTCGCTTGCTTTTTTTTTTTCTGTTTATTGCACTGTGATGAGAAAACACTGGAAAGCATAAAAGTGGCAGCAAAAGGGCAATCTCATATTAGAAATGAGCAGGAGGTGGTGTCCAAAACATGACAAAAACAATGATCGCTGCTAGGCTCGTCTCATGCTCGAGCTCCTTCTCACAGCCTCGATTCTTCTCCATTACAACAAAACAACTTCTCATCCTCCCTCTCCTCCCCCTCCACCTCTCTCCTCCTCGCACCAGGAAAGCACTGTAGTGGCGATTATCTCTTCCAAGTCTCGCTATTTGTCTGTGCCAACACCGAATGTACTGGAGGAGAGGAGAGGAGGAGTGGAGGGGGGAGCAAAGGAGGGGAGACGCAGTGGGGAAGTGGAGGGTGGTTGGATGGGGGCAGGGCATGGCTTTCATCACATATGGGAGGAAAAAAAATAAACAGCAGCAGCCAAGAAACCAAGAGAGAGTGAGCAAAGATTTTCAGAATCGTAAATGAGCATCACAGAGAAAAAGGAGGAAGGAAGCGAGGCTGAATGAGCCATTCTGCTTCACATCTCCCGCCAGATCTTCCTCTTGGTCCACCGTCCTCTGCCTCCATCCAACGCTCCATCCCTCGCAGGCTGAATCTGTAATGAGTGTTTCTATTGCGCAGCATGGCAGGGTGTGGCGGCGACTGATATTTCATACGACAGGGTTCAATTTCATCCCCTGCAGTTCAAGTCTGTGGAGAATAACAGGTGTGACGCGGCCACAAATCAAAGTAAGAGGCCATGAGGACAATAACAGAGGGGCTGCTGGTAAATCTATGAGGATGCGTCCTCATAGAAATGATGGTACATTTGAAGAAATAACAGGACAAAAAAGGCGCATGGATGAAAGATTTGACACCAACACGCTCTCTCTAAACCTCATCTTCCAATATTTATGAACAACTTTCAGACTACTGATATGTGATATGATCTATTCTAATCGCAGGATCAGTAAACTGTCAATGATGGATGACTGTAGTTGGTGGGCATTGCATCGCTTCAAAAGCAGCAAGAATAGCCAAAAACCACCTGATTCACAAAAAAAGCTTCACTTTAACGCTGTTTAACTCCAGAGGGTGAACATGTCAGCCTAAAAAGCAGCCACACTCCAAGATATCGTCCCTAATTGATGCGTAGATCTGACTTGAGATCAGGGTTAGATAACTGGTCACAGAGCTTAAAATCTGCCAGCAGAGCAAAACGTGGGCTGGACTTTTTTAACATATCCCTCCCACTGCCAAGCCATTATAACCCAGAACACAGCTGCTCTCAACATGCCGCACTGAGACTGAGAAATGCTTCAAAACAGCAGCAAAGGTCTCCTCCAGAAGGGAGAGCATCACTGAGGGGGAACTACTCCATGCATGTTAGCAAGAGCATATCTGGCACTTTGTTTTTTACTCAAATTAGACTAAAACAGCCTCCCCAACTGTGAAATAACCCCCCGCAGCCATTCTCTTCCCAGTTCAAATGCTTTTACTTCCACGGCTGCAGCGTCGCAGCCAAATACCGTTAGCTCGTAAAACTTTGACAGCCCAGCCGTTTGAGAACATCCCGTTATGTAACCGGACACCGAGCCCGTCAGAAGGCACGGAGACGCGTCTTCTGAACTTTTGTCTCCAGAGAGGGGTCTCGAGCGCTGGGGGCTTCAAACACGGAAGTCGTCGAAGTAGTTTCACGCTGCGGGCATTTGGGGAGGAAAACGGAGGCTCGTTGCTTTTCTGAACGCATGTGAGCCTCCGCCACCCCCCGCATCAACATCAACACGGATAAACTCGACCACTTGTTTGAATGGCGAACTTTTAAAAGCCGCCTCGTGCCGCCAAATCTCTCTGAGTGAACACTATAAGCACCTGTAAAGTGAAACAAAGACGACATTTATACTCACTCCTCGTCCCATGGTGGCACAGATGTGGACTTTGTTCCCAGTTCAAGTAAAAATTGAGAAACAAAAATCCACCTAAAAAAAATATGTACAGTTAAAAAAAATATTAAAACAAAATAAAACTCCTGGATGTGTCCGTATTTTTTTTTTCTTTTTTTTTTTTTCTTTTTCTTCTTCAGCACGTGTCACTCCTCCACAACGCACATCCGAGCTCGCGAGCCGCCGCGGCAGATCCTCCAATACTTATAGACGGCGTTCCTTCCATTGTGACGTCGACGCCGTTTGCCATGGTAACCCCACGGATGGAGGCGGGGCGTCCTCCATTATTGGGCGTTTTTCTTTTTTTTCTCTTTTTTTCAGTTTGCAGTGCAACACACACACAGAGCACACACACAAAGCACACATCATTCAGCAAGGATGCACTATTCGATACACTGATAGCTCTCAAATACAAACGTCAGAGCTGAATTATCAACAGTTATTAGTGTTACAGGAAAATGCTGAAAAAAACAAGGATGCAGTGGTTTGAGAAATAAAATAAACATTTTTCCCCACAATACACAACTGTACATGCACCAAATCATGAATAAAACATCTTAAGGTGCTGCCTGTGTTAGCTAGTTAGCTCAACTGTTAGCTACAAACAGGGGTACAAAGCTAACCAGGCTAAGTCCACAATCCACCAGCCAGCACCTCTAAAACTCACTGATGAGCATGTAATATGTTTGCAGACAATTCTTCCTGAAGTGGTTCCCTGGTTGCTCCCACATAAACCTCTGTAAAATGGTGAATTGTCATTATAAAAACTTCAATAACGGGTGGATTTTGTGACCTTCTGACAGAGCATTCCCGTTTCCGGTCTTTGTGCTAAGCTAAGCTGCTGACAACATATGAGATCAATCTTCTAACCTCAGCGAGCAAGCAAGCAAGCACATTTCCCAAAATGTTCAAGTATTGCTTTAAACTTCAACTGCACTGTTCCACTGGGAAAAAAGGCCCACCTCCACCCTCATCTGCCCCACACACACACACACACAGACACACACACACACACACACACCCGCACATGCATTTGATTCATCTGCACCTCACCCGGTTTAACAGCTGGGTTTGCAAACACCTCTCTTCACCTGCTGCTTTGACAAGGTTGTTGCGCGCTGATAGCGGGCAGCCAACTTCTGAACCGACAGCTTCTAAATCCAGAGGTGCAAAAGCAGATTCATCTGTGTAACACTGCCGCTGCTGTACGACAGACGCACAGCAGCACTGCACTGACCTATCGACAACAACAACAATCTGTTTACGTGTTTAGTGATACAAAGATGTAAATCGTGCTGCTTGAGATTCCACAGCATGTGTCGACCCCCTTTAGCTCTGGGGCCCCCTGAAAGTATTCCCCCTCTCCCCCTGACTAGTGGAGCCCCTGTCCTTTGTTTCCTCTAACATATTTCTGTCTTCGCTGTCTCTGGGCTGCAAATATTCACAACCTGAATCCCGGCTGGATGATGGACGGAGTGTTCCACTCAGGGACCCCATCGATTACCACGCTGCGGCCATTCTTGCAAGTTTAGCTGTACTGTACCCCAGCAGCAGCACCATTACGGCCATTTGCATGTGTCCTAGGAGCTCTTAAACCCTTTCATCCCACAACACAAATGAGAGATTTAGTCTTTCATCCCTGGATCTAAGCCTGAGGCCAGAAACATGCAGCCACTTGTTGTACGTACGGACAGAAGAGGCGTGTCAGCCTCACCTCAATCATGCAAACCTCTACCAGAGCTTCGTATTTGATATATTTCTAAGGCCGACATGCGACGTAACAAATTCCCATCATTTCTCTCCTGTCTGCAGCTTTCATCAGCCACATCAGCAGGCTGTGATAGGTTTTATTTTGCAAGCAACGGACCCGTGGCAGGCGGGATGAGCCCACCATTGGAGTGCTATTGTATCCTGATAGGTAGACTGTGTCACTCACTGTCTGGCTCCCTGTGTATTCTAATAGATATTATCAGCTGGCCTGGAGAGCACTCTCTCCGCATCAACTGACAAGATAAACCTGGAATAGATCAAACAGCGACGGGAAGATTTCACCGCAAGGCTTCGGCGAGCACTTCAGCTCTTACAGACACACACACATGCTCCATGCTTGACACCCAGCAATCCCTTCTTTTATCTATTTAGGCCTTTAACCTCTTTCTTAAAATCACAAAACGCAAAAAAAAAAATCCTCGAATAAACACAAACACGAGCAAACAAACAGAACCACAAGTAGATTTAGATCACAGATGGACGCACAGCAGCAAGCCCTGGCACCACGGGGGCATGTGTGTGCGCACGCTCATGTATGTGCACGTGAAGATGACATGACACATGCAGAGTCTTTTTACTGTATTTCTGTTTTGGTGAGCGCATTCACATCCATGCATGTGTAATCAGTGTAGCTTGCGTGTTGCCAGTGTTGCTCTATAAATAGCCTAGATTTTATTTAGATGTTGGAGAGAGAGAGAGAGAGAGAGAGAGAGAGAGAGAGAGAGAGAGAGAGAGAG
>JBBMOE010000048.1:2152542-2180042 GCA_037975065.1 Chaetodon trifasciatus
GAGAGAGAGAGAGAGAGAGAGAGAGAGAGAGAGAGAGAGAGAGAGAGAGGGCTCGCAAACGAGTTGCCATAGCAACAGGCACGTTCAGGGGCCCTGCTTGTGAACGAAGGATGAAGGCATGATAATGTTAATGTCTGTCTGCTGCCTCTTTCCCCCTCTCTCCCTCCATTCAGTTCATCTCAACTGCTTTATCGCCAATTCATCAAAAAAAATATTAACAAAGCAGCAAAAAATAACAAAAGATGATCAAGTACACGTCTTGAAAACGTGCTACAAAACGCAAATATCTGCTGCTCTCTTGCTCTGACTCTTCCCTCTTCTTTGTCGCATCGACTCACTTTTCTCACAAGTCCTCAACCTCGCTCTCTTTTCCTCCTTATGTTCTCCACATCCCTCCATCCTTTTGTCTGCACTCTCACTGTCTCATCTGTCTGATACCAGCAGCACACTCTGCGGCACAAGAAATCACCTGAGAAGAGGGAGGGAAAATAACGTGATTGGCCCATTGAGACATTCAACCGTTCAACCTGAGCTGGGCAGCATGCACCGTTTTTACTCCATCTCTTTTGGTGATATTCTGCCTACAAGTGTTTCCCAAGTGTGTGTGAAGCAGGCCATCGAGGGCCAGGCTGGTGTGGTGATACTGTGGACAGGCAGAGGGAGAAAGAGGCGTTCATAATGACCAGGGTAAACACAAAGCAGATAGCACGAGAGTGGGCTCAGTTAATTTTCACTGAGGGCCTCTTTGCATTAGCGGTCAACAGAGCAATCCATTGCAAACACCATTGTGGCAGACAAGCCCTTGAGATAATGGACACACACACACTGCTCTGACTTGCTTTTTCTTAATATCTGATGGGTAAAGATAAAAGCCTGGGAAAATAAACATTAAAAAAAGGTAAAATCCAGTGTAGCAGCAGATAAGTGACACAATGAGTGTATTCATTGATAAGTCAATCAACGAAATATGAGCTGAATCTGAATGTGATGATCAGTTATTTACTTAAGTCACGAGGACGCATCGGTCAGAAGCACACAAAGCAAATCTAATGCTTAACTTCGATTTAATTGTCTGTTTTTGATAAACAAGAAATGTAGTTTTGACAGTCGGATGAGTATGTGTGACTAACACTAACACTGTAGTGAAGCCACTTCATTTTCCTATATGACCCCAGAACTGAAGTTTAGGAACTGCTGAGGTGGATAATCCCTCTGCATGGGTCACCGGACCTGACTCACCGGTACATACCTATTGAACCTTGAAACAACATCCTGCATCAAATCCCTGAAATGCTGCTTTTATCCTTCCCATGCCAGAGAAAAGAAAGAAATGAATGCCCAAGCAGCCTCAATGTACAATGGTACGGACATGTTTTATTGTCAATGACATATACATCACAATATTCTTAATTTATCCATGCTTTGTGTTTTTGGAGTCTGACTAACATCTCAGGCAAATATGTAACATGGCAGTAAATAATGATGAAACACTGACTTCACCCTCCTTGACTGTATCGTGTGGACTCAGTAGTATGTTTCCTGCTCCACCCAACCTAGAAACCAAAGGAGACAGAATTAGGGACATGTTTTTTAGGATGTTTCGCCTCATATTTGGGCTCTAAATTCTCCCTCTTCCACAGACCAATCAAAATAAGGGATATGACAGGATGGCCGACTGGGCTGCAACTCTGCACTCAGGCTGCAGGATGATATCATCCCTCATGACGGCTGACAGTGATTCAAAGAAAAAAGAATGGACTGTGGTGTGCGAGCAAAACAAGTCCAGTTTAGAGCCAACAGATGTGGACATGGACGTTGTGGCAGTTGCTCACGAGTTGACCCTGTAGCTCAAACAACACAAGGAATTGCGGTTTGGGTCGGATCATTACGTGTTTGCACATGAAGGTGTGGATGCTTGAATTATGTGGTTGAGCATGTTTTGCTCCACTGAGCCCAAAGCTGCATTTTATTTCAGGCCTGAAACACTGAACGATTCACAGCAGGCTAAAACTCACTGGGCTGGAATCACGCTTTCCACTTTTGAGTCAAACTTTATTCAGCCCAGGTGGAAAAATAATGAAAAGCTAGCTTTGGGCACAAAATCTAATTGAAAAGATTTAGTTAGAGTAACTTAAATCATATGAATCCTTAAAACTATTAACTCCTTTTTCTTCTTATTCATTCATCGCTGTTTGAATATGTGTCAGTGGTCTTTTCTGTCTGACTGTAACACATTATTCACCATGGATGGGCAATGGGATGTTCACTGATCTGTGCTGTGGGGCTCAGATGTAGCAGACACACACACACACACACACAGCTGCATCACAGCCAGGCCTGCATACAGGTTCTGCTCAGCTCTGTGGGTGGAACGAGGCATTAACAATGGCAGGGTTGTGGGTTCAAATCCCACTGGACCCTGCCATCTGCCACAGTTCAGTGGTCTGTGTGCAGACGCAGTTGTGGCAGGGGTAACAGACACATGCACACACACGCACAAAAATAGACATGGGTACACACCATTGCCTTTGTTCTCTGTGTTAGTATCATACTGTACATCATGACTGACTCAGGATGGGAGGAATACTCGTTAGCACCTTTGGCATAACGACCAGTGTCATCTTCCTGCTTTTAGTCAATCGTTAGTCTGCAGAATGTCTCAAAAACGATGCAAAATTTCAATGATATTTGGCAAAAACTTAAGCCAATCAGGTATTGTTTTGCATCTTCAATTTCAAACTTTTACTTAGTTTCGAATCATCATCATCACTAAAGTAAAATGCACAGGTTTCTTTGGACAGAAATGAAATTCACTGTGACAGAACTGTTATTTCTGAAGATGATTTGGCCAGAATGAAATTACCCTGTCCTCCTCATCCACCGTCCACCTCCAAACACAGAGAACAGAGACAAACATGTGCGACACAAAAGCTTCAATCTGCCTCAGAAAGCAAAAAAAAGAGGCGGTAAAGATCTTACCGCCTGGGTTGCGTCGAAGGATGTATCGTCTGGCTTCATCGTACAGGAAGATGAGGAGGGAGTAGGGGAAGGCACAGAACCACCAACATGGCCTAAAGTACGGACAAAGAAATTGAGTCACGACTGGAAAGTGACAAAAGAGAAAAGAGCGCTCGATGCAGGCTGTTAAGGAGGCTGAGTTAATAAGTAATATCAGTGCAGAGAGTTTTATGGCACAATGGCTGGTTGAATGTTCACTAAGAGAGCATGAAAAGTGAACATCAATGAGGACACATTCTGTCGACGTGTTCATCTTGTTGAGAGTCCTCTCTGCAGAGAGCAATGACACTGTTGAAAAGCCCCATAATGCATCCACATTTTAAATTATGCTTATTAGCTTCTGCCTTTGAGAGCAGGGAGTGTCGCAGCATGGTTTAAAATGCTTTCCCTTTAACTTTCAAGCAATCTCAAAGGCCCAAAGTTTCATTTATTGATTATTTGCTGTAAATGCTGTGTGTGTTTCTCCAGCAATGAGGACCTTTCCATGTCATGTCTGAATATAAACTGCAAGAGAGAGAACCTCAGAGGTAAAGGCAGACAACAAGACACTCGGACAGAGGGGGGGAGAAGCAGTGGGAATTGACGAAAAGGTGGCGAGGAAGAAAAGAGAAGCTGGAGTTATGGGGAGACACAAAACAATAACGAGGAAAATAAGACTAGATTTCAGCTGCATGCGAAACTTCTGAGCTAATGAGCTTAATATGCCTTCGCTGCTTTCTATTTTCCTCTGTTGGGCAAAGAATCTCGTTAGCACAGCAGCTCTTCTGCTTCATTCTGCCTCTGAAGTGGAAATTAGCGGCGACAGTAGATAATATCCACCTTCTTTTTTTTTTTTTAAACAAGATAATGAGGCTAAAACAGCTCTGACTAAAACATCATCATCGGGGATCCATCCAGGGAAAACAATGCCAAAGCACCGGCTGCACTGACTGACAAGAAGCGCAGAGAATGTCAGTAAATTAACAGAAAAAAGGATTTCATGGATTACGCTTTAATGGGGATGAACTTAACAAATATTGTGCTCATAAATTCCCACGCGTACAAGAAACCAAACAGAGTATTTGCATGGAAATTGAGACCGTGCCATGCGCATAATGCATAACTCAGTTTCATGGGAGGCTTATCAATACATCAAAGATAACAGTTAGTTGATAACATATCTCTGCACACTGTTTTATTTCAGTATAATTACTGAGTGAAAATCATAGCATGGGTGTATCATAGTCTGGTTGTGTTTTACTCACTTGAGAGGGTACATTCTGAGGGCAACGTCCATGCCCGGGCAGTATGACAGGAAGGCAGCCAGAGCGGTCTCCTCAAACAGACCAAAGATGAGGATACGGTTCCTGTGGAGGCAAAGAGTCACCACAGTTACAACAACTCAACCAATATCTGTTACTTATAAGGTCTCAGGGCTTGATTCGTCGCAGCCGGAACGCTGCACATCTGTGCATTACATGTACGTACTTCATTCCTTGCTGCAGGATGGAGTTCCTCCTGGTTTTACAGATGATCAGATCGGCCCACTGGACGATGACGATGCTGGCAAAGAAGGCTGTGTGGCAGGTGAACTCTACGATCTTTCTGCGCTCGTATGTCTGGTGGAGAGAAAAAGATGAAAGACTAGTACATTTTCCTCTTTTGTTCTTTCCTTGAAAACTACTACATTGTTCATTCTGGCTTACTGACAGACCAAAGCAGAAGAAAAAAACATTAGCATTACTGACCCACTGCTGTCCATAGCTGTCTTCCAGGTCATTTACATATTTGTTGTCCCATAGCACTCTGAGCCCCAGCAGGTCCATGGGGAGGAAACCATTTTCAGCCAGGATCACAAAGTATGTGAAGAACCCAGCTGTGGCCTGCATCATACCTAACAGAGACAGGACAGGTGTTGTTGAGACAGAGCTTTCCACCCTCCACGTTCCACAAGATGCAAAAGGCTTCACGTTTTAGAAAAGCGGCAATCAGTGCAGAATACTTACCGATCTGCCCGTAGGCTATGCTGATGAGCCTCTCATTCACCAGTTTGTCTGTTTTGGGGTTTCTGGGCTGTCTCTTCATGATGTCGCTCTCAGCTTCTTCATAAGCCAGGGAGATGGCAGGGACCTTGGAGACAACAAGTAAAAAAAAGTTCATGAAATAAATTGCCAACCCAAATTCACATAATGTTTCTTTTTTGAAATCTCTGTGTCAGACCTTTTTTTTGACTTTCCTATGATGATGCCGAGAAATAAGGAGAACTCACCATGTCGGTTCCCAGGTCAATACAGAGGATGGTGACGGTTCCCAGGGGCAGAGGGATGTTGGCGATGATGAAGAGGAGGAAGGGTGAGATCTCAGGGATGTTACTGGTAAGAGTGTAGGCGATGGACTTCTTCAAGTTGTCAAAGATCAGACGTCCTGAGAGAGTGGTTTTAGAAATGAATATTGTGAAGAAAGTGAGACCATGGAGCAGTGAAGCTTTCTGCAGTCTGTGCTTCCACATGTCTGCAGGTTTAAGCCTTGGTGTGCCTCTTACCTTCTTCCACTCCAGTAACAATGGAGGCAAAGTTGTCGTCCAGCAGGATCATGTCGGCAGCCTGTTTGGAGACGTCGGATCCGGCGATACCCATGGCGACGCCGATGTCGGCCTTCTTCAAGGCAGGAGAGTCGTTCACGCCGTCACCTGTCACAGCCACAATGGCCCCCTGCAGAAAGACGAGAAAAGTGTTAGAACGACCTGCATTTCTTAAAGTTTTTAATCCAAATTTAAAAATGTCTTAAATTCGCTTTGATGCTGACCTGTCTCTGGCAACCTTCCACGATAATAAGTTTCTGCTGAGGGGAGGTTCTGGCAAAGACGATCTCAGTGTGGTGTTTCAGCACATCGTCGAGGTGCTCTGAGGTCATGTCTTTCAGCTCACCACCGTGGACAACACAGGCCTTGGCGTCCCTGGAGAGGAAATCACAGTGGCATTAGAGCAACAGTTGTGGTCCCACAACCCTGAGAAGAAAACTGAAGCTGGGGAAGAACCAAGTCAATACCATAAGAAAATCATGGGGAATGAATCATCAGGAAATACCTTTAGCAAACAGACAGACGCTGCCTTGACACCATTGTCAGCAAGAAGCTTTCATACATTTTTAACATTTTGTCAGTCACATGGTACAGGAGAGTGAAATATTTTCAAAAGGCAGGTGACATTTGTAATCTGGAATTTTCTGCATGAGGATGCCGTCTACGATGAGAGACTAAACTTGCTGATGAAGAAACAGGAAAGCCACCAGCTCAAAGACAAGCACAGATTTATTTGTCTGCAGTGAATTAATGGTAAAAGCCTTTTTGGCTGAGTAAATTGCAGGCCCTAGTTAGCCAACGCTGATTTAATTTCGACCTATTAGCACAAGTCTGAGGAAGAACTTCCACAGAAAAGAGAAGGAAATATTTAAGAAGGAAGATATTCTGTGAATATGCTCTTAATATTGAGTGCCACAAGTGTGAAAAACTTAGTAAGTGTACTGACCTAGGGTTGACCTCTGAGATTGGTACATTCAGGCGGGCAGCAATGTCTTCAACAGTCTCGTTGCCTTCAGAGATGATACCCACACCCTTAGCAATAGCCTTGGCTGTGATGGGATGGTCACCTGTGACCATGATAACCTGATATAGAAATGAAAACAAGATATACAAGTATTAGTCCAATCATCAAAAAATGGGATTTTCATGACAGCAAATTAATGAGGTGGGTCAACTTGAAGGACGCATGTGTGTGGTTGTGGTTTTGGTCATGAAGTTGACTTCTCTTGCACGGCCACCTGAACAGACTGCAGCTACACACCTTGATTCCAGCGCTCCTGCACTTGCCCACAGCGTCGGGCACAGCGGCACGAGGGGGGTCAATCATGGACATGAGGCCAATGAAGCACAGGTTTTCAGTGGGGAAGTTCACCTCCTCAGTGTCAAAAGCAAAGCCCTCTGGGAACTGGTCATCCGGCAGGTTGAAGTGGCAGAAACCTGAGTGGGAAGAGGAAAATGCTTGTCAGGAGCTCAAAGATTCCTCTTTCTCCACCAGCTAATTAAAAACACAGGGATGCAGCTGTAGAGTGGAGCTATGTTGTACCCAGCACTCTCTCTCCAAGTCCTCCGAGCTCAACGTAGGCGTTCTGGAAAGCGTCTTTCATCTCGTCGTCCAGGGGCTGCACTTTGCCCTGGAGCATGATGGAGGAGCAGCGGTCCAGAATCCTCTCAGGGGCTCCTTTCATCACCAGCAGGTGCTTGGTCTCTCCAGGAGTTGAATTCTTGTGGATGGAGAGCTGTGGAACAAGAGGAAGGTTGGATTTTAATTGTTTTGTAAATACCAACAGATTATAAAATCTTATTTCATTCTTAACTATGCTCTTATGCCAAAAACTGGTCAGTGAAGGCATGAGTGAACCCAACCACTAGAGGGCGTAAATCAACATTTCCCTTCGATACCACCGCAAGCAGTCTTGCAATGTCGGGCTTCCGAAGTCTTTCCGGATTTAAATCTGCATGAATTTACCTTTATTGACTACATGATGAGCAACTTTAGACGCTGCAATGCTATACGACACCAAGTGGATGGTTTACCTGGTATTTGTTAGTGGAGTTGAAGGGGATCTCAGCAACCTTGTAGTATTTGTCTCTTATGGCAGAAACAGATCCGCAGCAGAGCTCAATACACTTCAGCAAGGCAGCTTCTGAGGCATCACCGGCTACATCTCTCTGTGGATTCAAGCAAAGGCCAAAAAGATGGATCAGTGGGTTTGCGGGGTTTGTATATCGCACTGGTCTTTTTTTGCCAATATATTGTACACGGAAGCCGGACACTGACCCTTCTTACCAATTCATTAAAGTCAAACCGAGAATCATCTTTCCACATTGCCTCTGGGAGTCACATTAGAAATAAAAGACTTTTATAAGACATGGACAATAAGAAATCTATCTGAAAGACAAGAGCAACTGCAAGAGTTGTGTTTCTGATTTATATATTACTTTTACAGTTCTGCAAGGTATTATTAACTACAACTGTGCAAAAAGTACACAGCAGATGGATAAATCAGATGAATTAGGACCAGCTTAGATTTTAATGATTCACAATGGCCACCGTACACTTCAAAAGTATTTTTTGAAGAACTATTTGGAAACTATAGTACAAGAAAAAGCCTGTTCTGCCTCATTTCATCCTGCTCCCACTGTGCAGTTTGAGAAAGAAATCAACTTACCAGCACTCATTAAGAAACAAATCAATGGGTCTGTCTAGTCACATCTTGCAATCGCAGCTGCTATACAGTATTTCTGAAAAAATCTTTAATTACGTTGAGTGCTTTTAATAAGGATCTGTAGTGCAGTTTGGCTGCCAAGTCACCTCCCACGCTGCATCTTTGGATTCATCTGATAGTATCAAATTCAACAAAATGTTTTCAGGAAGAAAAATATTCCATGAGGCAGGGAGGGTAAATTCTGCTCTGTGCTTTAGAGCCACACCTAAGAGATGGTGTTACATCAAAAAGCCAGTGTTACTGATCTCTTCATAGACTGGTGAATTATTTAGACTCTTTTGTGGTGACCAGAATGGGTGAACCGGAGCAAAACGTTTGGTAGCCTGAGGAGTTCAAAGGAGGATATTGCGTGCAATAAGCTTTTCACCTTCAGGATGGGAACGTTGTTCTGCTCAGCCAGGAAGACGGCGCGGTTGCAGAGTCCGGCGATTCTGGCCAAGGCGGCCCAGGTGGCAGAGCTCCTGTCGAAGGAGGTCCCGCTCTGGTTCTCTGTGGTGTCGGCCTCGTGGATCTGGTTGTCGAACCACATGTGGGCCACGGTCATCCTGTTCTGGGTCAGGGTGCCGGTCTTGTCGGAGCAGATGGTGGAGGTGGAGCCCAGAGTCTCCACAGCCTCCAAGTTCTTCACCAGGCAGTTCTTCTTGGCCATACGCTTAGCAGTCAGGGTCAGACACACCTAGAGATGGGATCGATTGGGTCAGTTAGCGGCTAGACCTTTTTTGGGATCCATAATTGGACCTTTACTACTAAAGAAACACCAGGACTCACAGTGACAGTAGCCAGGAGACCTTCTGGCACGTTGGCGACAATGATACCGATGAGGAAGATGACGGCCTCCAGCCACCCATACCCAAGGATGAGTGAGAGGATGAAGAAAGAAACACCCAGGAAGACGGCCACACCGGTGATGATGTGGATGAAGTGCTCGATCTCAATGGCAATGGGAGTTTTGCCGCCCTCCAGACTGGAAGCCAGGGTGGCGATACGACCCATGACGGTCCGGTCTCCAGTGTTGATGACGATTCCTCTGGCAGTACCTGGGAAGAGCAAAAGAGATCATATGAGTGATGAGTTAAACAAATGAGAGATGTGAAAATTCAGTCTTCTTCAGATGACTTCTCATTTCATTTTAGGCATTGTTTAAAAAAAAGAAAAAAAACACTACATCTCACATCTTAAACTGTAAATGAGTTTAGTTAATTCTCTTTTCTTCACCTTCTTTACCATGAACTTGTATTGTCTCCTAACTTTTATAGTGAAAATAATCTTTTGAATTGAATTTCCTTCTACCATGGGCTTAAATCAAATCTAATTAAAACTGTACACAAATGACATCTGACCCTGTGATTTCTGTGTCGTGTGCTATTTGCTATCTCTCTACCTTCAACACAGTTGGTGGAGAAGAACACGATGTTCCTGGTTTCCAGCGGGTTGTCGTTGGAGAAGTCTGGAGTACGAGTCTGGGGCTCGGATTCACCGGTCAGAGAGGAGTTGTCCACCTGAAGCAGAAAACGTAAAGCAAGAATGAAAGACCAAACATATCCAGAAGACAAAGACAACACATTTGGGTCTAAATAACATTTAAAATAAGGCATAAACTTTTGAACTGAGGCTAACTTTTAATTTCGTAAACAGAAATCTTTTCAGAAAGTGATTAAGAGGAAGACAAACTACATCTGTCGACATAATGTAATTCCCATCAGACGTTAAGCAACTGTAACCACAACTTAGTGGCTGCTGGTGTGTCAATAAATCATGCTTTCTTTTGCCTTACTTGACCAGTGTCAATAATAAAAAAAACTACAACACTCAGCAAAGGTACGGACCTTGCAGCCATGAGCAGAGATGATTCTCAGATCAGCGGGGATCCTGTCTCCACCTTTGACCTCCACCAAATCTCCGACCACCACGTCCTCAGCGTTGATGCTGCTCTTCTCACCGTCACGGACGACCAGGGCTTGCTAGGAGACCAAAGGTAAAATACATCTTTTTATGACATGTCAAGAGGCATTAGAGGCATTTGCTTTTATTCCCAGCAGCAAGAAACTGAATGATAAATGGAAAAAAATGTGTGAGCAGTGTGGCAACGCTGATGGAGTAATACTGCTCCTGAGCGTTGTGCAACGTGTTCTATTATTTGTGTCTCAAAGTTGATAAGAGCTTTTCAATGACTCTATTGACAGTGCAAGAAAACTTGATTTGTGTACAGGAAAAACTCACCTGTGGGACCAGGTTCTTGAAGGAGTCCATGATCTTGGAGCTCTTGGCCTCTTGGTAGTAGGAGAAGCAACCAGTGATGATGACGACAGCAGAAAGCACAACACCCAGGTACAACTACAGTAAAGAGAAAAGACTCTAAGTCGGTTCATCTTTGGTGGTATGAATTCTTTAATCAATAGATCATATTTATACAGCCAACACTGAGAAAGACCTTACGTTATCTTTGACAGGTTCCTCTTCTGAGGCAGCCTGGATACCAAAAGCGAGGAAGCAGAGGACAGCACCGATCCACAGCAGCATGGAGAAACCACCAAACAGCTGGAGAACACAACAACGTTTCAAAGCTGGTTTTACTGGCTACCACAACAGGTGACTTTGCATTTCTAAACTCCGAATATGCAAATAATAATGGTTTGTGTTTTGCATGGAAAATGTTGCCTTCCAGTGAATTTCAGGCCAAAAGTGACTTTACCTGTCGACAGAACTTAACCCACTCAGGTGTTGTGGGAGGGGGTGTGAGGGCATTTGGGCCATCTCGGGCCAGGATCTCTTTTGCTCTGGAGTTGGAAAGACCCTAAAAAAAGACACAAAGAAGAAAGGTTTATCCTGTACGTGTTTCCACACAATAACCTGGCAGACTAAAAAGAGAGCCTGAGGAAACTCATTTAGGAAAACTTGTGTGTCCATGTTTCTGGCCTGCTCCTCTCCACCTTTGTCTTTGTCTTCTTTAATGGGGGGGAAACACTGGACAAGCCAGAATGACATGTTTCCTGTTGAACTGTTTTATTGTGTAAACAGGTACAGCGCTATTACCTCAGGAACCAGTGAATTAGGTTGAAGCAAAAACAAAAGAAACCACATCTGCTCGAAGAAAGATCCTAGGAAACTCACAATTACTGCATCCTGTTTTCACAATTCGGCATAATGAGACTTTTACCTTGAGGTAAATCAATGCTTGTGATACGGAAAGAATGCTAACAGCAGACAAGACAATCAGGATGTATCTCTATTATCAACGAACAATGCGTACATCAACAAGGTCAATTGTCTTTCAGTGCAGTGATTGCACTATTGTAAAGTAAATAAATATATATGTAACATAGTAGGAAAAAATGTATATGCATGGGCTTGGTACGAAAAGAAAAAACATGTAGTATTGACAAAGATATGGAATAAGTGTGACTGAAGGCGTCTTTGGAGAGGTGCCAGGAGTGAAAAGCAGCATTTTTCTCTTGTTGGTAAGGTCAATATGACCGGTGCTCCTTCGTGAATGAAGTCTTTGTTTGGGGGCAAACTCAGACAGATGAGACTTCAGCTGATGTGTGGGGTTGTACTGGGTTGTGTAAATGGATCCTGTGTGTGCGCCCTCGGCTTGATGAAGACCATGGTCGAAACACTTTTCGGTGTAATGTGACATTTATTTACACTTCAAAAGGCTCAGTTCAACCAAATCACAACATTTCCTCTCCTCCCCCTCTGTAAAAGCTGCTGCTCTCTAATGTTTATACATCACATTTCAGTGATCTCGGAGGTATATATCTGAAAATCTGTATGAATAAAAGCAAAACTATCTGCTTGGCCACACCTGACTGGAGGTAGAAGAGAAAACTGTTGCTGGTAATTTGGTTGAACAGAGCCTTGAAAATAATTTACCCACATGAGAGTGAGAGCGTGTTGCAAAATTGTCTGTATCTGCACTACTTTGCACAACAATTACACTTGAAAATGATGGATAAATACATGATGACATATCTGCAAATGTGAAGTGTGTCTTCTGAGTAGCTCTGTGCTTTCACTGCGAGGTCTTCCCGGGCCTCTGGGCTTATCTGCCTCTGTGAAACTGTCACCGGCAGCAGGTACAACAACCCCAGCTCCCCCATCACTGTTATAGGCTCACACACACACACACACATACACACACTCAAGTACAAACACACACCAACGGCGCATGCTCACCCTGGTTAGGTCGGTTCCATATTTTCTATGAAGTTCATCCAGGGTTAACTTGTGATCATCCTTTGGAGAGAGAGAGAGAGAGAGAGAGAGACATTGCATAAAACAAGCCAAAATCCCCGTCATTTTAAAACCACAGTTATTATCTCCTTTGAGGATTAAAAAAACGCCCTGTCATGTCCCCCAGAGGGACACAGGGAACATAAAGATGACAAGGCAAAATCAGTCATGTGATCAGTATGCCCACTGGTCCAAACAACACGATTTTACGATGAGCCAAAGCAGATATGCGAGTGAAACCTGTCTGCTGATGAAATCTAGCAGTCAAACACGAGGGCTTAGCTGCCATGAGCTCACTTGAGTCTGGACTCATCCAAACAGTCAGTTTGCTGCGAGCAAACAGTTCATCCAACCAGATCAATGTCACCCAACTGATATACTGATGTTTGCGCCCAAGAGTATTGCTCATGTGCTTGACATTTTCACACAAGAGTGGAGTCCAGCCTTTCACACTCACAGCATCTTTGTCATCAAAATGAATTCAGTGGATGATTTGAGAAGCTAAAGTTTGATCACAGAGTGTCTCGAATTCTTTCAAAAAAAAACAAAAACTAAAAGCAGGTGAAAAATGCAAATAAAAGTGGATCTGCATGAGCAAGGAGAGAAGCTGGCATGTTGATGCGCCTACACGGTGGTTTTTTTGAATAACGCCTCCAGTGGGTGAATGAACAGAGATTCTTGCAATGTGATTTGGATGATCTGGAAAAACATGTGACTCCCACCTTTGTTTTTTGTTACACTGCGGAGCAACAAAGTATTGCAATCTTTACGCAAAATGCAAGAACATCCCAAGCCGAGATGCCCACATTGGTTCCTGTGGCAGTTTGCTGACCTCACATGCGTGACAAAGCCTTGTAGCCATTGAAATGGTGCTGAATTTTCCGTTTCAGTAATGATTTTTCTATGAAATTAAAGTTGCACAGCTTGCCACAACCTGACAAAATGCAATGGAAACTGTGTCACGTTGTACTCTGCTTGTATTCAGTCCTACATGGGACAGAGAGAAAAACAGCGGAGGCGACAATTTTTACATTGGCCTCTTTTAAGAACAATGTGGTTATTTGTTTAAAGCATAGACTCAAGTTTTGATGGTTTGTCGGGAAAGCGATCCTTAAAAATTCCTTTAACAGATGGACGCTTTGTTTTCAGCTCCTGTTGGTCCATAGTGAATGAACGAATGATTGAGGAAATGAATGAAGCCTCAGTTCACACCACTCAGCGACAGTGCCTCATTATGTTCTGTAAGTAAGTTTATTCTGACCTTTAAAAGTTGAATCTTTCCATCACCCGCTCCTTGGAGAATATATAAGTGCTGCATGCAATTAGGTATTCACGTAATGATATGACCACTGAAAATGGGAAGTCTAAGCTGTTAATGAATGCAGTGAGCCCCTTCGCATTCACGGTGCTGGAGAAAATGGGTGTAATTGCGTGGTTCTGCCTGGTCTGCCATCGTTTGGCATTATAATAAGCAAGCAAAGTGTTCCACGCCAAATGTGCCATGGATAATGTTTTCTCACATGGCCCAAACTGATGTTGCTTTTTTTTGTCAGCGGTTCTTTTGAAGCCTGCAGAGGAAATTTCTGCACGAGCTTTGATACTCATGAACACACACACACTGGGACGACGTTTGGATGGACACACGCTGCCAGATTAGTTTAAGAAATCAAATTGAAAACGGTTCTATATTTAGCCGTTTACGTTGGACTCTGTCACGTTTGATCAAGGCATGGGCTGCTTTGTGTTGCTATGGGAACATTTTCCATTCTCTTTTGCTGGACTTTGGCGCTTCAGTTAATAATATGATGGTGCAATAATCATTAACGTGTCAGCTCCATTGAGACCCACCTACAATCTCACTACTGTTCTACTACTATCCAGCACGCTATTATTCTTTAACCATAGTTCAAATCTGAAACCTGAGGATCATCAGTACATGACAGCAAATCATTGTTGCCCAACGAGAAACCAGATCTAAAAACCCTTTGTGAAAACACAGTGCACTTTTAGCAGCTGGGAGACACTAAAGACAGCGCTTGTGGATAATCGCAGTAAATGATATGCTAAGTTGGGGAGGTTATGGCCAAGTGGTGATACGGTTGCTATGGCATTGAGATGTCCTTCAGTGGCGGCAGGACTTTGAGATCTAGTTAAGACGCATGGGGGACAATAATCATTAATATTTCACCTGGATGGGAATTTTATTACCTAATAACCTGCAGCACTCTGTGACCCAGTGGTTGACATTGACCAGGGACAGAGAAACATGCAGCAATTAAAGAATTAATGACAAAAAGTGGGAACAAGCTTTGACATTCATATTCTTCTGTGGTAGTTTTTGAAAAGTTTCTTTAGAAACAGAGCATCAGTCTACACCTTTACTTGATGACCTTGTGAAAGTCAAAGACCAGTTTATATCTACTATACATCACAACAAAAAATGGCAGAAAATGTAAAATACTCTGATATTATTGTGTCATTAGTGGCACATTTTAGCGTGACGCACTCACTAGTGTCTACTTGGTGATTTGAGATCAGCATGAGGCCTGAATCTGATGACCTTGTGAAGGACACTGTCTCACAGAGGCTGAAAAGTGCTTTGTCTTTTAACAAGTCATTTTAAGGGTCGTTCATGGGCAAACACAGAAGCTTTTACAGACTTCTTAAGCAGAAAGACTTTAAATGAAACGCATTTAATGAATGTATGACTGCCTATAAAATGCCACTGATGTACATTTAAACATACAGTCGGTGGCATGAAATCATTCATCAGCCCTTTTCATTGACTTGGGGGTAAACTTAATGTAAGAGTGCCTCACTGACCTTGGGAAATGACCTCAGCTGGCTACAGATGAGAAAAAGCTGACACCAGTGGAAAGTGAGCAACTGTTCTACACAGGAAATTTCAAACCCACCTAAACCTCCATGCATTCAGCTTTATGGCTCTGCGAATATCTCTGCAAGAGCTGAGCGCAGTGGTTAAAGTTTGCAGATTGCGGCTAGAGATAAAAACGAACTCACCAGACTGATAAAACAACCCAGTTTGAACGGAAGTTAGACACAGAATAATATATGTTTACTGGCTGCGGGGAAAGGACTGGCTCGTATGTTTTGAGGAACTGAAGGCAATAATGACAACAGAGCCTCTCACCCAAGATTCTAGCACTGAAAACTGATCTCGATGAGCATGACTTAGAAGCTAAGTATAGCTGTGAATCCCTTAATAACATGTGACAGTACATACAGCAGTGTAAGTAGCAATCTCTATGAAATACAGGGCAGACAGCTAGATCTCATGTGACTAGCCATGAGGTCAAAGCAGAGGTTTGTCTCTGCCCTGACTGTGTCATTGCTGTGACCAATGGTAGTGACTTACAGTGACCAACAGTATGAGCATGACCTGAGTAAGACTGTCATTAAGTATGAGACAAACAATGTGTACAGGAGGACATGGTTATAAAGTTCAAGGTTATTCTGTTTCACGCCTGTTCCTGCCATTGTTAGTTAAGGTGCAGGTTTAAAAACACTTTAAAAAGTATTTTACTAAGTCACTTTTGAAAATACTGCCTTACTGAAATTGCTCCAATCAAGTGCTTAAGATAATTAGACACGTTTTGGACTTTTGTTTGTGTACTCACCAAATCAACTTCTTTCTTCAGATCATCCATATCCTTCTCCCCTTTACCTTTCTTGCTTTTCTTCTCCTTGCCATCTGAAGTCGCCGCCAGTTTGTACTCCTCTTTGCCTCTCTGAATTGAAGAAAGTGAAACAAAATGAGCCCCTGAATAAGACCGAGCACATGTTTGAAGACAGCTCTGAAGTTTCCTCTTTTGTAGCACAAATAAGAGCACGCAGCAGCGTCAACGCGGCTGTTCAAACATGCTGTAAAATGTGTGTTAATCATTGTCAGAAGGACTCTAAATTACTCTCATAAAAATCACTAATTTTAAATATTTGAAGAGTTCCCAAGAAGCATAAAATAACAATAACTGTACACTCGCATAGTAGATTTCGAAACTATGGTACAAAGTACTTCAGGCAACCTACAACTGCCAAGTTTAACCCATAACTTGTGACCGAAACTTGGTCTGAGCTCCAAAGTGAAAAACATAACCGGCCTCATCTTAACATAAATCCAAAGACTCTTAGAAACCAGGCCAGAACATGTGACAAAGTTCCAGTACTTACTCCCAGCCCCATGGTTGCAGTGCAAGTCTGAGAACAGTCAATCCAATTGTCTTTTTAAATTGCAGCTTTCCTACCCCGCCTCTCTCTCTCTCTCTCTCTCTTGCACACACACACACACACTCTCTCTCTCTCTCAGCCCTGTTGCGTTCTGTGTCTTCCACTCTCTCCAGGGCAGAGAAGATAGGCTGCTTCACATAAGCAGACCTTTATACCAACCTGCCCCGAGAGGAGGAGCCTGGGGGGAGGGGAGATGGAGAGGGGTGAAACTGGACAGGTGAGTCGTTGTGCTGGGGAGGGGAGTTGGGTAACTGGGGAAGGAGGCACCGGTGGAGGAGGAGTGCTCTAGAAATGGGAGGGGTAAGTCTTGCTCAACTTCCGTGTTTTGTTCTCACCACTTCCCCTCTCCTTCTTTCACTCTTCACTCATTGACTCTCTTTCCTCAATCCTGTCCACGAAGCTTAATTTTGACCTTTACTTGCGACAGATAGGTGTTTCAGACAACCTAACGCCCTCGGCTTTCACCTCCACGGAGACCCAAGTGAATCCCTGTGCACACATTAAGTTTACAGTACAAACAGGGAGGGACGAGAAACAAGGCAAGATAGTAGAAAAGTGAATGAGAGACACAGAGATAAGGGCAGAGCTGGAAAGGTGAAAGTCCAGTTTGGCTGCCCAAAACTAAACGAGGCATTTGAATAACAAAGACTGCAAGAGAAAGAAGTGAGAAGCTGATGAAAACTGACTAACTTTCTTCGCATGAGGGCTCAGGAGAAAGAGGTTAAATAAAACTGTTGCTCTTAGGAAAGATAGCAAGTGGAACGCAAAGGGAGGAATACACTGAGCCTTGAGCTTTCCCTCTCTGTCTGGGGTCAATGTGCCCTGTAAAAAAATAAAACAGAGAACACCCTGTAATTGATTCTGGAGTCGCTTTAGCTCAGGAAAAGTCAAAAGACCAGGACTGGAATGTCTTTCACAATGCTAAATCGTTGTGGTTAGCATAGATTCACATTGCTGCAACACTGAGCGAGTTCAAAAATGTCCTTACAGTGGCAAAAGGATTACTATATGTTAATCGTCCTGGGAAAAACACAAAAATCCCACTTGAGACTCAATTTGTGCTGCGTTCTCTCAGCATTCAGGCGAAATTTAAAACTTGGGGAAAACATCAGCAGCCACTAAACTGGAAAATGGACACAAATTTAAAACGGCCAAAAGATCTGCAGCTGCAACTGTGAGCTGCACCTTAGTGTTCCTGTGGTTAGCAGATATCTAAAGCAAAGTCATAAAGTTTAACTGAAAGGGGTTTGCATGAATGATTGAGCCGGCTAATGCACCTAAAACCCACCCTGTCCTTGAACAGACAAAGCGACTTCTCAACTGGTCATTGTTGCGAAGAAAAGCTAGACGCCTAAAATCATGACGTGGGTATTTGTGGGTTAGGGTTAGGCCCTGGCCCAGCTTTCTGAGCCTCAGTTCAGTCACAATGTCATCACACATCTATGGCGGCCACCTCAGCTGTGCACTCATGACCCTGAAGTCTCTATGAAACCAAGAAGTGCTCTTCCTGTTCATTGTAACTGGCAGGGAGGGGGGAGGGATTGTCCTTGTTGGCTGGCTGGTTGTTGGGGGTTTGCTGGATGTGTTTGTAGTAAACTTCCGACTGTTTATAGTCACTAGACTATGCAGGGAGGAGGAGGTCTTATAATGCAAAGATGAGTGGAGACAGACGGAGAGAGAAAGCAGGGGAGGAGATTGTAACATAGGGAGAAAATCATGAGAAAAGGACAAAAGTAGAAATAACAGAAAGGAGGGAAAATGACAAAGCTGAGAGAGTAGACATAGAGTACATCTCCTCTGGTATTGTACAGTGAATGCAGCTTATTTTGTTGCAGCTTTAGCAGTATACAGGCCTAAAGAGCCTGCTACAGCAGCGGCGCCTGCAGCGTATTGAATTGAATGTGCTCCAATTCTATTCACAATGATGAAATAGATCCAAGAGAAAGAGGACAGAGATGTAAGAGATAGAGAAAGGGAGAAGAGGTTGAGAAAACCCTGAAGGCGACAGTTCAACCCAAAATAAAATAAAAGCCATTTTTCCTCTCCGCCACAGCGTGGTATATCCACTCAGATAATGGCTGCAGCTCGCCGCAATACAATAGAAGCCAGTGGAAGCTGGCTTGTGGTGCAGTTACTCGTGATAATCCGCTGCAATTCTTCGCGACGCTAACTAACAACATGTGGCTCACAGCGCGTCACGGCAGCAGCTCTGGATGTGAGTGCGCATACTTTCAGTACCTGTCGCTTCAGCCTCACAGTGACACGACCACACCTTCCGTTCAAACGCACACGCTGGGAATGTCTGTTTCGACTTTTCATCTGCAGGATTTGCACTTGAGCACGTTTAAGCCTTTGGGAAACGTACCTCCCACGCCGCAGTGATGTCACTCCTGCATCAATAAAACCAAAACAGCAAACCACGATTGAGACTAAGTGGCTCCCTCAGAGTTTTTATGCTGCTGATGGGGGTTTCAGCTCCATAATTAATGCAGTTTAGATTCTTGTTTGACCCCAAACAACGCTCTGCAACTCATAAACAGCATGGGAGCTGAAGACACAGAACATGGCCTTTGGAATGTCACTGTAGTAGCAAGCACAAGGAGTAATAGTAATATTATTAGGGGAAACACAGTAGTAGTAAGCAATATAGCAACAGAGATTCATTATGCTCCTGAACTGAATGTACACTAATCTAACGTATATTAAAGGTAAATTGTCAATGTTTCACTCTTTAACTCGCTACACATTGCCCTTGCAGTGCTCCTACTGTCGAGAACTTTGTACCGAGTGTGACGTAGAAGCATTTTAAAAGCCCACCTGTGTTTATAGCTGTTACTATTTGATAGAAGTCCAGCACTGATTGACACACAGAAGAGGAGAGAGGGGAATAAATCCAGCTGGAGACCGTCGCCATCTCTCCGAACAGATTAATGATGATTCCAACACCAACTGAGAATATATTTACACTCTGATACTGACAAGCTGTCTGAAGTTTATCTGGCAAAGACAGAAATGTGTGTTTACTGCTTGCCTTATGCTGCCACAGTGCCGCTCCATTACCATTATTAATTAACATTTTGCAGTAAGTCTTTGAGACATTGTCAAGCTAAACTGAGCTCTGTTGTGTGTCAGACAGGCTCACAACTGGCCCTGAATGAAACCCATGAACATACCCTTTTCCATAAAGGATCCTTAAATTGAGCTGAAAGTGTTAAAAGTCTAATTCATATTGGAGTCTGGTTAAGTTCATGAGCTGAAGACAGAGACAAAGCTGCCGCTCAAATACAAGTGCAGTCACTTTTGACATTTTGGTTTTGCTGAGCTACTTTTCGTCACCACTTCAGCGGTGCAGGGGACAGTGACAACTTCAGCTCATGTGGGGAGAAAATCTGCCACGTTCAGTCATTCCTCCTCCTCCAGAGGAGCTGAACAGACAGAGAAAGATCAATTGTCTTCTCTGGCAGCCATCAAAAACTTCAACTCCTAAACCTGTTGTAATAAACAGAGAATGGAGAGCAATGGGAAAGATAGCACAGAGAAAGAGGATAACCACAATCATGAGTCAAATTCCAACCCACCACATCATGAGAACAGTATGTTTCCCAGCCCACTGAGCTTCCAGGGCTCCCACAGTGCACTGCTGCATTATAACTGTGCAGCATAATTTATTTAAACAACTACTTCCTTTCAAACTATCAAAAGAACCTCTCTTTTTTTGCACTCCAATGAGCTGTCAAGCCGGAAAACATGCCATTATTCACAGAAAATGATCCCAGCCACCTCTTTTTCGCAGATTTTCTTCACTTCTAAAGAAACGCCGCACATGACATTGTATTTATTCTTTCACATACTGTGTCTCCGTGTCAGCTGTGACACAAACTGTAAATTCCTTCACCTTGTCAGGTCACCTGTAAATATCGGCATATTTGTCTGATACTTAATGCAAAGGCAATGAAACAATGACAAAGAGTTACTTAAATTCAGAAGAATCCTGATTAACTGTGGAAAGGAGCAGAACAATTCCTAAATTATGAGGGCCTTTATTTGATAAAGAGGGGCTTTCTGTTCATTTCTCTTACACGTGAAGTCTCTTGACGTTTAAGTCTCATTGAAAAAGATGTAATTTCTCAGTTTCCCCTCTGCAGAGTGCACTGACTGTGTCGAGCTGAGAGTCAAGCTCGCGGCCAATTTGGAAAGCAAAACACAGAGAGTTCTCAGACTGCAGCAGAAACTGAAAGCAGAGCCTGTCTTATGCCAGAAGGATGAGAAATCTTTGACTCCATGGACTTTGCCGCCTTGAAAACATATACACAGTGCGAAAGCAGCTCCCCATTCATGCCACTGCTGTCCCAAATTTTGAAGCATTGGCTGGTGACACCTGCAATTCCCATGAGAACATCTCTCTGACGCACGCTGCCGTTATTGCCAGGCACAAATGCTGGCGGTGGCTGATGCCATCACCAGCACTTCCTCAATAAGTCTGTCTTAGTATAAAGAACGCCAACAAACCAGTAATATTTTTTTTTTTTGCTTCGAGATCCAAGACAGTTTAAGTGCAACGCGATAAAAGTATTAAATCTACTGAGAGTCATGGTCAGCTCCTTGGCTGAGAAGACCTCAGAAGATTTACCCTTATAGGGAATCAGAACTCCCAAAAAGAGACTTCACACACCTGCTCCAAATTCCCAACCCCAGTGTTTGCGTCAGGCCCAATCGTCACTCAGGGGAAAGGAGAAGAATCTCTCTACTGACTCAATGTTACTCACAATTTCAGTTTGTTTTGGGGGAACAGAGACTGCTCTATAGTGGACGGCCTAAAGCGTCCCATTTCTACAAAGATGAGACAAGACACCAAGGACACGAGACGCATGGCTCCAGCAGCCCCAGTGCCGCTCGTCTGCTACTGGGAATATTTGTGTGGAGGTTCAACATCTTTCCTCTGGAAAATAAGTCAAAGCCACAGATAAAAGTGATGACAAAAAGAGAAAACAGTACGCTCTTGGCCAGGCTGGTGAAGCTGATAAGGACACAAAAAGTTTGCCTCCCTGGTCGTCTCCTCTTATATCTCCACACAACAAGTTGGGGTCAGATAAAGAACTGGGCATAATGTAACTGAACGCCACTAAGTTGCTTTCTGTCTAAATTTTAGTCCAGAAATACATATTATAATGGTTAAATGTACCATAAAACCAAAACTTGCACTCAATCAAACAGAATCTCCAGTCTCCACTTACAAAATATAAGAGATTAAGCACTAAAACCACAACCAATAGGAGTCAAAGAGGAAGCGACTCGGTCCCATGACCTTCTCACTCGTCATGGCTCCTTTCATTGATGTTATGAGACGGCATCGTGCCAATTTAAACAGCTATGGCGACGACCATCCATGATCCATGAAAAACAAACAGACAACATGCAAGCACTTAGCATTACCAACCCAGCGAGATGCTGACAAGCTAATTCACGGCTTGGTCTCCAGCAGTCTCAGTTGTAGTCCGATGAAGCCTGGTTGCTGAAACCTAGCGGTTGTAGCAGTTGTGATCACAGTGTAGACAGCGTACACATCTTAACCACTTAGCCACCAAGTGTTCTGCCTCTGCCACCACTGAGAATACACACACACTACTCTGAGAAGTCATAACTTCAGTCATGAAAGTGCAACGCTTCCTTATTTGCTAGTCCACTCATAAATGTATGAATTTTGCAAATGATGTCCTACTTTAAAAGCACCAACAAAAGACGAGAGTGAAATGGATGGATTGTAAATAAGCTCTAATTAAGGCACACGACAACCAGGTCAGACTATGTAGGAGTGAGGAAGAGAATGACACAAAAGAGACAGAGCTGCTATTTATAGGTGCAAACATTTGCCAAGTGCCCGTTCCTTCCAGGCCAACCTGCATTAACAGGAGAGCAGGCAGGATTTATGATATCAGGATTTGATGTGAGAGGGAAACTGCTGCGGAATCAGTGAATCCAAATCAGCACCAACGTCAGCAAAGAGATAGGACAGCTGATAGATGAAACTGTAATCCAAGTCGCCAGCGACAACAAACATTACGCCCTATCTGTCATGATGGAAATGCTCAGCGGTTTAGCCGAGTTGCTTCACAAGTTGCCAGATCGCATTCTTCAGTGGGTAAACGTTGGATGAGAGCAAATTGGATTTGGATTCTCGACAGTTTCAACCCGTGTGATGATGACAGGGATCACGTAATCTCTGAGAGATCCATGCATGGTTCATTCAGACCACACACACACGCTGACACACACGGAGACCCCGCACATCCCTCTAATCTGGTTTAGGATTACGGCTGCAATTAGAGGAATGAGAAGGGGAGATGAAGGGAGGAAGAGAACGAGAGGCAGGCAGGGTGAGAGATGGATTTTTCTAATTCTGATTATTGTTCTAGTCAGCATTAATGTAATCACCGATTGTTAAGCTCACTGTCCAAACGGATTCAAAACTTCACTTGGAATCAAATAAAAGAAGTGAAGTTCTGTCACGTGTGCCATGAAGTCTCATTAATCAACCCACTGTACACCTGTGAGACACCAAAGGCCTCTACAGTTCAAATAGGACAGGAAAAATGCAAATATTAGCTGTAAACTTACTATTTGAAAGGCCTATATGTTGTCATTTTAGACTCTTTATGGGTATGTGTTGGAGAAGTGCTGGCACATAGAAAAAAAGCAAAGAGTCGCTGTCGGCACTGCCAGCCTGGCTGATCCAAAACCCTGCAACAGCAGCAACAAAGAGCCACTGTCTCTGCTCACTCTGTCTCTCGCGCTCATGCATGCATACATACTGGACTGTGTACACCCAGGCATGACCGCAAAGTTTGCTAATAGACACACACTGAGATGCCCACAAATGAAAATCCTGTTTCAGTGACGTCCTTCCAACCCAACACTGAAGATGCGAGATTCTCTAAAGAAGGAGAACTCAACAATGCTGATGCAAAGCGGGTAAAAACACGAACAGTATGCAAAAATAAAGACAGCTAAAATGAGCCAACTGCACTGTAGACACTGTAACCTGTTTTCCAACTTCTCAAGATTCGGTTATACTTTCAATCAGTCACACCTGTCTGGTTTGGAGGCAGATTGGGGTCAAAAGATCAAGCGGTTCATGTGAGTGGCTGTGTTGAAATGACCATCAAACACTGCAAATTGTTAAGGGGTCATGAACTCGGTCTCCTGATAAGGAAAAAGGTGTTGCTCAACTATCCGCGCTTGGAAATCTTCCTTCCTGCTCCGAGAAATCAGCCGGCTGTCTCTGCTGAAGTGAGCTACTTTATACACTAACTTGTCATTATGACTCGCCATAATTGTAAACACGCTGCCACTTACTCATTTTGGTTGCACCTACCAAAACAAAACGACGTATAATTGCTGTCTTACAACCAAGATTATGTTTATGCCAGTTGTGTTACGAAAAGGTTTTTGCCTGAAGCTGCGAATGGGTGTATCCAAAGTTTAGTTGAGTGTAGCGCGAGTACTAAATTGCGATGTGAAATTGAGCTTAACACCAGCTAAATTTGGAAAGGAAAATAACAGTGGCCGTCCTGAACTGTACAATTTGTGAAAAGCATGATGTGCAGCCATGTTTCGTAATACACCATAACTGATCAGTGAGTCACTTCATCCCTGTCAGCTTCCCCTCACTTGCCATGCGGCGTTCACGTCATTTGAACGGGACCTTGTGGCAGTGTGTACTGAGGGAGGTTTTAGAATGAGAGCCCTGCTGGTAACTGCCATGCAGCCATGAAGCTGTTTTCATTTCCCTGACAGCTACAGGCAGGACGTCTGCTCGCGAACTGGGTCAAAAGTCACTCAGCTAGTGGCAACGTTTCAGATAAGAAAAAGATACAGTGGCAGGGCGGGATGGATAGATACATGCATAGATAAAGGAGCAAAAGCTGGGCGACATTTGTGAAGTTCTCTTTCGGTTTAACCCTTAACATTTATTTCCACATTAGCAGCTTCCTCGCGCCGCTGGTGTCACCAGTGCTGCAGCTTTCTCGCCTTTTCATTCATCCCCAGCTCCGCGGTGACAAGTTCGGAGAAACATGACAGACGAGGGACAAGCAGAAGTTGGAGAGGGAGGAGCTGAAGAGACAGAGGAGGAGACAAGGAGGAGGAGGAGTCTCCTCACATGACGGCAGTGGCATGTCTGCCTGCCCTTGGAAAGGACACCGGCATCTCACAACAAACGACTTCTTTGTCTTGCTATCTGTCTGCATCTGCCTCGCTCTCTCTCCCTTTGTCCTTCACATGTCCTTGTCTCTCTAACTCTTCTTTGCTGTCTCTCTCCTCTTTTTTTTTTTTGTCTTTTCACTTGAGCAAACTTTCCCGGCTGTTGAAAAGTTTCCACCTCGGTTTGTGGAAGCTTCGTCTCGCACGGTGCCGCTTTACTTCCTCACAACACACACGCATAAACGACACACGCTCACGACCCCTGCGTACGCTGGAGTTTTCCGCTTTTTCACTCTGCCTCCGTTATTGCCCAATCGGAGTTCATTCACTCTCACACACACACGCACTCATGTTTCCATCACTTCTGGGGACAATGCATAGACTTATATTCATTTCCTGGAGGCTTACCTCAAACACAGCCCACTACCCACCTAACACTGACCCTTACTCTAACCTTACCCTAAGTCTGCACCCTAAAACTGAATAGTTTACAGGCAAATAAGCAAGCTGCGCCCCCAAAATCAGACTGTGCAAACAGATTTATGACCCCGCAATGTGAGCAATACGCACACACCTGTATCTCCCCCCACATCCCCTTTTCCTCTTTATTATCATAATCATGCTGTCACACACACGTTCACCCCCTCCACACACACACACACACACACGCGCTCACACACCCACAGAATTCCTTTGCTGACTCCTCCCCTCTGTGAAGACTTTCCCCTGGGGCCCTCACAACCTTCCCTCATGGAAAACTACCAGCGCACACACGCAAAGACACAGACAGCGAGGCCAGTGTGGTAACAGCGGGCAGCAGAATAATAGTTAAAGAGACGGACGTGACGAAAGAGACACAGAGAGGGTCTTTTCTCTGATATGCGTCCAATCAGATGAAAACTACCTGATCAGCTTTAAAACTCAACTCTTCCACCCACACACACACACGTGATAACACCAATATTTACATTCCCAACAGCCTTGAAAGGCTGACTGACAGTTAAATTCAGAGCGACACTCTCCCTCCACATGAAGTCAGGACATGCTGCACAGAGAGGGAGAACTCATCCACAGCAACACCACCTCCCACTGGACTAATCCTCCATCGACCTAACTGTGGCTGGCAGGTGCTTTGCGACGTTAATTATCCATTTTCCATCTGTATCATTTTAATTGTAATAAACTGCTTCTCACTTGAAATTCAGTTTTTGCCAGAAAAAGGTGAGAACTAACCTTCCCAGAATGACAGTGCGCATCCAAGGTTCAATATCTGACATTTGAGCCTCGTTAAACATGAGCATCCTGACATTTGTCATGAAGCATGCAGGTATAAATTTGATTTGCACACCTGTTGTAAGCTGGCTAATACCGTTAGCACGCCAACTCGGTGGCTAGTGGTAGCTCCTCGCCAGGAAAAACAATGTTTCCAGCTGTTTGTTCAAACGCTAAAACTACTTCATGCTCTCCTCACAGGCAGTCTCTTAAGATTGTCATGACTGCCCTTTCTAATCTTTGTGGTTTTGGTCGGACTTAACCATCACATGGTCGTGGTGAGTGTCCAAAAAAAACTCACTGAAACTTGTTCACTGGTTATGATGAGCGGCAATGCTGCTCAGGAAGGCCACATAAGTATGTGAAAACACCGTTCAAAGGAAGCCAAGAAAGTCACAAGAGGATTAATGCTAAGCCCACTGCAAACACTGAATGATCACTTACATGCACGGCGTGAGAAATAATTATTGTATCGTGTTTGTCATATCAAACCTAGGCCATGCAGAAAGTTCACAGACACAAGCAGAGGAACAGACGGAGCAGCTCTACAACTGTAAGAGCAAAAAGGTGAATAATGTTTAGTCACAAACACAGAGCTCCCCGCGTATGTGGGTGCACAGGTATTTCCACATTGGAGCGGCAAACTACTCGACTGTACAACTTGATATGCTCAGCAGATTTTACCGCCTGAGCCAGAAATATCCAGTTTGTAGTGTGAAACAAAAGGAGGAGATTCCACATTCAGCTCACATATTTTGGCAGTGAAGTGATCGTGCACAAGAGGCGATTTGCTTTATCCTCAACTGATTTATAATTTAGAAACAAATGTGAGTGACACTGCTTTTCTGAGAATAACATTTGAGTGATCATGTATCATTAACAGGAACATTCCCTTATAAGGTCAGCCCCACTGATTTATCAGTTTAAAATACTATATTAAGACATAATACTTTACATTCTGTAGGTTTGACAGATTGTTCCAGGCTGTATTGCTTCATGCTATAGCGTAACATCCAGATGTGTACACATGTGGCACTTTGAGCCCCACTTCAAAGCTTAACGTAAGGATTAGACAGAATGATTCATTTTACACAACACATAAGTTCCATTGTCCCATCCTGCCACAGC
The DNA here is from genome assembly GCA_037975065.1 of Chaetodon trifasciatus. NCBI lineage: Eukaryota > Metazoa > Chordata > Actinopteri > Chaetodontiformes > Chaetodontidae > Chaetodon > Chaetodon trifasciatus. Next base: position 2,179,924 of record JBBMOE010000048.1, read on the forward strand.
GAGCAAGTCACACTTATCTATATCCTTTTGCATAAATACACACTCCGCAGGCATTAAAGCCGCAATTAAATTTCCACTTCTGTCCCACACAATAAAGGTGAAATACATTTTCAGAGAAA
>JBBMOE010000048.1:2185042-2396752 GCA_037975065.1 Chaetodon trifasciatus
GCACGTGCGACCTGTTATGCAACAATCTAATCATCGTGTAATTAATAGCTGCCATGGCTTCCTCTGCGCGCAAAGCGCTTCATGAACCTGAGAGCCAACGAGACCGTAACAGCTCGTGAACTGGCAGAACATGCAGCTGGAAATATCCCCTCATGATAAACACACTGTTAGAGTACAATCAAAAAAGTCAAGAAAGACAACAAAAGTAAATCTCAGCATTTGGGTCTGTTTTGATGATGTTGATGAAAATGCTAATATTAGCATGGCAACATGCTCAAAACCACAATGCTAGCAAACTGATGTTTAGCAAGTTGAATGTTTACCACGTTCGCCATCTTAGTTTAGCTTGTTAGCATGTTAATAGCATTCAGGGGAATATTAGTTTTGCAGGTACTGAGCCTTAAACCAAAGTACCTGATGATGATAGCTAAATGAAAAGTCAGGGGATCACCATATTATTACAATTCATCCTCAGAGGGAGGCTAATGCCTGCACTCAGGCCCAAAGTGGAGGAATGATTGATGGATCCACGAAACTGCCATCTCCACAGCGATGACGCAAGCACAGCTAAAAGCAGCCGACGCCACCAAGGCAGCAGTTGTTCCATCAAACTGCTCACCGCTTAACCCTTGTTTTATGCTGCCTTCAAGTCATGTGTAAAATATTAGGAGTATAGTGCACATGCCAGAGCAACATGAATGTAATCCACACACTTTGTCTTTATTGTGAAACTTAAACGAAGGACTTTGTGCCGTGGCATTATTTCATCTATTTTCACTGGCAATGTGGGCTTAAGATATTTAATGGAGCTTAGTGAAATGTCCATCAGGAAGAGTACTCCATTCACTCTCCCTTGTGCTTTCATTCATCGCTCCCCTGCAGCCACACCTCTTTGCTGCGATCCATTCACAATTTCAAATCCAAGAACAAACATCTTGCTGGTCCATTTAATCTGGTCACATAAAGCCAAGGCTATTGAGGGCTTGTCCACGCTGTGACACAGAAGTAAATAAGTGTTGGCCACACAGGAGTAGCACTTTAATTGTGGTATAACACTACCCTAAGAGATCAGCTCTGCTGTCAATTACAGCTGCAATAGAAATATTCAGGTATCAACATACATTTAATGAGCAAAACAAATGTAACCGTCGAGTCTTTAGCTTTTTGGCCAGCAGACCCTTGCGAAAAAGCTCTTTTGAGACAGAGAGCGTGTGTGTATGTCTGCACGTGACAGGTGTAAAGGTAGACCTGGCAATCAGACAGCAGGAGGGGCCAAAGAGGTTTTTAGAAACAGTCTAAGGAGGGAAGAACGAGGCAAAAGTCTGTCTTCTCTCTCACACACACAGGACACGCTGACACGGCAGATGATACTTCCTTTCTCTCTTTTTTTTTGCTGAATGGACGCTGACAGACTGCATCAGTAAAGCATCTCCTCAGTGTGTGTGTGTGTGTGTGTGTGTGTGTGTGTGTGTAGTCCCTTCGAGTACTGCTAAGAGCAATAATGATGACAATGTGCCATGTATAGTCAGACACACAATATGTGTGTGTGTGTGTGCCCCATCGCCCAGAGGAAACTGGAGTTTCACGCTATCATTATCTCTCCTCGTCGGAGCAGCGAGTTGCTGAGAAGTGAGCCAACGTCGTCTTTAATGGAAGAGAGAGGAGAGAAGCAGAGGAAACGAGGTGAAGGTGGAGAGGAAATGTGATTCTCATCTGACAGCTGAAATCCCACATCTGGATCACCAACAGCAGCTCATCGGTTGCTCCTCGGCTCAAGGCCGATCCACCCCCCAAAAAAAAATCAATAGAAAATGATTCCGGTTAAGTCGACTTTCCTCTTGCTTTTATTTGTCTGTATTTTATCCGATTTTTTTCTGAATCAGAGCTGCAGCGGAAAAAGGACAAAAACAACAAAGCAAGGTTGTGAAAAGCAGTGATGCGACTATTTTTAGCTCAGAAAGAAGGAAACACAGCGTGAATCTTCTGTTACAGAAAGCAAAGCAAGCGCAAAAGTTTCACGTGCAGGACACTTCTGCTCACACACGCACGCACGCACATACACATGCTCTCACACACACACACACACACAATGGTTGCCGTGGTAACAGCAACTCTCTCATCCGGATGTGCTCCTTAACCTCCGTCTATATTTGTCTGTCTGACTGTCTGCGTATCGAGTCTGAACTGAGCGTCTTCATCCATCCAGACAAGTTCTGTCTCTGCTGTGAGACTTTTTCACCATCATCTCTCAAACATGTCACACTGGAAAATGAAAAAGCATTCTGTATGTAACAGGCATGTTTGCAGCAGTCACATTTCTCTCAGTTATTCTCTCTCTCACGTATTGGACAACCTGCCACTAATTAGGAACATCAGTTAATTAAGGCCAACTAACCGCATGGGCTTCACAATGAGCAGATGTGTACTGCAGTGTTTGTGAGCATGTGGTGGGGGTTTGGCTTTACACTTGCTGTCCGCGGGCACGCAGATATAAGTCTTCTGCCCAGAAATGCCATATTGTCGCCTTTAAACTTTTAAACAAAAGTTTTTGTTGAGAGATCCCAGCCTCCCTCTTACAGGAAAAGTGTGAGACAAAGCCTGACCTGAAGCAAAAACACAAGAGAGGAAGTGAGGGCGTGAAAGAGTCAGAGGAGAAAGATCAGCTGATGTAAAGGGTCAGCAGATGGTTGCCAGCGGCGAGCCAGTGATGTGACGGATCTACTGCTCTCCTCACATCTGCCACAACATCCCTCTGAGTGTATGTGTGTGTGAGATCGTATGTAATTTACATCCACATCTGCTGCTAAAGCCTTTACTTGACTCTGAGTGCAAATATCAGTGTGCAGTAAATCGCTCTCATCTCTGCTGCACCGAGGGAAGCTGACTTCCAGTAACGACACATAACATGATTCAAGGAACCCAGATGAAATGCCAAAGATTTGTCATCAGCGACTGTTCGCAGCGATGTGGTGCAACATGCAGACGGGGAGATTACGACAATGCCATTTGTGTTGTTCGTGTTCATTCCCAGTGGTCGACGCAGGATGCACAGATTAGGAGTTTGTTTTTATCATCAATACGCAGCCTGAGTGACTTGTGGTCTCACAGACGTGACCTCTCACTCTCTGGGAAGAACTTCAGCCCAGCGGCGCTTACACGGGAGTCGTGAGCAGCCCCACACCTGCTCTGCCACCTGAGAGAGTCTAGCTCCTCTCCAGGGGTTTGCTTCGGAGGTGAGCTCTGGTTCCCCCTCACCACCACCAAAGAGGCGAACTTCCACATCCCTAGAACAAGCCTGTGACGCCAGGGATCAGGACAGGTAGACCCCCCTTTACCTGTCACCCAGCTGACAGTGTACTCAAGCACTATACTTATTCCTGCAGGTGGCGGCAGCTACATGCAGTTCTTTCAAGCTTTGCCCAGTCAGGGCCCGTGAGTCAAAGCCCTGCCGACAGATGCCTGGTGGCAACCTCCCATCCAAAGGTCTGGACCCCCGTTTTCCTGCTCTGGGCGAGGTGCTGCAGCTCCTTCTGCAGATTAAAAGACAAAATGCACTGCTACAGGACGTAGTTTACAAAGTCACTACTTGAAAACTCATTGATCCACTCAGTTGTCCACAGTGGAAAGAGACAACACAGCGCAGTACTCCTCTGCCCTCTATCAGAAGTGTGCGTGTCTGTTTTCTCATCAGGGAACCCGTTTTTCACGTTGACTCACATCTGCTTCTGATCACCAAAAGTAATGCAATATTTATCTAATGCAACATCTGACTCTCATTATTAAAACAAATACAATATGCAGCTGACTTAAAGGCCAAATCCCGGGATGGGAGTGGATCAGCAATACGCAGCAGAACACAAAATACTGGTCTGAGTTTACACACAATACAAAGTCTTGAGAGCTTCAGAGTCAAGGCTGGAGTGGCTCTGAGATCTTATCGCCCCCCCGTCCCCTACTGTGAGCTCAGTCATCAAGAGCAACTTTTGATTAAATGTAAACAGGAGAATAAATCTGCTTTGAAATTTCAAGTCCTCTTACTGATGCACAAGGAGGTGAATCAAATCTCAGAGACTGAGATTAGAGGATTCATCGCCTGCAACTGTGGTCAAAACTCATGAAGTGCTGGCAAGAGGTACAGATTAGAGAGGCTGTACTGTAACCTGAAGGTCACGAGGTCGATCTCCATGACAGTTATATGCATGTCCTGTCAAAGCGTCCACAGTCAGAAGGTCAGGTTACAGGGTTTGTTAGCTTTGTGTGCTATGCTAGTCACTCTCTCAGAACAAATACTAAATGGACCTAAAGGTGAGGCTGTTTCAACTACTGACATATTTCCTGAGGATGATTTTCCAGCGCCAGCAGCACTCTGACCGTCTGGTCTTCTCCTGACCTTGAAATTCACTTTGCCTCTCTGTGTGGTATTTTGGCCTCGCACAGAGCACGCGGTGCACAGGTGGGAGTTTCGGTCAAGTGAGGCAGGGCAAAGGAAGTTGTTGGTATTTTGGTACATCTGTTACTACGGTTTGGAGTGGAGTTTTGCCCATTTTATCGACAAGAGTGAACTGAATAGTTGTGCAGCAGTGCCAGAATAATGCTTTAAACAGAATTGAATTATTTTAATGGCACACTCAGCAAAGAGCTGCACTGGGCGGTGGATGTTTCATGGATTTACTACCGTCAGCCCTTTTTTTTCCAGATACTCCATGTACCCAAATGTCCCATTGTAATGTATTCAATCTTTTTTTCTTCCAGATTGATTTTATGGACACCTGTCTGCACAGTCAGGAAATGTCCCGCATGGAGACTGACTGAAGAACAATCATTTTTAAAAAGCTGCTTTTACCACAATAAAAAACAATGTCTGTGCCGCAGCTTGAACTGCAGCTACATCTGGGACAAACGTTTAATCTGAGCTAAAATTACTCCCAGGAGAAAATAATAACAACACGAGAAAAAAACTTGTGATTGAACACACGTACCCCTCGATCTGCCTCGCGCACATACACACAGATGTTGTTTGTATTTAAGAAAAATCCCTCCTCCTGTCTTTCCCAGAATCCCTTGTTGTTGCTCCCAGCATGCTTGCAGGTTGCAGGGAGAAGAAGGAGGAGCTAAAATGTCAGAGGTCACCTGACAAAAACGTCTGATCTTTGTTTTCCCTCTCTGCACGTCCCTCTCTACCATCTCCCACCTCTCTACCTCGCTGTTTTCTTCTCACTGCAGTGCACGTTCACTCTTCTCTTTCTGTGTACGTGCGCTTCAGCACTCTTCTTCTGGTCTCTGGGGCCATAACCGTTTACATCCTGGGACCAGATTTCCAATTTGAAGTACTTTATTTGTAAAATACTTTGTTTTAACCATATCATCTGCATTTTAGATCATTCTTGATTAAGTTCTCCCGGAAACAGTCAAAAAGCAGTCCTTAGTGCCAAGAATGATCAAAATCTGGATGTCTGCTCTCAAAAATGTTTTGAGCAACACTTGAGAAATAATGCAATGCTTCCTTGACTGCTGATGAAAATTCTCCTGCCCTCCTCGTTTAGGGTTAGGTCAGAGGTCAGAGGTCAAAGCTGTCTGCCTCAAACCTCCTTAATCCATTTCCTTTCTATTCTGTAGAGTTTAATTTCCTGTTGTCTCAAGTCCAATGATATGTCCTCTGAAAATAAACATCTAGCTCCATCTAATGGACAATATTGTGTATGACACCTCAAGACATTCCCATCCGTGTCAGTGTGTGTGTGTGTGAGTGGGGTCAATCGCCTGATGGTTTTTAATCCAGGGTCGAGCGCTCAATGCAAAACAGACTAGTGAGCGCTTTGTGGAAGCTAATGGGGATCCTAGTGAAGGATAAAGAAGACCGAGTTTTAAATCCTAAAATCATCCTCAAACTGAACTGGCATGATTTTCAGTCTTCTACTCTGCTGCAGTCTTTTTGTGGTTTTGTTTGGTTTACTTCACTAACAACACTAAAACCTGACTATTTCAGACAAATCATCACCTGGAGACACCTGGCTCAAGGACACTTGACAGGACAGTGGTCAGAGCACATGGACGAGATCACCCACATGTTGTGCCCTCCCTCCCATCTCCAAGCAAAAGAAAACAGATGTGAGCTGTGTGTTTCCCAGAAAAACACATTTTCACTACAGTGGCAGGAATGTGAGTTTCCAAAAACTTGACCTCCATCTTGACCTGAGGGACACAGTGGACTGTCTGCACATACCAGGCACCTGGATGTCTTTAAAGCCACATTAGATAACTTTGCAACACTTTACAACAGGCATGGAAATAATTACAAAGCCTACAACCTTTGAGGTGATAGACCCATTGTGGGTGTTAAGCATTGTATATTTGTCTCTAGACCAGGTGTTCTCAAAGTTTTCATGTTTAGGGAGTCAGCATATGATTGAGGGCCGCTCAGAAAAACTTGAACTTGTCATCGGATTTGTGATTGGTCTCATGATGGCATTTAACGTTACAGTCCTTGAGCACATAATTCACCTGTCTGCAGACAGAGCAGACACTTTCTATATCCCCTGAGGGAGACGGAGTAAGAGCTGATCCATTTTTTTATGAAACCTCCTCCTGAAGCATACAGTGCTTTTTTCTGTGGTGCCTTTTCCATCTTACTTTCTCATTAAATTGCTGAGTCACCTACTGAAACACAGCACTAGCGCTGATAACAGAAAGTAATCCCTGCGACACTCACAAGGTGCAACGAGTTTGCAGTGAAACCAGCAGCATTCCAGTTCATAGTTTGACGCAGTAGCCAAGCAGTGTATTGAGTGTGTAGGCGAATGGAATGATTAAAACATAATGCATGCATTTCTTGTCACAGTAGAGGGTGCACAAAATGATTCTGAGGGCCACCGTCGGGTCATGGGCTGCACCCTTGCTCGAGATGGTCATGGTGTATTTATCTGCAGGAACTCTGCCCTTTGCTTTTATTTTATTTTTATTTTGCTTTGGTCAGGACATTTCTTGGCTGCAAATTTTAAGCAGTGGGTGTGTAGCCCCCAGCCAATAACAGCGCGCAGGTGAGGGCAGGACTACGGTAGCAGCCAGGTGCCAAGCAACATGCATCCAAGAGGAAGCTACAAAAATGGCAGAAATTCCCGCATAACAAACCTTTAAAATCTCATTTATCAAGATAAAATATTTTCAATTACTTAACCTTTAAAAAATGGTGCAAATACCTTTCCAGCGACATGGTTTGGTCATTAGCGAAAAGACGAGCGGAGAGTTGAACTGAAAAAAAGTTTGCTTGATATCAAACAGGGTTGGTTGATATCCTGTTAAAACGCCTGCTCTCTCAATCCTCTTCAGCTTTTGAAATTGAAACCCAATCTCAGGACAAAGGGGAGCACTCTGCTTTTGATTCCTGGTGCAGTCATCGTCCCTAACAGCTGCAGGGATGAGAATGTCAGAGGTACCAGAAGCCTTAAATGGAGGCACCAGCATGGTGTGAGTCCTCCAAATGACTCTGCTATTCATTTAGCTCATTGTTTACTGGCACATGCTTGTTAGTGGAGGTGATGTATTTCTTTACTTAATTTCTCCTGGTCACATTTCTGTTTTCTGGAAGTTACATCCATGTTTGCCATGGTATTCCAAGTGCATTAAGTCAGCAAGCATCGCAAAGTGATCGAAGCTATGTGAGCTGCACTGAAGTGCAAATATCTATGACGACAGTTTGTGGTGTGTATCAGTAGCTTCTGCTGTCTGAAACACTCCACTTGAGAGCTATTGTCTGAGAATGCAGGCGACGTGTGCCAACACCAAACTCAAATCTGTGATGGTGGGAGGCCACTGTTAACTGTGTAAGAAATACAAATAATAAGTAATGTATGTTTCATTTGTTTTTCTATGCATTTTACAGCTACCTGTTCAGACCTGCACTATCAAAGAAACTGAATTCAAGGAAGCACTATGAGCTTTTATCCTTCTTGTTTGAAATGCTAATGAAACAATGAAGCTGTTTCATAACACCGTGACTGTTAGGACTTCACTGGTCAGATCATAATGGGCCTAAATGCCTCCAACACTTTGGCAATCTTTTCCTTATCAGCATCTCACACACAACTGAGAACCTACTCAGCTTACACAGAGACCCTTGCATATGTCATGGCTGTCCTGTCCTGTTCAGTTTTACCTTTTTGTCTCTTGCTGCACTGACTAATTACTGCTCACAAAGCCCCAATGGTATAAACTGAGATAAATGCACAGCTGCATATCACTTCTTGGAGAACAAACTGATATGAAAGGTAAGTGTCATTAGTGGGAAAAAGTTCCAACTCAAGTCTGAGTGCTAAACTCAAAGTTACGGCCCAATGGCAGCCCTCAGAAACATTTTGTGCAGCCTCCCAAACATGATTTTCATCAGTCAATCAGCCATCACTCAACACACAACTCGGCCACTGCGTCAAACTGCGCCCCCCAACATTTTTAAAGGTAATGGATTAGAACTTCCATTGTAAATGTTCAAACAGCAGTTGGGTCCTCTCTTGTGGTACAGTAACTATGTTCTCAGCATTTTTTTAAAGCAGTCTTTTTTTTTTTTTTCAAAGTTTAAACATCCTACTGTAATACTAATGTGACTCGATTTTGACCTTATTTATGGGTCAGCATGACTCATGATTCGAGGAGCTCCGGCAGGTGGGGTGTCCTTTCTCTTGTGAGGAATATCCGTTAATCTGAGTGATCCATCGCAGAGCTCAGCCTACCCTCTATCTTTAGTGAGCCACCGTCTGTGAATGGAGAGCCTAACTTTATCTGGCCCACTGTCATCGAAGCCACTGCTATTTTTAGAGAGTGGCTTGCAGTGGCAGCAGCTGTGAAAGCATTTAATGCCACTGACCCCCCATTCCAACTCTCTCTCACTCTTCAGTTGTTGGACAATGACAGTATCGGAGCTGACGTATAAACCAAGCCCTCGTCATTTTCCTCTCTGCCACCCGCAACCTAACGGCAAACCTAGGGGACACAACAAAGAGATGATACCTGTGACTGTGGGCTGCCAAGTGTGAATGGAAGGTTTTAATTTTCTCACTCGCTTGGACTGAACAGGAGGTGTGTCAGATGTGAGTCCATAAACAACAAAGCAAACTAGAGAGACGAGAAGGAAGAGCTGAAGACTCTCACAGAGCTTCATGACTGTTCTACAGAGCAACACAACGAATATCCGCCAATTCTACGAGTCAAAGAATCATCTAAATAAGGTCCTAAGAGCATATGAATTCACTGATGCCAGCTAAAGTGTTTTGAGGAAATAATTTTTAAGTAACAGTGGCAGAATGCTTTGAAGAGAGCGACTCAACGGAGCGGTAAGTTTATCCTTTGACTGTTATTTAATGTAGAAAAGTGTCAGTTCTCTGGTAAATTTTATGTTAATTCCTCATCTTACTAAATATGTCTCACTTGACATTCAGGCCTTCTTTAGAAATATCTGACATGTTACCCGAAGAGCTATTTTCTAGCTAAGATACGAGCACATGACTACATGGTCCACGCTGTTTTGAGGATGTGCATCAGATGGGAGAGTGTGGTGCGTCATACAGCAGAGACAGCTGCAATTCTTGACGCCAAGAGAAAGACAGTGTCAGCATGAGAGATTCGAATGTGTCCCACTGGTTGCTACAAGCTCAAACCATAATTTGCTAGACTGCAAAAGAAGAGGAATTCAGCTTTGAATAATGACTCAGGACCCCAAAGGTCTCGACAGCATGACAACAATGCAACAATTCAGAGCCAAGAAAATCCAGCAGGAAGGACATACATGCTTCATACATACAAAAATACATACATACACAACTGTCTCAGTTCTGTCTTAGTTAGTGACTGCAGGTGTGTTCCTGCACAGTTTGTATGCTATTTGACACATGGTCTCTGGTGTCTTTTTTTGGACAGACTACTTTATAAATACACTCTTCAATGAGTTACAGCACCAGCTGTGAGAACCAAGAGTGCTTTACATTTGCTTAAAACCTACTTCACTAAACCACCAAGCATGTGATAAACACTGTAATCAACCTCAGTTAAGCCTTGGTAACAAGACATGGTATTCTGAATATTTGAAACATTGGAGTACAATTCTCTGCATTGAATCTGTTTCCGAGTCAAAAAGTAGACCTTTCTAAAGCACATTTGAGATTTTCTCTCAAAAGTACGTCACATGTGACATGCAATCACTGGGTTTGGGTCAGGTGGAAAGAGAAATTTACATTTTGTATCAACAGGCAAAGCAAGAAAACTCCACTCCAACCAATATTATTGGTATATTACCAATATTATTACACAGTCAAGAGGTCTGGGAAAACTCTACAGTTGTTTAATTTGGGTCTTTGCTTGCATTGAAATTGACTGCCCACTGAATGATACATTTTCTTTATCCTCCAGCTCCTTCACCAAAGAGGTGTAAATCTAGGTGATCCTACAACAACAGCCTTTATTTCATTCAAACCAGAGAGTGAGTGACATCATCATGGATATTTTTGGAGGTGCTCCCCGTGTTTTGGGCTACCCACGCCCTGTGGTGGCACAGTGTGGTACAGATGCCACACTGAGGTGCCAAATTGATGGGGACCCTCGTCCAGATGTTATCTGGGAGCGTAAAAACGTCCAGATCTTGTCTGAAGGGCACTTTAAGCTCTCTGAGGAGGGAAAAGCTTACCTGCTGACCATTACTGGTGTGACTCCGCAGGATGCTGGCCAGTATATTTGCAAGGCCAAAAATAGCATCGGTGAAACCTATGCAGCAGCCTCCCTCAAAGTGGAAGGGGAGGCACCGCCACAGGAAGGGGTGCAAAGGCAATTCGTGGTCAATGGTGTGAACCAACCAACGAGAGAACATGGAGAATTCAGAGGACACTTGAATGGCTACTGCACAGTGCAAAATGGTGAATGCGGGAAAGAAAATGGAGAGGGGCGGAATGGAGAGCTCAAGTGGAACGGCAGGAATAGTAATAAACAGGAAGAGGTTGATTTAATGTCTGATGATAAACCACGATTCCTCATCAAGCCCCTCTCTCTACGCGTTGATCGAGGAGAAGATGCCGCGTTCTCCTGCAAAATCTGGGGCACTCCTCTACCCGAGGTGACATGGGAGAAAGATGGGAAGAAGCTGAACGATATCTTCGAGAGTGCACACTTCAGTGTGAGCAATCAAGATGGTGGCTGGTTCCAGCTCAAGATCTACAGGACGCGCATGCCAGACAAAGGTGTCTACACTTGCAGGGCCACCAACTGCCATGGTGAGGCCTTGGCAGGGGCAGTCCTTCTTGTTGAACCTGTGCCGGAGCGAGAGGAGAGTAAAATGTCCTCAAATGGTCAGACTAACAGCCAGTGGTCACCAAAGCACAGGGGCGGGAGGCTCAGCTTGTCAAGGGTTACAGAGGACCTTGCTGTCAATGCTTCAAAAGCCAAGAAGTTTGCAGTGGCAGAGGGGAAACATGCCAAGTTTCGCTGCTTTGTGACAGGGAAGCCTAAGCCAGAGATCATCTGGAAAAAAGATGGGGTTCCCCTTGAGCCTGGGAGGCGTCATCTGATATTTGAGGACAGAGAGGGCTACTACACACTGAAGGTTCTGTACTGTAAAGTGCAGGATACAGGACTGTATGTGTGTGCAGCATCAAATGCTCTTGGAAACACCCTCAGCGCCGTTCACCTGTCTGTCAAAGGTAGGAGATACCTCACTTTGCTTTCAGAAAATCTGCTTTTACTACAATTCTAACTGGCGAAACATATAGATTTCTAACTGTGACATCTTTGAAATTGTGTATAGCATTGCTCAAAATGCCAATGGTTTGCTTGATGGATGGAAAGCCAATGGAAATATTATCAACACCACACAAAAATCCTGAAGTGAATCATCTTAAGTGCATTTACATTTTAAAAAAATCTAATTTACAAATGAAGATGCTGAACACAAGTGAAATCTTCATCATGACAAACAACAGTGGAAAGAGCAAGTAACACATTAAACACATTGCAAGAAACTGTGTGCCAGTTTAATTTTTGTTCTGGTGAGTAAATTTTCCAAAGACAGAACGGTCCAAATGAATGAATCATTATGTCACTGATGCATCCAACCACATGAGGTCATAAGCTGCACTTGTGAGGGCTAATTGCTTTGCGTGTGTTCTTGAAATGCATGGCATCAACTTTTAAAGTGGCTAATTATTTTGTCTTAATCCCTTCATAATGGGCAGATAATTGTCAGGGTCACAGACCTTTTCATATGCACAGTGCACTATGCCAGCTGCCTCTATCAAAAGAGGCAGTTCAGTCTTGGGATCAACATACCAGTCTCTAACACACAGATAACATAGAGTGCCATTACAGCAACTGAGCACTGCTCAAACAGTATTCAGTGGTGTCCCAAGAGATTCAAGTGAACTTTAAGAGTTTGTACTTAAATTAAATAAATTTATGACCTGAAATTGTGGTTTAATATAAAATGGAGGTTATTTTCTGAAAAATGAAACACAGATGTTATTAAATTGTTAATTAAAAACCGATCCAACACATTCTTCACTTTCATTGCGACTAATTACTTCACGTGGTGTTTGAAGTGTTTCAAAGAGTGAGCGTGTTGTTTTGATGATTTCAGCTTTTACGGTTTCTGGTCATTTCCTTTTCACAGGAGGACGACTGTAACAGGTGTGCAGACTGGAACAACAAGAGAAGTCTTAGTCAAAGATACTGCAGTAAAAGCTAAAATCAACTGAAATCACAGACCTAAATTTATAGTTATTATTGTAACACTGAGAAACAGCTTGTCTTTGTGTTTTAATAATCCCCATAAAGCTTTGTACAGGTGTCTGAACATATACGGTACATACATTTATTTCTGTCAAATAAGCCATGACTGACAACCGTAAAACATATTCATCAAGTTATTATCAATATAAACAAACCTTATATTTCCCCTGTACTTCAGGCCCAGCTGTGCGGTTCAGACGTCCATTAAAAGACGTAGAGGTGAGGGAAAGGGATGTTGCCGTGCTGGAGTGCGAGGTGCCCGACGAGTCGATCCCATCTGCCTGGTACCTGGAGGACCAGCGGCTGATGCCCAGCAGTAAATACGGGATGGAGCAGAAAGGAACCAAAAGAAGACTGACCATCCATGATGTTGGGACAGACGACGATGGAGTGTATCTCTGTGAGATGCCAGATGGAGCAAAGAGCATTGCAGAGCTGTCAGTTAAAGGTATGCACTGAATGTGGGTATGCAGTATTTTAGATTTGTGAACTAAAGGTACATTATCATGTGCAACAAGGCAGGGTAACACTTCATATGTATAGATTAGCTGCTACATTTTCAAGCTCCAGAAAGGCTCACTACTTATTACATTTTGTTTTGGGACATAAGAGGAAAATACTTCACCTGCTGACAAGTGTTGGGCAGATAAAAGGGAAAACTAGCTACAGCAGCTTTGAAGCTTGCCTTTGTCAGCTTCATGTAAAATTGTAAATCTGTCATCTGAATGCTGAGCACAAGTAGAACGTCAACAAAACAAAAAAAAACCAAAACAATACAAATGAGTGTAAATACAATCATTTTTCGACTTCCAGGTACTATTGTTCGAAAACTTCCCCGAAAGCTGGAGGTCCTGGAGGGCGAGAACGCTGTGTTCTGCGTGGAGGTGGAGAACGACGACATGGAGATCCACTGGTTCAAAGACAGTTTTAAGCTACATGAGACTCACCAGACAATCCTGAAGTCTTTTGGCAAAACTCACATTCTGGTCTTTGTCAACGTGGCCTATCAAGACTCGGGGGTGGTGACGTTTGTCGCAGGAAGATCCAAGACCTCATCACGTCTCAAGGTCAAAGGTACATTTTGGAAACACTAATGCGTACGTTTGTTTCACAGTTTCCAGAACTGGCTTGCAAATAATTTAAGCAAGCTTTTATTGTGAAATGTGATTGTGGATGTGTAATGTGAATTGTCTTTCTGAGACCCCATGTGACATTTTGTTGATTAACGCTCCATATAAACATCTACAATTGTTAATGATATTTAATCTCTTCAGTTTAGAGCACGTTGAGCTTACATTACTGGCATAATCATTCATACCTGTTATATTTTGTGTGCTTTCCCTCTTTTAGCTATAAGACACTGCCCTCCTATCTGCCCTGTGGGAATCAAAATGGACGTGGATCGACCCAACAGCGTCCTGCTCACCTGGGTTCCTGCCCCCAACAGCCAGACCTCCACCCGATCCATCTTTGTCGTGGAGAGACAGGAAGTGGGCTCCCAAGAGTGGCAGAAGTGCTTCACCTCGGAGACCGCCACATCGGCTGAGGTTACCGGTGACAGCGTACAGTACGAAGGCGACTACCGGTTCCGTGTTTGTTGCATCAACAAGTATGGGCGAAGCGGCCATGTGGAGTTTCCCAAAGCTGTCCATCTGGGTGAGGAACTTACTGTGGGGTAGAATTTAGGTTTTATGATTAAAAAGTTGCTGTTCAGTCACTGAATAAAATCTCAGATGACAAGGACAAGTTTGTTGCTCACAACTTGCAATTTTAACAAAACTGTCATTGATTAGCAGTGGAAACCGATGCCTACCAGGACGACAAAATGCTTTGAAAATGGACAGCAATGATCTAAAAGAACACAGAATTTTGCTTAACTTGTAACTCTACTCCATTTTCCTTAGTTCCCGGACCAAAGATTTGCAGTTGCCTTAAAGGCTGTGAGGTTGTGGAAGGAGAAGACGCCCACTTCTCCATTGAATTATCTGCCACAATGGTTGGAACCTGGTTTCTGAATAGCGCTCAACTGCAGCACGGTGGACGATATTTAATACAACAGTCCCAAAAAAAGCACTCATTGGTTATCCGTGAAACTCGCTCTACGGAGGACACAGCAGAGGTCACATTCATTGCCAACGGAGTCCGGGATTCAGCTGTGCTCAAGGTTAAACGTAGGTGTAGAAGTTAGTTATTTCTGTCAAATTCATCATGTGATGGATGCATTTCTTTCGAGTTTATTTTCTCTGTTTATTTCTTTGCAGCTGCTGTGGTGAAATTCAGCCCTCTGTCAGACTTAGACACCAACAAGAGGGTGGACATTGGTGATGCCATTGTACTCTACTGTGAAGTCTCCCACCCCTTCGCAAAAGTATCCTGGTTCAAAGACGGCAAGGAGCTCCAAGTGGCCGATGGCCTCAACATCCAATCAGATGGGAACATGAGGAGGATTGTGATTCAATCAGCTGATGCGTCTCACGCTGGAGTTTATTCATGTGAAACTTCAGGAGATGTCATCAAATTTAAAGTGGACATTGCAGGTAAAAAGATTTTGAAAAGCTGATCAATTTTAGGCTTTTGGATATATTTAAGAACTCAGTGTGCGACTAGAGAAATGCAAAATTCAGTTTAGTCAAATTAGTATATTCTTTAAAGGTTTTATTGTTTTTATAGTGATTTAAGCGTTTATGAAGTCTTTTATCCAGACAAATGCAACACATTTGCTCTCAACTTCTCAAATGCTTTTTTTTTTTTTTGAAAAATATATATCATTAGAAATTTAATAAGCAGTATGAAATTGTGACCTGTGTCAAAGCCGCTCACAGCAATAAGGTAATCCATGTTTGGTGTCATGATTTAACCAAATTATAGTCAGATTATTTCTAATTTCAAGGAGGCAAGGTTATCTTCTTGTACTTTGTATGACAGCTGTTGACATCCATACCTCTTTGTTCATTTTTCTCAGGTCCTCCTGTGGAGTTCCATCCGGTCCCCAATGAGGAGCTCCATAAGAGCAGCATGGAGCTGGACCCTGTGGTGCTACTTTGTCATGTCTCCACAGACGATGCTGAAGTCGTGTGGTAAGACGATGAGAACTAAAATCCTGTTAGAAAAAAGAAAAAGGAAAAATGATCAACAGGTGCCTCTAGCCATGCTCTGTTTTTTTAATTATTCTTCTTCTGAAGTGTTTGAAGTGATTGCACTGAGAGGTCTGACATGGTAAATTGCATGAAAAGGATCATATATTTGAATTAGTAACTACTGAATCAAACATTGTGTTTAGTAAGATTCTACTGAAATCTGAACGTGGATTTCATATAAAGCCAGAGCAGCATTTCTTATGTCCCATGACTTATGCCATGTTTTATTTGTGGGTGTTCTAGTTGGATGTTTCCTGCTTGTGTGTACTTGTCCTTAGACAATGCACTAAACAAATGAACTTGTCAAAGTTCACACAGAACACAGAAGAGTGTTTTGCAGTTCTGTGTCTGATTTGGTGTGTTTTAGGTATAAGGACGGCTGTGAAATCCAGCCCAGTGACAACATCACTCTGCAGGCAGAGGGAACCATGAGGAGGCTGATCATCCGCTCTGCAGAAACCTCAGACGCTGGCAGCTACACCTGTCAGGCAGGAAACAACAGCATGAAGTTCACTGTTGATATCAGAGGTACAGAGAACTTCTTGTCTATTGTTGATCCAAGTCAAGACACACAGATTAGATTTTTTAGTAAAACAAAGTGCGTAACATCTCATTAATTCATGAAAAATAAAGAGATGAGATTAAAGGTGCCATTTGAAAACTCTGGCCTCACTCTACTTCCTCTAACTACAAACAGAGCCTCCAGTGATGATTGTGGAACCTAAGGAGGATATTGTGATGGAGAGCTATATCTCAGAGGAGATTCACCTGCAGTGCGAATTGTCTCGTTCCACTGGAAAAGTTCATTGGTTCAAGGATGGCCAGGAGGTAGAGGAAAGCGACAATGTCCAGCTGATATCTGAGGGTCCTTATCGGAGGCTGACCATCTTCAAAAGCTCGGTGGAGGATGGCGGAGAGTATGTGTGCGAAACAGACGGAGACTCTGTCTTTTTCCAGCTCACTGTCAAGGGTAAGACTGAAATTTCCCTTAGTGCTCACTTTTGATTATACCATGCAGCTAAAGCAAATGTGTGGAATCTCTTCAGTATTTAAAAGGTTATCTAACCATCCTCTGCCTGCCCCAGAGCCACCAGTAAGAATCATTTCCCCCAGTGAATCAGAAGTGGAACTGACTCATTTGGCCTCTGAGAGGCTGGAGCTCAGCTGTGAGATCTCCCAGGCAGATGCCCCTGTCCACTGGTACAAAGACAACTTAGAGGTAGAGGACGGTCCAAACATGATCCTGGAGGTGGATGGGGCCCAACGTCGGCTGGTTATACCCTTAACCACAGTGGACGACACAGGGGAATATGTATGTGACACTGAGGATGACTCTGTGGCCTTCCTGGTGACTATTACAGGTAAGAATGACGACAGGAATAACTATTTAGCATCATGATAAATGGATACTAAACAAATTTCTATATTTTTTATAGCAATTCTCTCATTTATGACTTTCTCATTTTTAATGACTTTATTCCTCATTTCAATTTAGAGCCACCAGTGACGCTTACTCGTCCCCAAAACATGCCTGACAAACTGGAGAGTTTTGCTGGCCAACCAATCACATTGGAGATCGAGGTATCCCGGCCAAGTGCTGAAGTCAGGTGGTGGCTAAATGGCAGAGAATTAGAAGAGAGCAGTAATGTCATCTTCACAGAGGAGGGGCTCGTCCATCGTCTGACCATCCACTCTCCATCCCCAGAGGATTCTGGGAAATACACCTGTGATGCTGTTGATGCCAAGCTTGATTTCGAGGTCAAAGTTTCAGGTAAGAGGCAAGCAACGTTGGAGATGATTTCTGTCCCAGAATGGGATTTTAAACAGCACCATCATGTCATATTGAGTGTCAACATGTAATTCTGCATCATCAGAGCCTCCGGTGAAGATCTTAAGAAAGTCAGAGATTAAGACAGATCTTAAATCCCTGATTTCTGATGATATTGTGCTGGAGTGTGAGCTCTCAAGGGCCAATGCTGTCGCCAAATGGTACAAGGATAACTGTCGTATTGCGGGCAATGAAAGGTACTGTGAAGAGGAGGAAGGCACTTTCCGCTCACTGGTCATCCTCAATGCTGAACTTGGAGACTCAGGAGAGTACTTTCTGGATGTCGGAGATGACAGTATCAGCTTCCAGGTTATAGTAGAAGGTACAATTGATTTAGTAAATTTAATTAGTTGAAGGACTTGGCTTAAACCTGTTCCTTAAATCATCCATCTCTTCCCCTTTACCTTAGAGCCTCCAGTGACAATTGTGGGCAACTCAAATGACATTGACTACCAGGATATGGTGGCAGGAGATGACCTGATACTGGCCTGTGAGGTGTCCCGTGTCAACGCCCCTGTCCAGTGGTACTGCAATGACAGGCTGCTTACCAATGATTCTCGTACCTACATTGAGAGCTATGGCACCCTGAGGAAAATCATCATCTCAAACGTCCAACCCTCAGATTCTGGGAAATATGTGTGTGACGCTGTGGGTGACAAGATGATCAGCGCTGTCAAGATTCAAGGTAAGTTTTTACATCCCAGTGATGTCTTCAGAGGTATGATTGTCAATATGATAGCAAGATTACCTCATATTTGGCTCTTTCTTTTCTCACCCAAGAGCCTCCAGTTATGTTTGTGAACAAGAAGGATGACATTGTCATAACGGGTTACGAGGCAGAGAGCGTGACCTTGACAAGCTATGTGTCCAAGGAAAGCGCTCTAGTGCGTTGGCTGAAAGACTGGACACCTGTTGAAGGTGAACGTTTCCGGGCACTCATGGAGGGTCATGAACGCACCCTTACGATCGAGCCTTTGAGGCGTTCTGATGCTGGCGAATACACCTGCGATGTCAACACAGACCAGATCCACTTCAGCTTGCTGGTGAAAGGTTGAAATTTCAATTTCACCTTGTCATCTGATAACGTTGAAAACTTCAGTTTGAACTGAAGAGCCATATTAATCTTGATTTTTTTGCATCACAGAAATGAGAATTAGGTTTATGAGGCCGCTGCGAGACACAGTCGCCCATGCTGATGGGATGGTGACCCTTCGGTGTGAGGTATGCAAGCCAAAAGCTGACGTCCAGTGGCTGAGGAACGGCGTGGAGGTGGTTCCAAGCAGAAGGTTCTCTATTCGGGCGGATGGTGTTGAGCGAAGCTTGACTATCCACCGTTTAACCAGAGAGGATGCTGGGGAGTATTCCTGTGAATCCAGAGATGACCAGACTGTGGCAACGCTGAGAGTAGAGAGTAAGTATGTCTGGACTCACATTTTCTGTCTTTTCTTGCACAAGTGAGCAGGTTCATGAAATTTCTTATGTCTCTTCAGTGCCTCGAGTGGTGGAGTTCCTAACAGAGCTCCACAATACCACTGTGCTTGAAGGAGAAGATGCCACCTTCAAGTGTGTGGTTTCCCCTGAGGATGTCCAGTTGGTATGGTTAATGGACAATGAGGCCATCATCCTGGGTGATCGTTTTCAGGCAAATCAGAATGGCCTGTGCCACACTTTGGTGATCAAGAAGTGCCAGATGTTGGACTGTTCAAAGATTACAGCAGAGGCTGAGGGACAAATAAGCAAAGCCAGCCTCAAAGTTCAGGGTAAGACCATATAATGAAGGGAAAAGAGAGGATACAGTGCATTACTAGAATTAACAGCAGTTCCTTGTAACCTTTATTTGTCTCTATCTTCATTCATGTTTAGAGGCTCAGGTCATGTTTACTAAGAAAATGGAAGCTGTCATGGCAGAAGAGTTTGGAGAGGCCACCTTGGAGACAGAGATCAGCCTTGAGACGGGAGAGGTCCAGTGGATGAGGCAAGGGGTCGTCATCCTGCCCAGTCCTCGACACACGCTGGCCCAAAATGGCTGTATACGCAGCCTGACCATCCAAAACCTGACACTGTCAGACCGAGGAACCTATCGCTGTGAGACTCTTCATGACCGGACGCAGGTCAAGCTCAATGTAGAACGTAAGCAGAGCGAGGTGGGGTGTGGGTGATGTGGGGTGGGGAATACTGTCCAGGATAAAGACTACCTTTCATTTTGAGGATTTTCTCTATCTCATACACTTGAACATTTACTGGCACAGACATCTAATAATCTCTCTCTGCTACACAGTATATTCCTTTAAGGCATTTAAGTCAGTTAAAATCAAAAGGTATTCAATTTGCAGTTATATACAACAGATAAAAGTCGCATATCCTGACATTTGATAAATACTATCAAGAGATATTTTGCATTTTTGCTTGATAAATGACCTTAATTTTTAATCAGTCACTGACAAGAATAATCAATGAATCATTTCACCATGAAAACACATATTATCCAAACACTATTTTCAAATTCTTGTAACATTTGGAGAACTTTAAAATAAGCAGGACTTATTTGGTAGTCAGTATAGTGTACTGGAATCTTATCTCATGCAGATGATTTCTGGGAAACTAAAGGACAGGACTTATTTTAGGTGTTTTTCACAGTATGTCACAGTGCAGAAAGATACTAAGAATAGCAGGACTAGACCTGTATGTGTGAAAAGGTTTTTGAAACACAGCCATGCTGTTATACAATGAGTGACACTGTGATGGAGCTCCTGTAGGTGTTGTTTTTGTAATGTGATAAACTGAGCTGGGTCTAAATTTGAACCACCTTTTGTTGTCCTTGAAACACATTGTTCATTCAATGTACAACAAAAGTGTACAAGATTAGCCATGATTATATTTAAAATTATTTGATTCAATGTACAATTTTGCCAGATTTTTTACATTTTTTTCCAGGATTTAGGAGTGATCCTTCAAATTCACCTTTTTTATTTTTGGTATCATTAAATTCTGGCACCATTCCTGAGAAGAAGTAAATTACTGTATGTATTTACAAAACACTCCTCTCCTTCATCTTTTCCCGTCCAGCCCGTAAAATTTCCATCCGTAAGGGCCTAACTGACCAAGAAACCTTTGAACGAGAGACTGCCTCCTTTGAGGTGGAGCTCTCCCACACAGATGTGGAGGGAATTTGGCAGAAAGATGGCATCAGGGTGAAACCGAATAACCAGTGGCGGGTGAGCACCAATGGGCGAGTCCACAGCCTCACCCTGTCCAACCTCACCCTGGAGGACACAGGCACTATTGTCTTCTCGGCTGAAGGGGTGCGCACTGCTGCCAGGCTTACGATCAAAGGTAAATACTAGCCATGTTTTTCAAATACTTACAAGATGTTGACTTTCTGCACCGTAAGACACAGACGTTTTAGGCCGCTGATGTCCATTTGAAGGATTTTGAGTCTTTTATTCTGTATAATTTTTGATTTTGTTTGAACACTGATTGGATTTCTTAAATTGACAGAGACTCCGGTGTCTATCCTGAGAGCGCTCACTGATGTTCGAGTGGAGGAGGAATCTCCCGCCACTTTGGAGTGTGAATTCTCCAGACAAATCATTGAAGTCAGATGGCTTAAGGTAAGACAAACCAAAGCAGTAAACGCTCTCATTGCTTTTGACTGTGTTTCGGCAAATTGCAGAAAAATTACATGATGTCAAAAGGTTTCAGACTCATGAGAAATACCGTTGTCCTCTTGCTTCTGTGAATCAGAACGGGAAGGAGCTGAAGGCGGGGAAGAACTGTCGGATCTACTCCATGGGCCGGAAGCGGTTCTGTCAGATCATGCAGTGCTGCCGGGCTGATTCTGGTACCTACACATGTGACACAGGGGAAATCAGCACTTCCTGTTCACTGGAGGTTTATGGTAAGTGTCTGAACAGGAGCTGATACAACACATATCACAATAAATATTTCCAACAACAAAGTTAAGAATGAAATGAATATATTTGCTGATTACAGTGATTCCAGCGCTCCTCTCAGTTGTATGTTATATTGTGTGTGCAGAGACTGAAACAGTGTGTTGAGCTATATCACCACAGACAGGCTGTAATGACAATTGGTGTACTAAAACAGCCAAACATATCAACAAATCTTCAAATAAAGATGTTTATTATCTTTCTGTTATCTCCACTAACCTTGCAGAGCATGAGTTGGAGATAGTGCAGGGTCTGGAGGACCTTTACATTCAGGAGGACCAGAATGCTGTCTTCATGTGTGAGGTGTCTCTGGAGGATGTTACAGGGGAATGGTACAAAGACGGCCACAAGATCCGGCCCACTAGCACCATCAAGATCCGTACTGAAGGTCAGAGAAAGAGGGGATTGATTATTGATGTGACTGAGTCTGATATGAGTCTGATAAGACGAAAGAGACATAAATTAAAAACACTGAGCACTTAAATAGCACCTAGATCTAACTAAGGTGGAAGGGACTGACTATAAGAGAGCACCTTTTTGAATAGGCAGGTGCAAAAATCAACAATAAAGTCATGGGCACACAGCAAATTTCAAAGGAAAAGATGACAATATGCACATTCAGAAATACAGAAGATCAGCATCTTTTCTTCAGATAATAATATGTAACATGCAAATGTAAAGAAAAAGCTTCCAGAAAACTAGACACTGGGGTGAAGGAGGACCTCTGGTGGCCACACATGGAACAGTAAGACCTGGGAAGGAGCAGAGAGCAAAGACACACAGTGTATGAGGGGACAAATCAAAGGAAAAAAAACAACATAAAGCTTCACTATAGATTGACTTGACTCTATTGGTCTGTTGTTCTCCGTCAGGGACCAAACACTTCCTGCTGATGTGTAACGTCAAAGCTGAAGATGCTGGGGAAATCCGCTTTGTATCCAGGGATGCTGAATCTACAGCATATCTTGAAGTAGAGGGTAAGTCCATTTCTAAGTTGATGATATAATTTCTTCATTTTTTTTCAGTTTGGTCGTCAACAGCTGAACATACCAGCACATAGAAAACCTTAAAAATCTTCCTCTCACTTTAGAGCTCCCTGTTTCCATTGTAAAACCCCTACGAGATCGAACAGCCCTGGAGAAGCACCGCGTGATCCTCGAATGCACCGCTTCGTCACCTCGCTGCAGCGCCACCTGGTACAAGGGCGGCAAGAGGCTGGTTCCCTCAGATCGAGTGGAAATGTTGGCCGACGGCTGCTCCCTGAAACTGGTGATCCAGCAGGTGGCTGTGGAGGATGAGGGCACCTACAGCATCGAGGTCGGGGAGCACACATCCAAAGCCAAACTGATGGTGGAAGGTAAGTTGGGTACAGAGCTAAGAACTTTTCAGAAATTGTGTCAAATGTCTTAACCTTTCTTACTCCAACTTAAAAAACTATCAAGTGTGATTGGATATGATGGGTTTTTAGCAATAAAAATCAATAAAAATGACTAATTTTCCTTCATACCATGATAAGTTGTCTTTCCCCTTGTGCTGCTGCAGCCCAAGCCCTTGTAATGGTCACAGAGCTAGAGGACCAGGAGGTAACTGAGCCCGAGCCAGCATCTTTCCAGTGTGAGGTGTCCGTCGCCATAAGCAAGCCTCCTGTTTGGACTCTGAATGGAGAGACCCTTCAGCCGGGACCCTCTGTTCGCCTGGAAAACCACGGGACGGTCTACAAACTCACCCTGAAAAACACCAGCGTGGACATGAGCGGGGTGGTGAAGTTCACCATGGGCAAGGCCAAGAGCAGTGCCACGCTCAGTGTAAAGGAGACAAAGTGACTCTGAGAGACAGAAAGGAAGACACTGACTGCAAAAACAGGACTCGCTCATGTCACCTGAAACTTTTCGACATCCATTTGTCCTGATTGGATGGCCTGTATATCCCTGAGCTGAGTTTATTTCAAATTGAGAGTATTTAGTGACGTTGGCTTAAGCATTTTAAACCTGAGGCATGTTAGTTCAGTCAAGTTATTCTTTTTTTTTTTTTTTACAGTGTAGATGATATTTATTTGATTAAGATTTATAATTGACTTTACATAGTTGTATTCTCATTCTAATGAAAATCTCCCCACAATAAAAATAAAATTACAGTGGTTACATTTTTGAGTAAAAATGACAGTCTATCATTAAAACTGTTAGTGGTGGCCCTAATATTCACAGTGTAATTTGCCGAAATGATGAAAGAACAATTGTGCTTTATACTCCTTCTGGTCTTCTTTTGTGCCATAATAACCTTTACGACATTTCACATCAAATGTTGGCAGACTGCTTTGTTAACAGTAGTCATAATATCCTGCCATCTGTGATGACTCGTTACATTTTCTGCAGTAAATTACGTTTTTAGCAGTAAATTAAGCTCCTACAACTCTGGGTATTCAGGATTACTCAATGTGAGAGATTATCCTTGACACACCGTTTTAAACTTATTGGTGTCAGTTGTGATAAAAAACGTTAAAGCGTTTATACTCTACCTGCGCTGCAGCAAACCAGTTAACAAGCTAGCCCCTCATGGTTGTAGCCAACTTTAAAAGACATATCCCTCAGGTGTTTGTAGACGAAATGAGAGCAAACATAGGACTTACCTTCATCACGCGCCAACAACAGGACCACCTGTATGCTAATATTGTTTGGTATATGCATGTTGCGTAGCTAACTAGGCAAGTGTTGGCTAACGGCTTAGCCAACAGCTAATAAACAGTGATAACGTTATGGCTTGACAGCGCCGCGTGGACAGCTTGTCATGCTGCCTCCTGCTGGCAAAAAACAAAACTAATGTAACACAGCTAACCTTGGAGAAAGGGAATTGTTAAATTAGTACAAAGTGTGTTAACATTTAGGTTATTCCGCGACTAATTGAAAACAATGCAAATGGAAAGAAGAAATGCTCGACAAAACAGCACTTGGACCATCTTTCATTTAACATTTATGGGGAAAAAATGGCATTATTACATAGAGTCCATATATAATTTGGTATGATAGAACAGGTCAACAAATTAGGTTACATCTATTCAATCATGAGTACAGTAACATGAATATTCCATATATTAATGAAAATTTGTTTGCTTTATTAACGTGCAAAACAAAATATACATATCTACTGAATGTGTAAGAAGTACAGTATCAGTGAATGGGCCCTCGTAGTGACACAACACTTGTTTTATGTGTATGCAATCAAATGACTGAACGCTGCTATAAATACTCGTTTGCCAACAAAATAAAAAAAAAAAACAAAACACAGTTATCAGCACTGAACCTAAATTGAGCGATGTGATGATGGCTTACATGGAACGAGCATCAAAATAATTACCGTTATGTGCCTACAACAGTACGATGCTATCATTTTAGTTGTTTGCTGGTGTTTCAGATCCATATATTACCGATTAATATATGAGGTAACAACCAGGTCTTGTATGAAAATAGCAAACAAAACAAAACACAAATATTGTATCAGAGGACCACTCCTGGCCAAAAAGAGAAAATCAGCAATTACTGAGAAAAGAAACAAGCTAATTTGATTGACAATAATTTGTTAAACATAGAAAAATAATGTAATAGCTCTGGTGGATCTAACTGTCATCCCTGCTCCATCAAGGCAAAGTCACATTACGAGCCTGTGACAGAGGCTTTTAGTCAAATCCTGCTTCATTCATCAGTGTCAACACTTTATTGTCAACGCATTTGAGGGAGAGAACGTGAATCTGAAAGGCCCGTTAGAGGCCGAACCGCTCCTTAAAACAGACTGGACCAAGGAGGTTTGAGTCGAAACGAACGTGGAGCTAAAAAAGAACAATACAGATTCAATGAGAACCCCGTGTGCTCGATGAAATTTCAAGGATAATTCCACCCTCAAATCATTTCACACAGCTACACAGTTTTCTGAGAAACTTCAACTCCTGCAAACAAACTTATTTCTCAGACACAACACAGAACGTGACATTTAATACTCTTATTTCTGCTAAGCTCCATCGTAGCTGCACTGAAATTATCTTCCTGCAAGGCCCCAGAGGTGTGAGATTTATTTAAAGTGTTGAAGTGTTTCAGGGTGGATTTCTCCTTTAAAATCTGGACTGAATTAAACCACCTTTTGTTTTCAAAGGTGCTCTCACCGGGCGCAGCACCTCACGCATCCTCATGGCAGCTCCACACGTGTTTTACGACAAAGTCCTGAAATTGTTTCCAGCTCATGTGTACCGCTTAGGAACAAAAAAAAACAAAAACAAAAAAAAAACATTGTTCTGTGAAGCTTATGAGAACCAATCGGACAAGTCATACTGTCACTTTTGTAACCATTCAAAGACAGTCTGTAAATGCTGCGAGAGATTCAAGTTTAAAACAAAGACCTGAACTGATCACACGCTTGCTTTGACGCAACGTTTACAGTTTCCAAGAAGTCAGTCCTGGTCCTCTTGTCTCTGGACTCAACTGTTCGGGACATCTGGTGACGCTCAGGTGCACTGCATTACGGCCCGTCCGTCAACCTTAACAGCACTGCTGGAAATCCTCGTCCGATAGAAACAGCAGCTGCTCTTTCACCGTCGAGCGCAAATGGTTTGATATTCATATTAGTGTCAGGTTTGAAGGGAAAATGCTGCAGTCATCATCTGTTCCAGTACGAACAGGACCTGGCTTGTTTTAGGGAGCTAACTGTTTTTGATTTAGACCAATTTGAAGTGGAAAAAAAATCCAATTTTTCCAGTGGTTTATATCGATTTTTCCAAACCAAATCCCAAATAATGATCCTCAATTATTTGCAATGCTGTTTTTTTGCGCTGGGTTCAGCACAGAAATCGCGTTAAAATCATCAGAAGACTAAACTGACAGGGAGGACTACGAGTTGACTGAACAACCCATGATCATATCTGACATTACGGCCCCACTTCAGGTTTTAAAAACAACTTTCTTTTCATCACAACACAGTCAGGATTCTCCAAAAATAAAATGACACCCGAGGATCACATGCTTTTGACTGCAGACAAATAGTGTGCTGATTGATGATATTAGGCTGCGTGATGAAGATGATGCTACTCCACACATCTACAGTACGTGTACACCATCTGCTCTTTCACTGACGGGCTTATTTGCACTTTTCCAAAAATTCCTTTCCATGTGATTCTTGCTGATCCGAGGCTCGCAGTGCTGAATCCATGAGGTCTGTGTTTGGTACCCAGTCTGTGTCCAGAGGATCCGCGGCGATGCACATCTGCTTTGCTAACTCTGCTTCAAGTTCAGCGACGCCGCAGAAATGTCCTCAAACATACATCCATCCATCCACTCACGTCAGCTGGTTCATGGCTAATGTCACAAGGCAAATTTCAGGCAGTTCTCTGTTTGACCAGAAGGTGGCAGTGATGATGCTCCAGGGGCTCTGGCAGCCGTGGGGCAGTCTGTGTTCTGGTGGGCGGTGATAGCTGGTGTGTGTATTTCCGTTCTGTACGCTGTTTTTATTTTGTTCAGAGCTGACTCGAGAAGTGGAACACTGTTAGCTTGCGGTCCCTTGGTGCTTGAGGACTGTGTAGATGTTGTCCACCTTGCTCAGCCTCTCGAAGAAGGGGATGAGGTCCAGCAGCTCGGTGTCGGACATGTCGTCGAACCACGAGGCCACAGGCACCTGACCGAAAGGCAAATTATCAGCCACAATGCAACATTATGTACTATTCTTTACTGTCTATCACTGGTTTTTTTGGATGTTTGTGGATCATTTTGCACTTTGCATTTCGTTGTCTAAATCAACACAAGCATTTGCTAAGTCAGATTTCAACAAACAGATGATGGAGTTTCTGAGCAGGCGGGAAGGGCGGATAACTCCACCGCACCGTCATGACTGTGTGTGTGCTGTCTGAGGACACTCACCGCGTTGTCGGGGTGGAAGACGTAGGAGGCAGGGGAGTTGTCCACGATGATGACCTTGTTGAGGTCGCGACCCAGGCGACTCAGGTCCTTGACGTAATTGCCTCGGTGGAAGACGCAGGACTCCCGGAACAGGCGGCAGCGGAAAGCACCCCACTTGTCCAGGAGGTCGGAGACGGGGTCTGCATACTGAAATGAACAGATGGGTTACAGCAGCTGTGCAGATGAATAATCTTTTTTTTTTGGCCATTTTGTTTTGGAACCACATGTTCAATATGAAATAAATAATCATATGAATGAACTGTGGAAAATGTACAGATATTATTCAAACTCATTGTGAAATGTTATGTCATTGTTTTCATTTGATGTCGTGACAGCAGTCTTGCCTCCGCCCACTGACCTTTCCGCCAATCACATGCCACCTGCCTCTCTTAAGCAAACAAGCTCAACAGCTGCCACCAAATTTAGCCGCTTAACACCTCTTAGCTGCAGCAGCAATGACAATGGCATTGTTGCTGCACTCGAGTTTCTTCTTCTGTCCTCCTCTGTTTGTTCTGCACGTGTAATCCGCTGTCTGACTTTCAAGTACTTGAGCGGTTTCTATAAAGCATCCCCCAAAACCCTGTGATTCCGCAGTCGTTTCTCACCTTGGCTAAACTGGCAGTGAACAGGACACACTCGAACAGCTCTCCCATTCTCTTCAGGAACTCGTCGACATGGGGCCGCTTCAGGACATACACCTGGAGTGCAGAGGAATTTTTAAAACCGGGTTCCTGCACAGCTTCCAATCCAACATCAAACATGTTTCTGCACACCTTCACTGCCTGAGGAAGTGTGATGCTTTCTTTTGGTGCCAGATATTATCTGTGCAAACGATGACTGGACAGTCTGAGGGTGCGCTGTGCCACATGGATGTGGTCGACAGGTTTGACATATGAGTCAAAGCATTACAAACATCAGAGGCGCTTCAGGCTTGCATAGGAACTAAACAGACCCATATATATCACAGACAGACACGCATTTGGCTCCTGAAGTAAAATCCCGGACTCGTTCTTTGTTCCTCCACCATTTTTTCTTCTTTCTGTGGCGTCGGCGGCTGAGGGCAGCGTTCCTGAACCAAGTCATCCGGAATAGGCTGTGCTTGTCTGAACAAACCTATCCTGGATTACTTGAATCAGGCCCAGACCCACGGTATGTCATCCATCTCCAAGCAGCCATCTTCAAATCCCTTAAACGCCGACGGCACCTACTGCACTCAGCAATTTGAAGTTGAGAGCACGGCTGTCACCCGACCACGGCGACGGCGGGGGACCGCCGTGTCAGAGGGCGGCAGATGACAAGTTAGAGAATGAGGTTTGCTGAGGTTACTGAGCGAGGCCGCCGTTACCTGGTGTACTGTTCCATCAATTTCCACAGGAATGATGAAATCTGCGTTGTTCACGGGCTGTTGGAAGGACACAAAGAGTCAATTTTAACAAACAAGACAGAAAAGTGTGTCAGCTGTCAGAAGAAAGCTTCCGCTGCGCCCCATAAAATCAGACTGGTATCACTGTCGGACAAATGCAGGTACAGACAGCCTGCAGAGTGTGTGTACACAGAGGAGCGGCTGTGTTTGTCTGGCTTTAAGAAGCAGCCAGTTTGGGTTTGGCATTTACCAGCGATGACAGAAATGTCACTGTCAGAGCCAACAACAATTAGATGGAGGTGGGGGGGGGGGGGGCTGATTGAGGGTTTTTTACTTTGACACATCACTATCTCATGATGTCATTTTCTTCTTTAAAGAAAAGCCCAATTCATATCTTGAAGTCCTTGCACCATCAAGGAACTTAGGTAACACTTGCACAGAGCTGCGGATAATTCATGCAACGGCGTTGTTCTTCAGCTCTTACCTTGAAAGAGCTGTGAACTAACGTCTCATCCAGATCTATAACCACGCAGATCTTCCCCGAGTCTTTTGACTTCACTGGAGGCAGAAGCGGTTTCACCTGGATCTAAAAACACCACAGAATGAATATGTGAAAGGTGGCTAAATAGAGAGCGCGCGATGCAAGAAGCTGCAATCTGCCCGACCCATCGCACACTGATTTGACCTTTGCTCTGCTGTCAAAACAGCACAGAAATGCCAGCGGCGAGACGAAGGTAAACACACCTTGGAGACGGTTCCGTTCTCTTCCACCAGCAGGGGGGCATTGTTGTTGACTGGCGGGGGCTCAGGCTGCTCCCGACACAGGCAGCAGAAAAGGCTGGAGAAGAGGCCTCTGCTCCTGGGCTTCTTGGAGGACAGAGAGGGGGACGAGCCTGCAGAGGAGGAAGAAGAAGAAGGAGGAGGAGGAGGAGGAGGAGGAGGAGGATGTCACCAAGCTGGTTTGCAAAAACTCTGAATGGCTACTTCCTGATCAAACAAACAAATCCTAAAATTTGAGGAGCTATAAAAGGTGGACGCTTTATATTTAGCCAACACAGCGTTAGCATCCTCGGCAACCAGCCATGGACGCAGAGACACAGTCAGCATCTCCACGACAGGCCTGTATACCTGCCACTGCATTGTGAGTGACAGCCCACATTTCCCATCATGCACTAGGCATGCTGGACTGTGCAGACTGTCATCAATCAGACCCACTGTCACCGATACTCACTCCAGATATTTGGGACTGATATCTGATCTCGGTGCATCCCTAAATTTCAAGAATTGAGATTTCTGCCTTGTAAAAAAAACCCAGACACAGCTGGAATAACTATGACTTAATCCACAATCAGGGCACACCGACACCTCACTGATGACCCCATCTTGTTGGCGAATGTGTGAAAACAGGGGGAAAAAAAGCAGCTTTCCTCACACTTCTGTCATGTGCACAAACCCTCCAGGAGACACGCGTCCCTGCCAGGTGCTGTTGCGTAATGATCTCTGATGTCAGCAGCAAACGGCCAATAAATGAAGACATCATGGGCGCATCATGAGATTGTTGAGGATTGCAGAAGAGTGCAGATGTCACATGGCCATTCCGAACGCTTCTGAATCCAAAGTGAGCTGTTAAAGTCCAATGAATGGAAGGAGGGTGGTTATTTCCTGCCTTCGCGTCACACTTCACAAGCGAACATGGTGAAAATCACAAGTCAGACTTTTTCTCAGCCTGTGGCAGCTTTCTCAAAGACCATAAGCCCCGGCTGATCCCTGCCAATTACGCGATGAACCAGACAAACGGAGGTTTCGCTCTCACGCCCTGATCTCTGTCAATCAGTGAGGAATGACAAGAGGAGGAGCTGTGCACCTGTGCAGCTCAGCAGGTATGCAGCTCAGTCCTCACACTCTTTATTGTTTTATCGCTTCAATTCGAACATGGAGCTTCTTGTTGAATAAGCTTTTTCTTTTTGGGTTGTTAATCATTTTCTACTGCCACTTACTAAGACTAAGACATACTTCATTGATCACAACTGCACAACATGCACATGTCATGCTTCGGTGAACACACAACAACAACACAACATGCACACGCCACGCTTCCGTGAAATTGTTCCTTCCGTGTTCAACCCATCCTGGTAAGTCCTTCCTCCGTGGCAGACCAGGAGCGGCGCCCGGGGGTCCAGTTTCTTCTTGTCACCATTGGTCAGGTGATCTTCTTGCATGTTTTTAAATGGAGAATACCCCAGGCGAACATGGGGCGAACATGCAAATCCTCACAGAAAGGCCCCTTTCTTTGAGATAAAGGGCAGCAGGCACCAAAGCCATGGTGGCCCCCAGCACCCCAGGCGGGAATTGAACCCAGAACCTTCTAGCTGTGAGGCGACAGTGTTACCCCTGTCCCACCGTGCCACCAAACATACTACTGACAGAGTACATGAAGGTCCAAAAAGTCTGTTTTAGCTTCCCGCAGCCCCTGATGATCTTCAAATGTCTTGTTTTGTCTGAAAATATCCAAAGATACTCTATCGACTCTCACTTGTGGTAAAGAAAGCATGAACTCGTCACTTTTAAGAAGCAGGAACCAGGAAGTTTTCGGCATTTTTGCTGAACAAACGACCAAAAGGAACATTGTACTGTTAGAAGAGTTTTGTTTTCTGTCGCCTGATCATTGCAGCTCCATTTCAAACACCTTCAAGTGGAGCTTAAGTTTCCAAAGATTCCCTGTCGGACTGCACTGAGGGGAAAGTGTAACAGCTGAAACATGAACCTGAGCTTTTAGCCGAATACAAAAAAGCCCCAAAATCAGCTTCTTCTTTTTGTCATTCATGACTTCATCTTCATGACGTCATCCTGAAAGGTCAGCGGGCCGACTGGCTCGATTCTCAGATGAGGGGATTTTAAGGTGGTATGGTAGCTTCAGGCGTGGCGCTCTTCGCTCGGTTTCCTCGTTCCCGCTAAACTTCATGACGGTCACTGATTATTTCCACTCTCACAAATGTCTGTCAGGCCGAAGTTCTCCAGGATCTCTGATCAACGCTCTCCTGTCTGCTGTTCGACTTTGTTTGGGCCTCTTTATGCACCGTACTCCCTCTCTCTGTCTGCCCGGACGTGACTGGGTTACCAACACACAAGCCTCTGTTGTGCA
This sequence comes from Chaetodon trifasciatus, assembly GCA_037975065.1. Classification (NCBI taxonomy): domain Eukaryota; kingdom Metazoa; phylum Chordata; class Actinopteri; order Chaetodontiformes; family Chaetodontidae; genus Chaetodon; species Chaetodon trifasciatus. Next base: position 2,217,155 of record JBBMOE010000048.1, read on the forward strand.
TCTCTCACGCCTCTTTCTTTCTCTCTCCGCCGTGCCCTCCGACTGCATTTGCCGACTCAAACCCCAGCTGACCCTCTGCTGGCCTCCGCCGTGCTCGGGCCAAAACAGGAAGAGGAAACAGACGGGTATCAGCGGAGGAAGCTGCTCGCCACCATGTTTGAGCGCAGCAGCAGCAGGAGGAGGAGGAGGAGGCGAGTTCACGTCAAGGCAGATTTTCAATTCATTCAGGAGTGTCATCTTCCATTTTTCTGCTTTTATGAATGCAAACAGGCGTTTTATTGTTCACTTCTCTTGAAACTGTAATCTCAAATGACAAAGTAAGACTAATTCTTGCCAGATAGCATCGCCTAATACCCACAAAACTATGATCTCAAGCATGAGGAGGAGGAAATTTGTAATAAAGCTGCCATAGAGCGGGACTGAAGAAACCTTCATCAGCCACTTGTGCTATGATTTACTCCCTCATGTCCTCACTCATTATGTTCTTTCCTCCTCTGTTTGCTTTTTCACTCCCTTCATCCCACACTCCTCCACCTAAGTCCTTATCATTTCCAGCCTTCACTCACGTGAAGTAGCACTGGTGTACTCACACACATCACACGCCGTTCACCAGGAAAAGTGACGAACAGGGCGCTGACCACAAAACACAGAGCGTGCATTAATTCAGAAAAAAGGGGGCATTATGGAGATGACAAGGAAGGAGCTGGAGTGGAACATACTGCAGGCAGTCTGAGAAAACATCCCCGAAAGGACAAGGCCTGTTGCTGTGTCGCCCTAATAAATGTGTTTTATGATGCAGGAGAAGTGAGTTTCTCCGGCTTGAGAAGGCTGGACTGTGCTTGCAGCCCCGTCCGAGTGTTTCGCCGCTCCGCTGCTGAAACAGTGTTCAGGCAAATGTGTCGCTCTTAAAATATGCTTCCAGATTACATGTACTGCAAAGAGAAACACAATTTACTATCAAGAGGGAGCACAGCTCATGTTTCAGAAGCTGCGACCAGGCAGGATTTGGCCTATTTGCTTGAAAAATGACATTTTCTTGACATCAATTTAGTCATTTTATCGTCAAAACACTGGAAACAAGACGTAGTTTGATGACGTCGTGCAGGAGCATGGGGTCATGGGAGTTGCGGTCTTGTTAAGCAGTGCACAGCTCAGCTCAGATATGACCCAGGACACAGGTTGAGCTGTTTTCAATGCAGAAATGGTCCACGTTGTGCATTGTGTAATTATGAATGCCGGAAGATTAAATGCAGCTCTACTTCCTGAACACGACCGGTGGATTAGGCAGGAATGCCAAGCGCGGCGTGTTATCTCCTGTCCCACAACTTACAGAAAATTAATAATTCAAATGCTGCCGTATCTCTGCATGACATCTATGCACCCATGATAAGATGCTTATCAGATCATTTCATCAGTCCAGGATCCATTCGAAGGCCTGACAGCGTCCACGGTTTCCTGTAATCAACACTTCCGCTCCCACAGCTGGTCTTTTCGACCTCTGGCAGCTGGACTTTGGTCACATTTGAAGTTCGGTCACAATCTGAGGCCGCTGTGGTGTCGAACACACGGAAAGCAGCATCATAAACATGTGAGCATGCAGCTGCACGGTGCAACAGTGCTTATTTACCAAAAGAAATCACAGTCGAGGTGATGTCCAATTTTTCTGCCAGCATGTTAAGCAACACCTTGCTCAGTCTTGACTCCAATGTTTGGAAACACTTGCTACATCTCAAGCTCTGATGAGTATGACAAGGGGACTTCATGCGATGTTGATATTTCGTGCATTTGCAGGATGAGCTAAACATGCAATTTACTCAAATCTACCCACGCGGTCCCCCCAGATGTGACGTCAAGGCTCTGTGTAACATCTGCTTCTGCTTCCTGGACGGCAAAAGCGACGAGCCGCCTGCTGTCAAGACCTTCATTAATGACTCAACCAGGAAAGAGGCAGAAAAAAAGAGGTGCAGATTTGCGCGGGACGAACAGCATCACATGACCTCAGTGTTTGTGCTTTGCCAACAGCACAGGATTAAGATCACAGACGACCTCCACAGTTATGGCTGCAGGTGCCCAGGTGAACCAGTCCCCTGCCAACAGGGCAAAAGGCGGCCTCGCATGACCAGACCTTCACGTGCAGGCTTCACTTCACAACTGTAAGCCGTGAAGCGCAGAGCTGATGAGCATCCTTGAGGTCCAGAGTCGACGCTTCGGCCGACGGAGCGCGTTTTGTTAGGTGCCTTCACAACCCATCAGCCAAGAGTGGGACTGACTTCAGTGGGCGACTACGAAAGCAAAACTGTGCAGATCCTCTAAATGCAACCTGAAACTGCAAAGAAACTGAAAGCAAAAGTTGTCTTTTCGAAGCCGACGCTAGAAAAAATGATGGATTTTATCAGGTCAGGATCCCTTCGGGCAGGATGGCGCAAACATGTTTGGAGGTAGCGGCTGTGTGTCACTGAGTTAATGTGTCCACAAAGCACGGGGACAAGCTTACGTAATAGATTAGGCCACTACACATTTCCAAGAAGGCCAACGGTTGACATCCCAGCTTATCCTTTAATGTTAAATCACACAGGACCATCGGCATCTTTCACCCCACGCCATCGGCGCTGCGTGCGACCATTTGCAGCCTGGAAAGTGACACACACAAAAAGAGATGGTGGCGTTTCCTCAGGGATGGTGACCGCCAGGCCACCTGATTGTTCAGTAACCTGCATTTACACTCTGTGGTATCTCCCTGCTGTGTGTGCAGACATGTAAGTGAACAGAGAGCTGTGAACGTTACAAGGTGGAAAACACACTTCTCAAATGTAATAAGAAAGACCAGAGTGTGTAAAAAAGTCCTCATAGCAACACCTACGATTATCACACTGATGCCAATATTAACATATTTGGGTATATTTATTTTTTCATTCAAGGTTTTATCACTGTAATCTTGCATGAGGATTTAAAGTGGGTTTGTGGAGACTGTAAAGTATCACAGGCATCTTAATCAACCATTTCTACGTCATTTCCTCTACTTTAATCAAAGGCCAAAGGGCCGCAGCCACAACCTGCACAGCAGCCAGGGACAGTTTTAGAGCTCTAACTTGTCTTCAGTCCACTTTCCTCGCAGTGAATTTTACGATTGTGGCTTTAAAGCCTTGTTGCAGTGAAGTTGATCCCTCTGTGGTTTCTGGGTTGAGGATCGTGAACTCTGAAAAACTTTTTTCTTTTTTTTTTTTTTTTACATGAGCGGGACACAAATAAAGGGCTCTTACCCCTCTCTCCTGCGGCTTTATTTCCCTCTTCATCCCGGCTGACTTGGGTGATTACTGAGGACGGATTGTCCATCACATCCAGGTCTGGTCCAGAGTGCTGACCTCACGCTTTAAAGTTAGAGATTGTTCGCCGACTCGGTGCCGCATTAAACCAACTTAACATGCAAGAACACGAAGCCGAAGCGCCCCGGAGAACATCGCAACAAGTCGACTACAGCGCGTCCATTACACTTCGGCTGCTCTTGTCCGCTCGGAAAGCCGCTGAAGTTTGACGTCTGGAAGTTATAGAACATTTGTCAAGGAGATGGCAACTTTGATTCAATATGGTGCTCAACTCCGCTCGCAATTTCAAGATACAAACATGGAGGTTTCAAGGCTTCCCATTTCACTTAAAGTGGCGCAGTAAGGGAATGGCCGCTCACAGCCCTCCCTTTCCTGGTGTCTACAAGTTTGACGATGATCCCTTAAAGTCACCCGCAACAAAGTTACTCAAAACTTAGCTAAGTTAGCAGGCCAGCTGCACCGGACTTATTTTAGTCAAATATGCTATTCTTAGATGCCCCTTTAAGACATATATTACACCATTTACATTATAAATCTTGTATATTTTGCTGTAACATTTCGCCATATCTCGTAAGGATTAAATAAATAGTACGTAGTTTATTTACATGCTGACGAGCAAAGCCAACAAACTATAGCCAACAACTATTCCTGCGGCACCACAAAGCATTACCAAAACAAATATTATAGTATAGTATGACACAGTTTCCACTGTGCTTACGACTTATTGTCCCGCAGGTTTAGGTGTACGTGATTCTATCCTGTTACAGTCGTTGTATAATAACCGCAGTTGCTGAAAACTTTGTCAAAAATCAAACTTTTGTATAAGTGGCGGCGAAGAAACGCCCAGTTTGGGCCCCCTTGAAACTGCCTACAGCAAGGGAACGTCGCGCAAGTACAGTCTCTGTTTCTGTCGGACAGTTTTTTGTGTGTGTTTTTCTATCGTCTAAAACACAGCAGGGTGAGGTCTGACTGCTGGTGGAGACTCCGCGTTCCCCCCGCTTACTTTAAGTTATAAACTGCATAGATCGCAGTTTGTAATGTATAGAGTTAAGCTAATATTTTGCAGTCATTTGCCAGCCCTAAATAAAAGCTGATTTCTCTGATGGTGTAAATAATAATGATAATAATTTATTTTACAGTACATTTTGTCAGGGAACAGTCAGTTCAAAAACTGTTTGGATCACCAGACATTTAAGATAAAATAACCACTTTGCGAAATTAAGTCCCAAAAATAGTAAAGTATTTCATCACATTGCTGCAAAAATCATAAAAATTGAACTGAACTGAATAGATAAAGAAATACAGTCCTGCTCATTGATTTGCAACTTTATCCACTAAAATTAGACATATGTCATGGTTCATATTGTCTTACACTGTGCTGTCCTACTATGAAAGGTTTTTAAACAAGAGCATTGTTGTTGCAAGCTTACCTTTAATTTTACCAGCAACGATCCATCATCCAGCACATCATCATCCTTATTTTTCCTTTTTCCAACTGAGAAGCAAACCCATTTTGTTGCTGTGTGTTGTGTTGTGGGACCACAGGTCTTCTTTGCAATGCAACAGGCAGTTTGACTTGAAAACACAGGAAAAGCACGGGATAAAGTAACAACTGTAAGCTGCCTGTGAACCATGACAGTGAGCCAGCATGAACGATGGTACATCTGAATGGAATGAGACCATTAATTCCACCTGTGCTAGATGAGTCACACTGTCCAACAATACACACAAAAATCAGGAAGTTTTACTCTGAATGCTGGCATTTTCCAGAGCCTTTTGTCTTTTTTTCAGTGTGAACATAATCAAATGGCCACAGCTAAGAGACACAGGCTGAAACTCATGTATTCAGGCTGTTATTTGCTGCCACATGTGTGTGACAGCCACTGTTATGCAGACAAAATAAAGGAGTTAATACTCAAGGAGTTTAAATGAGCTGCTTCAGCCCCATTGGTTGTGTTAAGAGGGTCCCACACTGCACTTCCGGCACCATCAGGGGTCTTTGAGGTTTCTGGTGGACAATCAGCAAGACGAACAGAAAGCATTTTACACACAAGGAGAGACTAACCAAGAGTGTTTCATCATAAAATGCATTTTAAGCAGCAAACATCTCTTAAAAATTTAAAATCCTGTCAAAACAACTGGAAAAAATTGGAAACCCAGGGTGTGAATGCGAAGCCCAAACCCGCATCCTACAAAGAGAGAAAAACAAGTTACTTTTCCCAATTGTATCAATAGTTTATTACATACTATCTCATAAAAACATTTTCAACTTTTTCCACATATAAACACCGCAAATTGGTACATTTACAAATCTTCAACCGTCCAAATTCATACAAAAAGGAACACTGTGATAGATCAATACACAAGACGTTCTATTATTACAAGGACTGCGTGTGCTGTTATGTGTGTGTGCATGTAGAAATGTCTGCGTGCGTGTAAGAATCTATATGCATCTGTCTGTCGTAAAGTCCAAATATTGCAGTCAAATTTTTGCTTTGTTCAAATAATCCATCACTTGTGAATCAATATCAGTGGAGACACATTTACAAGATAAATATTTTGGATATGAATCCGATTTAGGCACTGACTGGCTGACCATGATTTGAGCAACCTGACCAACCAATGGGTAATACTGAGAAACTACAGCAATTCACCAGTGTGTATGACTTTTCCAAGCAAAATGTTATCTACATTACAGACTGCTTTTCATAGTTGTAAAACAGATAGATAGAGTTCAGTTTTAACCACAGAACAAGAAGTTGTACCAAAAAATTCCTAGCTCACCCTACAACAGCTCATTTTTACTGTGTGAATCTTAACACCGATCACAAAGACACTCCTTATTTTTAATGTATTTTTTTGCCTCAGTGCTAATTCGCAAAGTGAATCAAAAATGCTCGCGCGCGCACACACATGCAAATAAATTAACATGGAAAACGTAAACAATTTCAAGAGAAAAAAGAATATTTTTGGTTTTGAGTTTTTGAACTATAAGTCAATGCAAAAATAAATTAGCAGCTTAAATCATGGTACATTCACATGAGTTGTTTACTACTAAAGTTAGTGACATAAACAAGGTTGCGCAGTGGAAACGCTAATGATACACATGTTCCAGGCCGATCGTGCAGAGTGGCGACCAAAGTTTATCAAAACCAAATATTAATGTGCGATTTCAGAATTCACAATGTGGCTGAGAAATTGTGCAATCAATCAAAAGAAAAACAAAGAACATCCTGTGTCCTTTCGGTGGTTCAACAGTTTATGAGAAGTTCTGAAGTTCAATAAACACGTCACGGCGCCCTGCTTCTCCTTCCCTTTGTGTTTCTGTTTCATCTCATTTCTTCTTCCCCCTTTAGTGCTGAATGTTGAAGTCTCCCATTATAACACGTGGACTCCTGTCTTTTCTTTGGATATTTTAGCATTATCCAGCGATCTGTTCATCCCCTGTGCCTGAACTTGCGCGTCACGAGGCAGGCTGACATTCTTCACGCAGCAGTTGAGGTGCAAAACGTTGTTACTTTGCGTCACTGTGGGCAGATCCGACTCTGCAAACTCAGGTGTTGCATTTTCACCGTCATGTCACTTCGGGCTGGGAACAGGCGGTACAGTCCCAGACGCCGGGGACTGGGGTGAGCTCTGGTAGGTGCGCAGCAGCACCTTGTGCTTGGTGGCGCCCTCTGTGCGACGGCATTGTTGTTCCACCAGGAACTCTTTGAGTCGGCTGGAGGTGAAGGTGAGAGTCTGTCTCCTCAGCTTCATCAGGTAGGAGTCCTGCAGCCAGGCCTGTGTGAAGCAGTCACGCGTCGTCGGACGAGCCCTGACAACACACATGCAAATACACAGAACTTAACATTTTATTCTGTCTTAAAGGAAGTGGAAAAACCTTGCGGCCACTCACCAGGGGTAACTGCTCAACATCTTCTTGAGAAAGGCGGAGGCACTTTGGGACACATTTGGGTACAGTTTTGTCGGGTCAAACTTCGCCATCAGGATTTTGGATTCAATTTGTAGAGGGTCTTTATCTTCAAAGGGCAGACGACCACTGAGCCTGGTTGTTCAGGAGCAAAATTACAAAACTGAACCAACTTAAACCTACTATAACAAAATACAGGTATAAAATTAGTTGTTTTAGTAATTAAGCTGGGAAGAAGCTTACTGTGCATTTTGTTTCAATGTTAACTAATAAGTATAAACTGTATTTGGGAGCCCTTCAAATCTTTGCAATATCTCCACTGAGTGTTAAACCATGCTGTAACAAAAACTAATTCAAACATATCTGGTCTTAACTTATGTGAAGCGAAGAGAAGTGACTTCCAAAGGGACGTTTCACTTACATGATGTGGGCGACAACTCCAACAGACCAAACATCTGCAGGAGGACCCACCACTTCACCTTTCACCATCTCAGGAGCTTAGATTGCAGTTGTCACGAGGAAGAAAATGGAGAAAATTAAAGATTGAATTAAGAGTGTATCTATGGCATTTAAAATGTGAGCTTGCTTTAGATCCAGCTGACTCACCCATATACTCCAGAGTTCCGACTCCTGAGTCCTGTTGTTTGAGGCTGAGGGGGTTGAAGCTCTGAGCGCTTCCAAAGTCCACGATCTTGATGGCGTTGAGGTTTGACACCATAATGTTGTCTGGCTTGAGGTCCAGGTGGAGGACGCGCCGGTTGTGGAGGTACTCAACCCCCTGGAGGATCTGGACCAGGTAACCCACCACGTCGTCCTCGGAGTAACGGAACCTGAGCAAAAGGAAGATTCAATGGTCAAATCTTCAGACTGGAAAAGTATTTTAGTCCAATTATGGGGCAGTAATGTTTGGGTTCTCAGATTCTTTAGAAATTCCCTGGGGAATAACTGAACAGAACTGTCTTTGCATACGCACTTTTCTTCAGCTAAACCCTCAATTATGGTTATCATCTGTGCCCCAAGGTAAGTTTTATGGTTATATTTCTTTCTGTGTGCAACTTAACTTTATTAACTTTATTATCTGCATGTCAAACATATCGCTGTGTTTTGGAAAAATTCAATTAAATGAAAGGATTTTCAATCTGTGGAAAAATTGCATTAAAGGGAAAAAGGTGGGGATCGTTTATGGACTTCCTGTAAAAAAAGCCCCACAGAGGATTTTTCAGAGCAGTAATGTAATTTATCTTTATTTATCTATGAAGTATATTTTGTTGCTTTAGTGCATTTTTGTAGTTGGTAGTTTTTTGTCTTTCTTTTTTGTTCATGTTTTGTTTGTTTGACAGATTAAAAACAGAATAAATAATAAATAGTTTTACTGAAGCACAGTTTAATTAAAGCAGTTAAGTCACATTAAATATGGAGTATTTCACAAGAGTACAATTAGCTTTTATCTAAAGCTGTCATTGCTGGCTCATAAGTCTGTCTGACTTTGTGTGTCTCGGTGTGAGGTGACATATGAACCATCCTACCTGTCTATGAGGCTGTACAGCAGCTCTTTGCCCGTGCAGTACTCTGCCACCAGCACCAGGTAGCGCGGCGTGACGTAGGCTTCGTGCAGAGCCATGACCTTCTCGTTGTGAAGGGATTTCAGGATCTCATACTCCTTCAGGACGTCCTGCTTGCTCTCCTGGCTGTAGGGAATGATCTTTGCCATGTACATTTTGCCCGTCGCATTCTCGCGGCACTCTCGGACGACTCCAAAACGACCCCTGGCAAAAAAAAAAAAAAAAAAACCCATGTGAAACTGCTTCTCGATGAAGCCTTCTCTCGTTATGTCTCCATCATATTGCAAATCAGGCCAAAACAGTAACTGTCTCACCTGGCTTTCTCATCCAGGAAAGTGTAGGGTTTCTGTGGAACCCCCTGTCGTAGAGCAGTAGAGGACGTGGTGCGTCCTGTTGGGGTGCCTCTTGTGGGGGTACTGGCTCCTTCACCTATGGGGCTCAGGCTGGAGGCCTGGAGTACTTGTGGGGAAAAGGAGACGGGAGTCGGGGCCACGCGAGCAGTGGCAGTGGTGGTGGGGACGTATGTGGGCACAGAGGCTGGTTTGATTGGCATCGATGGCGGGGTTACAAGAGGGGGTGGTGGTGATACTGGTGGGGTCTGGGTCATAGGAGACACCACGTTTACTGGACTCTGGGGTTTGGGGAGGACAAAGGGTGGAGGTGATTTAACTGTGGGTGAAGAAGGAAGAGTGGAGCTTAGTTTTTGAGCGTCCTCAGAGGTTGCGCCTGCAGGAGCTAATGGGGGGTTTGTTGTCGGGTTGGAAGGGAGGGAGGGCGGAGGGGTGGGAGCGACCACTGTTTTGGATGGCGATGTTGGTGGAAGAGGTAAAGCAGCAGGAGAGGCTGCGTGTTTTGGGGAGGTGGAGGAGGAAGCGATGGTGAAGAGAGGTATACTGGGAGCGCTGTTCTGGACTGGTCTGAGTGGAGGCACGGTCACTGAGGAGGTGAGGACTGGTTCAGGTGGAGCTGTCCTTATGATGGCCACAGCAGGTGAAGCTCCTCCAGCTGAGAAACACAACCACACACTTACTTTCATACATATGTTTTTTTTTAAGTAATGACCTTCAATGATATTTTCTGTACCGTTACAACTGTAGCCTTCCTGATCCATCTAATGAAACTTTTTAGCACATTTACTACTTGATAATTGGTTTGACTTTGTAGTACTGTTCATGGTTCATCATTATATCTTATTCCTCCTGCAGCCTTGAGTTTGTGTGTGTGACTGTAATGTTTCTTCTTTCCAGTTCAATAGTATTCCCCTCAACTCTGTGCAGTCATTGATGTTTTGACAGTGTGTAAAACACCTGTGGAGTCCAGGCTGACTGGAGCTGAGCAGTTGCTGTGGGGTCCCTGTCCTGCCTTGTTGGTGCAGGCGACGCGGAACCTAAAGGTGCCACCTGCTGGTAGGTCTGTGACATTGTAGTAGCAGTCGACAACTCCAGTGGCCACAGTCAGCCAGTTCGAATCACCTGCAGCACAGAGGGAAAAGAAATGAGTGTGCTGTGGAACACGATGCTGTGACCTTCATGGATAGAACAAAGCTTTATGATGAACATTGAATGCTGTGTTTAAACCCGAGTCCAATTCCTGATGTGTGTGCACTTGGGAAATAAAGCAGATTCCTATTGTTCACTTTGAATGATAAAATGACTTGTAGTTTACACATTGAACGCCAGATGGTGGCAGAACCAAACTAATCTGAACATGCACTCGGGATTGAAATGATCAACAATGTGAAAAGTGCGTTTGTGCAAACAAGTTTATGACCAATTTGTTTGATTCAAATATTACCTGCCCTTGTATCTCAGTTCTTGTGCAGCCCAAATAGAATTAAAATGTCAGTTAGGTGGTAAGTATCTTCTGTAAATGCTGCCAGGCAAAGAATTAATGACTCAAATTTTCAAACTCTGCAACTCCAAGTTTGAGTGACTTCATTTTCACCCACCACATCATGAGTTAATGATGATTCACCGAGCTTAATGACACAAAGCTTTGACAGTAGCACTGGTGCAGTCAATGTTCCCTCGTGGACTGACTCATTTTCTCTTGTCGGTGTCTATGGGTTTGGAAACTTATTACCAGAGCATTCTCCACACATGGTGTGATGCCAAACATTGTTGGAGCTTTTCGAACACTGCTACTTAAATAAAAGACTGCATAAAAACCAAATAACAGGAACGCAAACTTGTTTTAAACAAACATTAGGATGATCTGAATACTGCTCAGTGATGAATAACGCTGTGAGGGGAGCTTTCATGGTTTGTTCATGTCAGCGCTCACTCACCTTCTGTCTTTCTTTCCAGGGTGTAGCTGCAGGGAGGTTTGGTGTCTGCTGGCTTCCACAGCACCAGGGCTGTGTTGTTGTAAGTCTGGGGGACCTCAGGTGTACCTGGTCTTTTTGGGACACCTGAAGGTGGGGTGGAAAAGGAGGAGAGTGAGCACTGGCATGGTGTAAGATGTAACAGCAGCCTCTGCAGGTTCATTTATTTACGCGAAAGTGTCGCAATTCAAGCATGTTCAAGATATCAAAGAGGAGAGACAAGATGTTCATTTTCTCAAGCCTGAGGTGCAAAAACGATCCAGTCGATGCTTTGACTTTTGTTGTTACACCAAACCAAATGTGACATCAATAGTCATTCTTTAATTTCAAAATGTATCTCCCATTAGGCCTGTGCACCGACATGAACAATGGAGCCAGTGCTTCAGGCGAGATAAGCTGTCTGAAGTATTTTTCACACCGCTGATGGATTATCAAGGGGAGACAAATAGTATCAGTGGCTGGGATTCGTAATACTACGTGTCCACAGCCATAACAAATAAAGTTCAAATGCAATCGATTGCATCTGATGTCTGAGGAATACATCTTCCACAGTAGCCTCTAAAGTCTCATCATTATTGCTGCAATTGTGAGCAGCATGGGCAGAATCTGAGCACCGTTGCTCTCATTAAACACTATTTGTGCAAAGGCATGACTGCAGTCTTGAATGTGACCTGCCACAGCTGAATTCAAAGCATCATTTGCTCCCATTACACAATGAATATGAAAAAAGCCAAAAACCCATTAAGCTAATCTACTGTAAAGTTAATCTGTTGACATTAATATTCATACCATTCCTCCTGCTATTAAAATTAAATTATGTAAAATACATCACATTATGGTGATAATTACTGTATGTTCTGTCTGAAAGGCAAAAGAGCAGTTAGACCTCTGGCAAGAAAACACATTCTATCTTATAATTTGCAACGGTGACATTTTCCCTATTCAATAAAATAACACATGAACCACAAAACAATGCTTTTCACATGCTAAACAAGCTACTCACAAGCTATAGACAGTGTGCAGGAAGTGGTGATGGTAGCTATGGGGTTGGTAGCAACACACTCATAAACCCCAGCGTCCCTTCGGCTGGACTTCGGGATCATAAGAAGCTGCCTGCCGTCTGGGTGGGAGATCAGGTTGATTCTGTCGTCCACCTCCAGCAGTTTCCGATCTGGAATACACAAAACATTTAAGCGACTCATCAGCAGCTTGTGGATAAAACCACAATGACATTGGGTACCTTTCATCCATGTGATTTCTGGATGTGGACTTCCAGCTGGAAGGCAGCTGAGAGTGACAGGTTCCCCCTCCAACAAGACGTGGTCTTTCAGTTTGATGTGGAACACAGGGGCGAAATCTGAAGCAGAGCGGATGAACTGCTGGCTTTTTGACAGACCTTCCTCTTTGAGGGTGGATGAGGGCTGATCAGATTGGGAGGGGGTTTTATCTCTCTTGCTCCGTGTCAGACCCCACCTGTCCCACCGCGATCGCCTGTCACTTTCTGAGGCTTTTTCGGAATGGATGCTAGAAGAGGATTCAATCGATTCCTTGGATGCACCAGTGCCGGCCTGTTTCGCGAGCTGATTCTCGGGGATGCCCATTCCTTTGAGTCCTCGCCCCTCGGACTGGGAATGACGATGGCGGGTAAACAGCGGGGTCCTCTTTCCCTCTGTGTCCCCTTTTCTCTCCTCTGACTGACTGCGGGTTTTCGTGGACATTCCTGCCACTTTGTTCTCAAACTTTTGTCGCATTGCCACGACAGGGGAATCGGTGACTTTCTTTGAATCCCTTTGTGCCAGCTCTTTCTGACTTCCCTCTTTATCCTTCCTCTCCTCTGACTGGGTTCTTATTTTGGCAGAGATTCCGGCCACTTTGGACTCAAACTTGCGCCTCATAGCAGAAACTGATGACTCCTCTGCTTTTCTTTGTTCTCTCTCATCCAGCTGCCTCTGTGCACTGCTCAGCTCCTTTGTATCCAGGGACTTACTGCGACCAAGAGCCCATGAAACCCTCTTGCTTGCAGCAGTTTCCTGCACATCCTGATGCTTTTCCTCCTTTGGTTTCTCACCCTTCTTATCAGCGGATGTTGACCTCTTTGCTCGCAGGGAAAACCTCCCAATTAGACCGAGGCCTGCTTCCTTCTCTTCCTCTCTTAAATCTTGAACAGATTTGGATTTCTCCTGTAGTCCTCTGGATACCATTTCAAGAGGCGCCCCCCTCGGCCCCGGCCTGTAAACCTCTTCACCCCCCTTCCGGCTCAGCACAGGTGATTTCTCCTCTGATTTGTTTCTTGTCAGTTTTCGGAGGCCGCGGGTCAAAGACGACTCCCGCTTCTTAAACCTGGCTTCAAAGACCTCCTCTGAGTCGATGTCTTTGATGTCTGTTCTGAGCACAGGCTGGCGGGGGGCGGCAGGAAGATCAGGGTTTGATGATGTGGAAACAGAACCAGGAGATCGGTCAGCAGTTGCTACTTTGGCAAATACTGCTGCGTGTTCCGGTAATGTGGGCGCATCTGTGGATTTTGTATCATTTGGCTTGGCTGCAGCAGTGGGATGTTTGGATTGAGCCTTGTCAGGTGTTTGAGACACTGCGACAGCTTGAATGACACTTGCATATGCAGATGATGGTTTACGGTTCTGTGGTGATTCCTCGTCCGCCTTCGTGTTCTTTTCTTGAATATGTAACTCCTGATTTTGTTTCCTCTCTTCTTCTTCATCATCCTCCTCAATCACAATTATTGGAGTAATTACAGAGGGTGATCTCGACTCAGGTTCTTCTTTATCTGCCTCTTCTAACTGGGTTTTGGTCCATTTCTCTGTTATTCCATCCATGTTCCTCTCACTTTGCATATCCTCATGTTCTTTCACATTGTTCTGTTTTAGCTGTTGGTCCAGTCTCCCTGGTGTTGGGAGTACAAAGGAGGTCCTCTTTGTAGGTGAGGCAGATGTAGATTCCAGTGTTGTTTGCTCTGTTAGTGCGGACATTGATGTCGCCTCCTGAAGCTTCTTCCCCTCTATGCTCCCGTTGCCCACTGATGGGATCTCTAAGGGGGCTCCAAACCTGCGGTGCAGGGGCATGGGCTCAGAATCCCCCTGAGTGAAGGAAGAGCTTTTACGGAAAACTTTGGTCTGTGGCATGTCCTCCCCAGGACTCTCAGAAGACGCTGCTCTGGTGAGTGTTGATGGCCCCGTTCTGGATCTCCTCAAATTGCGATCAAGAGACCCTGTCTGCCTCTCATCTTCCATGCCGAGTGTTTCAAACAAGGGTCCTCGCAGGCCGCTCATCTTTTTGTCCATGTTTCCCCCCCTGAGCAACCTCTGTCTCATCAGTTCCAGTTTTAGGGCATAATCCTCCTGGCTTAACTTTGCTGCTCCAGGGCTTGGACTGCGATTTGGTAGTTCCATAGAAACAGCCTTTTTCAGGCTTTTGCTACTTGGTTCTTCGTTGCTGGAGTTTCCCTCTTCTGGGTCAATGTGGAGAAGCAGTGCTGAATCAGCAGAGCTGCCTCTTCTCATGGTAGCCCGCCTGGCTTTTGTCTGTGAATCCTCCGACTCCACACTTGATCCTTTTTTAAGGGGAGCTCGTCTTGTCTTTTCCATTTTCTCCTCATTTGGGGTTTCCTCTTCATTTCTGTTAGTCCCTACTCTCCTACCTGCTCCCTCCATGTCGTCCTTTTTCCTTATCCCATCAGCAGCAACGCTGGGCCATACAGTGACATCTTCATCCCCGGGGATCTCATTAAGGGAGACCCTGGACCCAGAAAAAACCATGGACAGCGGCATAGGAATAAAGGGAAGCTCATCCACGTCTGCATCCGAGTCAGAGGAAGAGGAGGGTGGTGGGGAGCCTTCTTTTAAATGCCGTGCCACAGCAATGGAGACGTGGCTGGATGAGTCATTCAAAAGCTCCGGGATGGACCGCATCACCATCTTGGACTTGTAGCTGATAAGGGAACGCTGAAAGAGGATGACGTGAGAGAGTTTGTTACTCGATTTTTTACTTTTGCATGAGTCTAAGTCAGTCATACACTTTTCATACTTAAATAAGTTTGCAATCTGCTAATAAATGCCAGGTTTTACTACAACATTGCAAAACTAACATACCAGACAATAAGGTTATTATTTTTGAAGGTTACACATAGAACCCTGATTCCAAAAATGTTGTGACTGAGTTAAAACAATATATATAAAGACAATACATTGAATGTTTGACCGCATCGGCTTCATTGATTTTTGTAAATATTTGTATAATATATACTGTTTTTATTAATATTTTACCCAGTGTTTCATTTCCACATACTAAATGCACATCCACCAAATCACAGCTTACCTGCCATCGCCTTCTAGACAAAACTTGCTTCAGCATCGCTGTGCTGATGCTCTTGTTCGTTGGTGACTGCAAGACAAAAAGAGGAGAGTCACCATTAAGCTTAGTGGAGACATAAATACAAATCTCTTGACACGTTGAAAAGTTTCAGGCTGGATGATATATTTTCTCACTGATAACTCACCTTGAACCAAGGATGACGAAGGCACTCGATGGCACTGGGCCTCCTAGGAGAGGGAAAATTATGCATATGAGAAAGGAGCGACTGCTCTTAAAAGAAATGAGGCGATGATAAATGATATGTATTCATATGTGATTATGAAAAATAAGCCAGTAATCTTGATGCTTACAGTCTGTCCACCACCAAAAGCTTGATGACAAATCCCTTGGCTTCCTTGCAGAGGTCAGAAAACATGCTCTCCTCAAACGCCACATTGTAGTTGCGGATGTTTAAGGCGGTGGCTCTGTCATTCTCGCCAGCAAAAGGAGACACACCAGTCAGGCTACAATCAAAAATAAACACAATTATCAACATTTAAACATTTAATTTTTTTCATTTTGACTGCAATTATACTGGAACTATCAAAGCACATACTCTCGTAATGAATCTACATAACATACCAGAGGTAAGTGATGACACCAACAGGCCTGTGGGAGAGCAGGGCAGATGAATGATAAGTGGATATTCAGGAGCGAAACGAAAGCACAGAAAACACAAAAGACGTTATTGTGTTGCAGATAACAAGGCAGGAGCCTGCAGTGTGTAGTCACTTCTCCATGCTGGAGAACAGGTGGCTCACCATATGTCTGTTGCTGTGGAGACGGGAGTTTGGTTAACAATCTCTGGTGCAACATATTCCGGCGTGCCGTATTTGCAGTAGTACTCCTCAGAAGCCTCCACTTTAATGGCATAGCCAAAGTCACAAATGCGGATCTGGTCACTCCCAGGACTTGCCATCAAAATGTTTTCAGGCTAGAGGAGGGGTGTATCCAAACACATCAATGTTAGCTAGCTGAAAGATTAAATCAGTCAAATAAATGCCAGAGGTGGGATGGACGGTTACCTTAATGTCAAGGTGGGCAATGTTTTTTTGGTGGAGATAACGAAGACCTTCCAAAACCTGCTGAATACTACAGCGGATCTGCAGAGAAAGACAAGGAGTGAACTTAAAAGTCATGTTACATAATGGTGGCGCAGTGCAGTCAGCAGGAACACACAAACCTCCAGTTCCTTGACGCTTGTTTTTTTGGCCATTCTTTCCAGCAACTCCTCGTGACATCTTCACACAACAGTTGAGGGAAAAGAGAGAGCTGCAACTTGACTGCACAGTCCAAGTGGTAGGTGCATGAGATATGAATTATAAATGAGCAAAACTCCCACACATCCTATCTCTTGCTAATTCCACTCATCGGCGATGAGTCAGAGAGAAAAGGCTGTGCTGTGCTTCATTCATGCCTCCAGGGGACTGTAGAAGACATTAGGATTAATGCTTTGGATCTTTCGTGTCCTTGAGATGCATTTAAGTGCACTTTTCTTCAGCAATAAAGCAGATCAAATTCGAAACAGTTCTGTGGGAAAGGCAGTGCCTTTTTGATGTTAAAGATATGAACATGTTTGCAACTAGCAATGTTTCCTGTCATTGAGAAGCTGCAGTGAAAGGATACAGCTCTGTGATGAGCACCACCACGTTCTTCTTCTCAAAGGCATCGTGGAAATAGAGAATCCTCTCATTGTCCAGCTCAGACAGCAGGTCCATCTCTCTGAGGGCCGAGGCTTTCCTCTTCCCTCGCGCAGAAATGAACTTGGCAGCGAACTCGGCCTTTCCCTTTTTCTGAGTCACCCTCTTCACGTAGGAGAAGGCACCCCTGCATCAAACAGTGGGTCGTGTTTTGGGTTTAATGAGTTACAAATAACCTTTCAATTGTTTCATTTCATAGTGTCAAAAAAATGATGCCAAAACACGTTTTTAAGGGGGATTTGCTGATTTTTTTCACAATGATGCCAGGTGGAGTGATCTCATTAAAGGCCAAAGGTCAAAATCTCACTCTCATCAGAGTGTGAAAGTTCAACTCACTGGCTTTTCTGAGCTTGGAACCTTCAGCAAATCCATGCAGCTTAATGCTAAAAGCTCGTCAGTGGACCTCTGATCTTAGATGATTTTTCTCATATGTCCATATTTTGGGTATTTTGCTTTGAAATGAATACCCTTCAACATGTATTATTTTAGGACAGGTGTGACACTGTTGGCTGTTCTTCCGAAAAGAACGCACAGCTGCCAGCCAATCAGAATCAAGAATTATCTGGGAAAGGAACAAGGAAGAGGAAAACAAAAGGAAAAGCAACAACACAAGGGCAAAGTAATGTAATTTGAACTGAAATGAAAAAGTTTCAGCTAATGAATTAATGATCATTTCCCTTTTCTCTCCATTGTATAATGAACTTTCATTCCCCTTCTGTGCTGTTTGGTCGAATAAATCTGAATTCCATTTGTGTTTGCTGCTCTGCTTAAAAACCAAAATGCATCCTCTATTGGAAAACAGATTTTCCCATCTTCCTATTTTGACGCTCTGATTACAATCCGCCGCAAATGTCTGTCTCCTCCGAGTCTGAACAAAGCGATTCATCCGTGGGCTAATGCATTCACTCCACTCAGGCTGGTGACTCATCTCTCATTTCTGTCCGCTGTTGTTCAGCAGGTGCGACTCCCCACCCTCCCACTGCCCGACCCCTAGTGCTCAAACAGCCATTAAGACCGATGTACTTGTGTAAAAGGATGCGAGACGGCAGGAGCGTGCGGCCAGTCATGCACACTCACCTCCCTATCTCTTTGTGGCTATCGTAGTAATCCATCAAACGCCTCATCTTCCTCAGAATGGTTCCCTCGTCCTCCATTGGCTCCGCTGCTTCTTTTCGCTCTGCAGGGAGCACCGACATTTTGTGTGTGTGTTAGGATGTACATGTGTGCCAGCATAGCGACAGATGGTTTCATATTGTAGTCTCAAAACACCTTGTGGTCCCGCCCAGATGGTGTAGATTTAGAGGCGTAATTTTCAGCAACAACTAGCTTTTACTGGTTTGTCCAGCAAATGGATGTAATCTAACCAAAATGCGCAAGATCAACAGTGGATGCAAGAAAAGCTTGTTTTAATTTCTCATTAAATCACCATCTGAATACGAAAGTGATTTAGAATTTATTATGAATCAATGTTTGCGGCTCTTCCTTAATTCTGAATCTCACAGGATTCTAATCTTTTTTTGTGGGATCAATCTGTCTACATGAAAGTGTGTTTGTGCACACAGTGTTGCTGATGTTTTGCTGGAGCGCAGACCTGTATGAACTGTGAGTTCAGCCTTGCAGGAGTTGGAGCCGGCCAGGTTCTTCGCAGTGCAGGTGTACACGCCCGAGTGTTCGGGGTGGGCGTTGAGGACAACCAGGGAATATTCTGGGTCATCGTACACAAATGTGAAGTGGCTGCTCTCAGAGAGAAGCACATCATCCTGCAACACACCAATCAGCTATTAATATGGTTGCTTTGGCTAATTTCAGCATCTAGCAGCTGGGATTTCCTGGCTTTTGTGCTGCTCCCCTGCAAAATGACCAACACTCCATCTGATATCAAATTGCCTTTCAACAACCTCATAGCTATTCTGGCACTGAAAAATAACTCCACTCTCAAACATCGTACCTTATACCACAGAATATCTGGGTCTGGTTTCCCTTCAACCACAACAGCCAGGCGGGACATCTGCCCAATGTGCACGTCCACGTCCTCCATGATGCTTTCAAATTTAGGAGGCACTACCAAAGAAAAAGAAATAAAAGGTGGTCACACAGACAATAACATTGGAACACTATGGACTGCACTTACTTACTTATGCAGTTTAATTTCCCTCATGTTCTGTATCGATATAAGATCTATTTTTACTTTTATGTTCTTTTGGTCAAAGTAAATAGATATAAAAGCCCCATGAGGACATTTTTATACACATTAATCCCAACATTAATCCCAGCAATGATGAGGCAGTCTTCATTTTAAAACAGTAAAGCCGTATTTAGAGAAGCTATTCTAAAGTCATGAAACTTAAATTAAATTACATACAGCTCGCCCTTGTTGGTATTTACGGTAAATTCTTGGGATTCAATCTGAAATGTTGAATTTATCACATGGTGCTGACCTGCCATGGCCAGCTGAAGCGTGCAGAGGTCGCTGCCAAACTGGTTGCAGGCCGTGACCACCAACTGGCCGATGTCTGTGCTTCTGACTCTCTGAAGCTTCAGGGTGTGCTGATCGTCGTCTGGCATGCTCATCTCATACATCCCCGGTTTGTTGACCAACGCCACACCCCTCCTGGTGAGGACAGAGGCAACGCATCATAGCTGGAGATACACACCAGATGAGACTTTGTATTGGAGTGATTTTGCGCATGCACTGAAGTCTATAAACAAGCAAATATCTTGATGTGCGCTGACTTCAATATATGATACACACTTGAAAGTGGAGGCATTTATTAAAAGACAGCAAAAGTAATTTTTCTTGACACAAAGGTAGCAAAAAATAAATAACCAGGTAGCAAAGAACATCTCAAAGAGCCAGCAGACAGAGAACAAAGTGTTCCACCAAGAAACTGCAGAGAGTCCACAGAGAACATGAGCTTGAACATCAAAATAAATTAAATTCAATCAAAGCAATGTGAACCACTGCACAGCGTTGCTTCTCAGTCCCGCTTCTCTAGTTCACATGTTCTATCCCAATTTATAAAACAGCCCCTGATGAGAGTAGAAGCAGGATGAAAACCAGCAGTGCTCCGGCTCCAGAGGGACTTCATCTGCTGAGCTGTCTTTGTTTGAAATGAGCAATAAATCAGACACTGTTTCAGTATTTAAACAAAGATTCAACACTCATCAATTCAGCACCGTGCTAATGCACGAGCTAGCATTTTCTTATTGTGCAGGCTGGTCTATTACTGCTTGCATTATCCTCTCTGTACACCGTCCTTCACATCCAGATGTGTCACTAAAGATAGAGAGACTAACCTTTTCCAGGTGACAACTGCATGCACATGGTTCAGCGTAAGGGTGATGCTTGCAGGTTGGCCCTCAACCACATAAACAATGTCCGGTTTGTCCAAAATGGCTGGTGCTTTCCTCAGATAGGGTCCTACAGGGTAAAGGATAAAACAGATTTCATCTCATTTATCATTTGAATATTATCTCTTTAAAATAGCTTCTTTGGAGCAGTGGTGGCAATCTTCATGCCTTCCTCAACCTTGTTACCTCTGTCCAGCAGCTGGACCAGGTCAGTAGAGGGTGATGGTTTGCTTGATGTCTTCCCAGTGGACGTCAGGACTCTGAAAGCATAGCGGACTCCCTTGGACAGGGAGGTGACGGTGTAGCTGGTCTCCCTCAGGTTAGACGCCACGACAGACCACTGGATAGAGCCCAGAGGCTGCTGCTGGACCATATACAGCAAGGAGCCAGAGTCTGCAGACACATATGGTGCTTAGCTACATACTCTGGATGATAGTAAAACACATAGTGAGGTGCTTAAGATGCAGAGGAAAAAAGATTTTGTTTTGTTTTCAAATCTGTGCTGATGAGCTATGAAATCCAAAGGGGTTTAAAAACGTCTCAAAATGAAGAGAGAGCAAATAAACATCTACGACGTGCATGCTAGAAATAGTGTTTCCCTGCAAGTGTTTTATGTAAATGTATTTTTTTTAAGAAGCCTTTCTCATGACTGTAAAATCAATGTGTGATATTTAGGCCAAAGAAAAATCTAATTGGCATCAAAGGAACCAAATGAACATACCAAATGAAGAGTCAAGCCTCTTCGGTCTCTTCCAGCTGAGGCTTATAGTTTTCCCTGTGATAGCCTCAATCATGGGAGGACCATCGGGGGGGTTGGGAACAATGTCTGTTTTCAAATGAATAAATAAATCCATATTACATTAAAATTATTTGATGTTCTCAACTGTAGCATCAATGATTAAGCCTCATTGTCCACCTGTGACGTATAGATGTGCATAGCAGGCTGCTTTGCCCACTTTATTGGAGATGACGGCCTTGTAGACGCCCCCATGGGCGTGACATGCGCTCCGAATGACCAGACTGTGGACATCCCTGTCTGAAGAACAGATGCACAAGTTTCTCATTGACTATCTCGCCACAGTAATGGCTTAGCTTGGTTTGTGATCGGGCTCTTTGCTTACACTGGGTCATTTTGCGCTCTTCGCTGCTCTCGATGCGCTTGCCGTTGTGGTACCAGCCGATGGTGGGGTAGGGCAGGCCTGCCACCTTGCATTTCAGCACTGCCTCTTTGCCTTCAATCACCTCCACGTCGGCCAGAGGTTTGACAAAGTCTGGCATGGTCCTCCTCTCCACCTCGCTCTCCAGCACCTCCGGCTCCTCGGGGATGGATGGCATCTTCTCCAGCTTGGACCTGGAGGAAGGAAGGAGAGGCTGTTTTTAAAACTCTGACAACACACACTGAAAGATTGATGGCCTCATTTTATTTTTGTCATGTGCCTTCACTCTTTTCGAAGGATTTTCCCTTGAAAACAAAAATGTCTCCACTGACTTTTATCCTGACAGCGGCTCAAAAAGATGTTTTCCATATGAATTGCTTCTCTTACATGTGAGAGGCGATGGCTGCTCGAGGTTCTTGCATGTAGAGCTCCGCCGTGCATTCAGACTGTCCGTGGACGTTTTGAGCGATTACTGTGTAGAAGCCTTCTGTGTCGCTGCTCACGTGGGTGATGACAAGCGAGTGACGACCCCCTTCTTGAAGGATGCGAACATTATCACCCTCCTCCACTCTCGTCTCTGAAGGGACATTGAAGTGGAATATAATCATTTCCCGTGAGGAGTTCATAGCTGTGAGTTATCTAGAAAACCACACAACACTGGAGATTCTTACCAAAATGCATCCATGTGACTCGTGGAGCAGGTAGGCCGCTCACCTTACAGTCAAACCGGGCAGTGCGACCTTCGATGACCTCCAGGATGTCCAGCTTACGGGTAAACAGCGGCTCCTGGGATGGGGTGACCCTCAGGTTTGCGCTTGAGGTCAACTCCTCTGTACATGCAATGACACATCGCTAAGTAATGATCAAACATGTTTTGAATTAAAGGTGGTCAATTTGGAATAAAAATCCATTAAGTGATTGCTGATTTTTTAAATGGTAATAGGCAGAAAAGTATGCAACCTTTGTATATTCATAGATTTTAACCAAAACAGATATGAATATATATATTTTCTCTCTTCTCTTAAAGAACAAGGTTAAAAGTATTTGTAGTTCACCTTTGGCAGTGCTCAGCTTACAAGTGTATGTTCCACTATCATCCTCGTGTACTGAATTCAACAGCAGACGGCACCTGAAACATAAAACAAAACAACTCATGACAGATAATTACTGGATTTTGGAGATCTAAGACGAACAGACAAAGGGATTTATTTAACTAACATTCTCCCAGTCTGGATACACTCTCCACGTTCTCATACACTCAAAAAAGCCTTTATTTACACTGTTCAGCAAAACCACACTAATGCAATTAAGAGTTCAAAAGACACAGAACCGATGTTTTAAACACATAAACCCACCTCTTGCCATCAAAGTGCATTTTGCAGTTGAGCAACGCCGGCTGGATCAGCCTCCCATTGGACAGCCAGTCCACGTCGACATCTGGAGGTCCTGTGATGTGACACTCGAACATGGCTGACTCTCCGGCCCTCACCGCCACATTTTTTACCTCCCTGCTGATTCTCAGCACCGTTTGTGCTGCAGCCGCTGCTAAAAACATAGAAAGAAGAGCGAGATGGGAACCTTCAGAGACACAATGTGATTCGACTCGACAGATTCAATTCTTCATCGCTCACCTTTGACCTCCACTCTGCACTCCGCTTGCTTGGTTCCGTACTCGTTGATGATCTTGCAGACGTAAAGGCCCGCATCTGACCTCTGAGCTGAGCCGATTCTCATTTCACTGGTGCCGTCGTCTGTCTCTTGCACGGTGAAGCGTCCCGCTGTTTTCACTGTGACTCTGTCCTTCAACCTGGGTCAATATGAAGTGGCTGTCATAGCACTCAGGTGTTTAAAAAAGGGACGTGTGTGTGTGTGCGTGTGTGTGTGACAGGGAACAGTGACCTTGGGTTGAGGTAATGGCCTCAGCTGTCTAGGAAGACATTTGTTTGCAATAAGGCTCTCAGGAAAGGTGTCTTACCAATAAACCATGGGTTTGGGCTGCCCGCTGACCATCACTGAGATGACGACATCTTGACCCTCAGTTACCCCCTGGTCACATGGTGCCACCTTTAAAGAATCAGAGGACTGATTGATACTGAAAATAAATCACTGGCATAAATAATCGCTGGCTGCAGCCCTAATTCAAACCCAAAAACAACTTCAAACATAATCAAACACAAATAACCACAAAGAAACAAGGAAGGCCTGGATTTTGAAGGTGTTTCAGTTCATGCAATAAAATCGGATTCAAAACTGTGTGATGAAGTTAGATATTCCTATAATGCAGAGACTGAAGGGATCCATCCAAAGCCTCCATCTGGCCTCTCGCTGACTATTTTGGGTCAGTATCGGTGATATGGATCAATAATGCTGCTGACCAGTCAGACGTAGAGATCAGATCTGAGAAACAAGTCTAGCTTTTGCCTGTGAGACCCTCCTACCTGAAATGAGGGAGGTTCTTTGAAGTGGACTCTTTTACTCGGAGCAGGTGAGTCCCCGAGCTCCATCGCCTCCTCCTGAGGGCTCAGATACTCCTCGTCTGACTGGGTTGGACTACTGACTTCCAAGGCCTTGGCCGGTCTCCCACATTGCATGTGGGTTGGCTCTGGAAGAAACAGAATAATTGCTGGGTATAAGCATAAGCACACATCAGCGACACCTAATTCACTTTTTCTTGAGTTCATGATAAAGTCAACACTGATTAGCACACTTAATTTGTGTAATTAAGTGGCAATCTCTTTGAATATGGCTAACACAGCATAGGGTGGCTGGTTAAACCTTTCCATGGGAACAGTCTGTCAGGGCTCTGATGTTTACACTCTTTGCTTGCTTTTCTCCAGATTAGTATCTTTGCCAAGTTGAACAGTTGGCAACACAGAGCGAGGAGTTAGATATGAGTTTGCCATGTGCGCCACACACACACACAGAGAGCACAGGGACCTCTCTGAAGTGACCATAACTGAACAGATAATGAATTAATCCCTTAATCCCTGACCCAATCATTCGCTTATTCCCATGGAGTTCCAGAGCAGACGATGTGTCTGGACTGCTGGCAGCTTCGACTAAAGTCAGAATTAATTCACCGCTGGATAGAGAAGAATGAAGCGACACAGTACCTCTCTTTACAATCTGCTATCTTTCTTTCTCTGCCTTGCTGCTTTCTTTTCAACTCTGTTCCTCACTTTTTCTGTGCAACCTAAAACCCAGACATAAGTAGATAACACCGCGACAAATGGAAATGAATAATATCCATCAGTGGAGCAGAAATAAAACACGTCCTCCTTTGAGGAGAAAACAACAGCAGAGTGGCCAGATGAATGTGCTTAAGTGCTGCTATTAAACTGACTCGGTCTAAAAAAAAAAAAAAAAGGAAGCAGGATCATCTGCGGTAAAGTGCAAGTGGAAAAAGTCAAAACAGGCTCGTCCATATGATGCTAAAAACACATGTAAACCGAAGCATGTATGTAAGGAATGACTTGCAGCCATAAAACATTAGATTTAGAGTTCTCCTCTTTACAGGAAAACACAAATTATTCTGCTTCAGCAGGGAGGGATTCCAATGAACTGCCATCACGCTGTTTTTAAAAAGGAAAAATAAAAAATAACCTACCTAGAGTCACATCTCTGAGCAGCGTCTGAGCACCAGGGGATAACTCCCGGGAGTATTTACATAAACCTGCCAACTCTTACACAACTGCTGCATAGTCTGAGCCAGCTAACCTTGCTTTTCAGTCTCATCCTCTGCTCTCTCCTCTGCTTACCATCACTCTCATGTCCATGTTCTCTCACATTTCTGACATCCTGACGCTCACACAGGAGTATCTGGGAAGTTGAATATTGTGTCGCTTCATTGAAGTTCTGCTGAATTTTCATTTCTTTCACCGGGCTCCACAGTAGATGGAGGTATTGTCAAATGATAGAAACAGAATAAACAGCCGGAGAATCGTAAATTTATTTGATGTTTTATGCAGAAATGAAAGAGAATGCAGTGTTAATCTCCTTCACCACATTGAGCTTTGACATCCTTTGTTGCGTATACATCATTCTCTCTCTCTCTATTATGGCGTGCCCTGCCAAAGCCCCTCTGTTCCCAGCTAAACCAGCTGAAGTGACTCACACAATCCCCCACCACATTTTGACAACTGCAAATCCGAGCCCTGTGGCGTGAAATCTAGACAGATGAAAAACTCCATGATTGCAGCAGTAATCTCACACAGGGACATAAAGCAGACTGCAATTACTTGAGCGAACAAGAGGGCGGCTAAAAATACTCCTGCAAGTTAGACTCCGCTGGCCTAATATGGCAACACAGGGCCCGTGCTGCTGGTGAGACAGTACCAGAGTGTTCGCTCACATTTGTTGACAAAAGTAGGGAAGCGCAGGTTGCATTTACATGAGCACACTGTGGGAGAGGTACAAGCCTTTCACACACACTGTACAATATAAACACATACATCCACTGCAGGCGCATTTGTAACAGAAATCTTTTCCAAAAGGAATATTTATTTTGTTTACTCCCGATCCTGAATGCCATGCCTGCCTTTAAGACTCAGGAGACCTTTGTGTGACGGGGCAGGCCTGCGTTTTCAATCCGCACTGAGGGGAGCTCAGTGCCGTTAAGAATTAATGGGTTGCCATGGCAACTATATCGCTGCAAGCGAGGAGCCCCGGTCGGGATGCTGAGCTTCAGCAGGCCTTTGTAGTCATTAAGACAGAATGTCAGGCGGAGGAGGGCTGGCAGTGGATTAAAGCGAGTTTGCGTGTGAGTCAACATGTTCATGTATTTCAAGGAGAGTGTTGTTTTCATGTGCCTCAACATCTCTGTCTTCATTTAAATTGGTCCTACATGCTTGTAAATGTGTCGCTGCAGCACCAAATCTAAAAGGCAAATCCCTTTACATGCAGGGATATCCTTGCATCTCGGGCCTCGTCTCACCTGATTGGATATAGAGAGTGGCGCTGCAAGATGATCTGCCCGCGGGGTTGACAGCTGTAACGCAGTATGACCCTGCGTTGTTCGGCCTCATCTGCTTTATCACCAGACTGTGTTTCTCACCCTCGGCCTTAACCACATGGAGGGCATCGCTCCGTATCTCCACATTATTCTTCCTCCATGTCACTGAGGAGGCAGAGAGAGAAAAAACAAAAACACATTCACACAGATGACAAACACCCATTAAAACCTCCCACAGAAAAAACAGATATAGCACAATCCACCTTAGTAAGATGTGTAATGAATACAGCTCACTGGTTTTGCTCTTCCTGCAGAAAAATATCTAGATTTTTCAAAAGATGGTGTTTATACAGATTTTACGGATTTGATTTGCCCACATAAAAACTGTTGTTTTCTGCTGCAGGAAGGCACTACTCGCAATATTTATTCAGTCAGGTCGGGCCTAAAAAAACAGTAAATATAAAAAATAAGGAATTCATTAAACAAAGTTTATTAATTAAAATACTATATTCAGCTACAGTCATTACTGGTGAAACAAATGCTATCTTTAAAATTAAGTGTCAGTGGGAATCGTGAAGCACTGTCTATTTGTTATAATGTGATTTTCATTTCTTCATTTAAATTAAACACAAAACAAACTGTTTCCAGCATCTTCTGAGCTGTACCTGTCGGGGGCGGGCTCCCCATCACGACACATTTCAGAATGGCCTCGGCGCCGCTGGATGCCATGGCGTCTTCCAGGGGCCTGTCAAACCGTGGGCCCTCACCTGGCTCCTCATCAGCCGACAGGTAGGAGTCATCAGATGAGCCCCCTGAAAACGACAGGTCAGTGCGAGAAGTGTTTAAAATTTATTAGGATTTTAATTGGCATAGGCATGTTTCGGCTGTTTGTTCATCATTGTTTTGGCTTGTGACCCTTTAAAAACTATAAAACACCCACCAAAAAAGATACTTCTATACGCTCACAGCTTATAAAAGACTAAATCCTAACAAACTAACTGACTTTCATGACGAAATGGTATAAGGAGGACCCTGTACTCCAGAGAATTCAACAATGCACTGCTTATAAAACCCATCACAAAGACCTTATTAAAACCTTTATATTGAGACTGGAATACTGCACATGAGGTCAGAATGTTGAATCTCTCAATAATTTTGATCTCCTGGGTATTTCACAAGAAAAAAAGCAAATGCTTTTATCAATTTGTTTCAGGACCCCTGAACCTTGGAGGATCCCACCCCTTTAGTAGGCTGGGAAACACTCACTCAGGCTAAATGAGCTAAAGTACTACTTAGCATACTTAAAGGAAGTTAATTCACAAAATCCTGGCAAAAAAACATCACAAAACCCAAAATCTGGGCAAGAGAACAGACCCTTATGAGCACATGCAAACAGCAGCCACCGTGGTGAGGTATTGTCTGAGAAACCTAGCAATCAAGGAAAACATACCCCAAAATATATAACATATTGACAGCCATTGCAGAAGAAGAGGGCGCGTTTCATGCATTAATGAGAGGAAGGTTGCATCACATCTGAATGGAGCAACAGCTTCTTCTTCCTCTTGTGTCAGAGCGGAAGCAGCTAATGACGCAGTTGTGCATTGGCTTCAACATTCGTCTCTGGTGGCTGCTACTTGTTTCGGCTTAATTTTACTCAATTAAGTCAATTTTTACAAAAGCACTTCATCAACAATCATCACAAAATATGTCCTACCTTCCTCTGGAGATCTGGGTTGAACGGAACGGCCCTTCTTGTTCTTACAAACTTTCCCCTCTTTCCTTCTGGTCTTGGTTCCCTCATCCCTGTCTGCAACACATTCTGTCTCCATGGGTTCATCCTCCACCAGGATAGTGGGGATGTTCACTTTCAAGGCTGGAGACGTCCGACCCACCTCCGCCTTCCTCCTTTTCAGGAGAGGACTGATGGAAGGAGTGGGTGATGGGGTGAGCCGGGGGGGCTTGGGTGGATACTGGGACCCGGCTTCCCTCACAGTTACTGGGGATGCTCTCTTTCCATGCGGGCTTGGCGATCGAGGGTCTGCTTTGTTGTCCATCATTGTGTCCATCTTTGAGTCCGTCCCCACATCTCTAAAGGAGGATTTTTGAGATGTGGCAACAGTGGCGTCTTTGTCAGCTGCCGGAGAGCTTTGTTGGGTTTCCCTGTGTGCAAGGACAAGAAAACTGTTACGTAATACTGATAATCTTGGAATAAATATTCAAGCAGTGTAAAAATTTCAATGTTGCATCCATTGCTGTGAAATAGTGAATCTTACAAAGACAAATACACAAGACACACGTCATTATGATTTTAAAAGCACACAAATTCACCAGGAAAGATAATTCTCCAAACCTGGTGAGGCTTGTCCTTGTGGCTGTTGGCAATGGTTGTCCTGGTAACTGGTGAACTGGTGCTGTCTCCATGGTAACACAGATTTTCCCTGTGCTTTCTCGTGATGAGCTATCGACTGGTTTCCCCAGTGAATCTGGCTGTGTCATCTTACGCTTTTCAGGGTTGTTACTTTGACTCCCCAGACCTTTGCCTTGGGCCTGCAGAGAAATCTCTAATGCGCTGCTCCCTTCCCGCTCCCCAAATTTTCCATCCTGCACCGCTCGTTCCCTCGCCTCCAACTTTTTAACCACTTGGGGAGGGATGGGCTCCAGTTTCCCTGTGGTCAGCCTCTCTTTCTGTGACAGCTGCTCAGTGGAATATGCCTTCTTCAAGCTTGGTTTCCCCACAAGTTTCTTGATCCTCTGCAGCTCCTCTGCGAACTTGCTCTGGTAGCTTTGGACCCTCTGGGAATAGCTCGTCTTGTCCTCTAAAGAAGAGGCCCGTTGCTTGAACGCTGCCCTCTTGTGGGCTGCGCCCTGCAGGATTCGGTCATCCTCTTTGCTGGGGCCTTCTTTCTTCTTTCTGCTGTCATCCAAGTCGAAGGAAGTTGCTCGTCCAAAACCAGATGCTGATCCAGATCCGACGCCACCGGGCAGATCCGCACTAGCCCTTCGCTCCTCAAAAGCACGGACCTTGTCAAAGATCTTGGGCCCAGCACGAGCCAGTTTGGGTGTCATGACAGCACTGTTAACAGTTGATGCCTGGTCTGTCTTATAAGACTGAAGATCTGAAGGTTTGGTTTTATCCAGGTCTTGGTTTGGGGTATTGATGTTGTTTTTGTGTGTACTGGGAGGTGGCTGGGGAGCAGACAGGGGAGCATGGGGGTGGGGTTTCTGTGATTCATCAGCTGTTTGAGTCCTAGAGGTGTGAGGATTGAGGGGAAATGGAGGAGTGAAGTTAGAGCTGTAGGTGTTGGGCGAGTAATAAAGACGCAGCTGAAACTCCATTTGAGTCATTTTGTCTTGTTTTTCATATTCACCAGTGAGTTCCTTATGTTTTGTCTGTGCTCTTTGTGTCTCATTTTCAGCAACATGGTAGACAGTGTAAAATGAAATGGCAGAGAAAGGAATAGAAATAAAATAATGTTGTCCACATGTAAGATTTCTTAAGAAGTTCTAAGGAACTGAATCGAACTGCGGTGAAGTGGAAGACACTCTAAAAACGGTAATAATTGTAGGCATGTTGCAGCAACAAAAGTGCAGATTTACAACATGAGCTCTTACAAAATGCCAGAAAAATACCCCTGCTTTAACTTCAAATACAAAAACATCATGCCTAAAAAGAACCTGCAAATCACATGGTCATTACTTTGTGAGAACATTCATGCTAATATTAGCTTGGATCAAAGCCAGCAACCCATGCATGCCACAGCAAACCTATAAAGACGTGGTGTTAATCCAAAAGTGAGGGGCTGCTCTTGAAAACATGCAGTGGGTAAAAAGAGTAATCACAGTTTTCAGAAGTGCTGAATAATACATATTAGCAGATAGTACCATTGTGTCCTCTCTAATGGCTATTAGAAATATTAATGACACTTTATAAAACTTGAAAGCAAACCACACTCACAGCAATAAAAGCAATGAGTCAAAGGAAAGCGTGGTATCAAAATAAAAGTATGAAAAAAGCTTGAATATATGAAATAAGAGTAAAAATAATGAGTCACTCCTGTAACTTATAACATATGGAGTACAATTTTTGTGAGCTGGGTTGATGGAGGATATAATGTCTTGTCTTATGTGTCAGTTTTCTTTGCAATTTGGGGATTGTGGCCAGTCTTTCTTGTTTTTAGTGGTGTCCTTAAAGTGAAATGCCATGTGCTATAACGGCATAGAAAATGTTCTCCCTCTGTAGAGGCTGAACATGCTCCCATAGTAGTCGCTGCCTACAGAAACACTTTCCTCTGACCCCTGAACAGGTCGTGCCAGGTTAGCGTGAGAAGCCCGGATCAGTGGTTCCACACCCAAGTGACGGACAGGGGGGGCCCCCTCAGCGGGAGCCCCGCCGAGGGCTTGCCTGGCTGGGTTTGTGGGGTCCAAGTGGGGCCCCGGAGGGCGGGAGCCCAGAGCACGGAGCTCTCGCTCCACCACAGGGTCATATGCTCCAGGGAGGGTCGCCCTGCGATCTGAAGCATCTGGGTTATAGTCCATCATCCCTCCTCCCTCACCTGGAGAAAGACAGGAGACAAAAGAGAGAGAGGAGGGCGATAAAAGTTTAGCCATCACATATGACAAAGAAACATCAATTCCTTTCAGCTACAGGCAGAGGTTGTTTGGAATAACAGGATAAGGCTGATGTTATTCTCAACAAATCCAATGAAAAGATCAAAACCAAAAATGTGTTAGTCTGTCCGTATGAGGTACCTCATCTGCTCCTCTCAAACCCGAGCCCACTGGTTCCTCCTGGAGAAGCTAATCTCGCATACTACTGACCAATCAGCCTGATATTTTTTGT
Organism: Chaetodon trifasciatus; assembly: GCA_037975065.1. Classification (NCBI taxonomy): domain Eukaryota; kingdom Metazoa; phylum Chordata; class Actinopteri; order Chaetodontiformes; family Chaetodontidae; genus Chaetodon; species Chaetodon trifasciatus. The sequence goes on from JBBMOE010000048.1 coordinate 2,248,640, forward strand.
GCACTTTTGTGATTACATGCTGAAGGACCTCTTTCATTGCACAGCAGGACAGTGCATGTGGGATTGACTCAAAATAAACTGCACTGCCTGCGACCATTGTAATGAAGGAACATGTCATCCACAGCGACAGTGTGGCTCACTGATGTGTTTTTAATAGTTTTTGTCCAATAACGGAGCTCTATGGCGCAGAAGAAAAAGATAAAGCAGGCTTTGGTTACAGAGGCAGTTAGGATTGATTCATTGTTGGTTTTGGTCTTAAAGGATAAATCTGGTGATATTCTATGAGACAGACAGATGGGAAGATAAGCCTTGTTAAGACGTTTGAATTGTGTTAATTGAAAGGTCAATCAACTGTCAGACTTTTTAATGAATTATGTAAAGGTGGATCATGAGAATTAAACCTTTAAGTCTATCTTTGTTTAAAGTCACACCTTTTGTGAATTGAATATTGTATTGGAACACCCTGAAGCTCTGAATTCAATTTCCAGATTTCCCTCTATAGACTGTAATTTTTGAGGCTAGACTAAATAACACAGTCTGTATAATCAAGGCTTATACTTTATTTTAATGTCTTTGTTATGTATATAATACCTGACTATATTCAAACTAAAATGCTAAAGAAGATTAAGTAATCAACTGAAAGATTCATCAATAAAAGGAGCAAAAACCCTGAGCTGGTAGAAAATGACCTGACATAAACCAGACATTGTTTAGCACAAAAAAAAAAAAGGATCGGATGGATAAAGAGTGTATTGATTGCTTAAAAACAGGAAATGAAACAGAAAGTGTGAGGGCTACGTTGCGGAGCGTGCACCACTTAAAGAGATCCTCCCCCATTGCAAATCAGGTAATGACTGACATTTTAGTGATGAGCAACAGACAGGAATGCTTCGGCAGCGAAAAGAAAGAGCAGTCAGCATCTCCGGCTAACGATGGAAACCTTGAAACAGCGATGGTGTCGAGGATATAAAACGACAGACTCCTGTTGCAATCACAAATGATACTGACTCAGCGCCACAATCAGAAAGCAGCCTATATCACTTCCTCATGAGGCGTTTCATCGAGCAAACCATCACACACTTCAGGGCTTTGACATATTGAGCTTCAAAATGCTGCTTTCATTTCTCTGTGAGCCAGCCGGGTTTCATTTTTACTTGATGGCAGAAGAGGCTTTTAGTGCTGCGTTTTGAAGCTAATGGAGAGCGTAATTTTCTCTCACACATGCCCACAGGATCTAAATGGCGTCCATCTGGAGGGACGTAAACCCGAATGTTCTCTTCAGGAAGAAAACACATTGTTTTTAACAAGGCATTCTAGTTTTTGCATGCAGCTGAGGCAACCAGAGTCTGTTCCTTGAAGAGAACAAATGATGTATCACCTCATCCCTCCCTCATTTGATATTCTCTTTCTATCTTTTTTTTTTTTTGTTGCTTGTCTCTAGAGGGACGTGATGAGGGCGTAGTCAGCCCGCCAACACGTAAGCTTGGAAAGTGCAAACACTCTGTACGAGCGAGGGAAGAATATAAAGTTTCTTTGTGGTACGGGAGAAGGGTGTCAATATTTCTGATCTATATTCAGACATCTTGTTGCCTGGTTAGGAATGGATGGTGAGGGCATGCAGGTTCTCTGACGCCAATGCAGCAGCACCACTTTAGCAAATTAGTAAATACTGTTTCAGGAATTCTTTCCTGCGCAACACTGACAGGAAAAAGCTTATTAGGTTATGATTGGTTACCATCTGCCAGTCAAGGAAATCCTTTTTGTTTGCATTAAAAGATCATGAGTGAGTGAATGTGACATTTCTTTGGCCCCTTCTTGTCTTTAGGCTTGATAAAATAATCGTTTTAGTTCTCTTGTTTGAATAATCTTGTTAAATATCTTGCCTGACCAACAGTCCAAACCACAAAAATATTCATTTTACAAAGATATAAAATGGAGAAAAAGAACTAGTCCTCACCCTGGAGAAGCAAATGTTCGGCACTTTTGCTTAAAAGAACAACTCAAATGATGAATCACCAAAACAGCTGCCTGTGGTTCTTTTGGTCAATCAATTGATCAATGAGCCGACTGATCATTTCAGCTCCCCGAACCTGTATGTCATCAGTCCAGATGATGTGGAAATGAAATCTAGTTGACGACATGGCATGACAAGTCTCATATAATAACAAATTATTGAGTGAGTGTATCTGAGCATCCACTAACTGAATGCACTGAAGCTCCATCTCATGACCAACGCAGCTAAGTTTAAACTTAACACTCGACATTTATATCCTCACTGAATTCTGGCAAAGCACAATACACACAATGCAGTGAAATGACTGGTGCCATTAGCTTCAGCATCATTTATCCGGCCTCAGTTTTCGAGGCTGTATGTTCCCTGTGGAGCCACACAGTCAGATCCAGACCTGAGACAGGTTTCCTGCTGGAAACTAGGGCAGTGTGTCACACAGTTGCATCACACCATGAGGGATTCATGCATTCTGCCATATCGGATTTTATCCAAGGCACGTCTTTGGCCAAGCTGATAACAACCCTCCATTAAATCTATCAATGCGCATTGAATCATAATTTTGTGGAAGTGTGTTTTTGGCAGCGATGTTGGTGCTGCAGTAAATCATACTATCACCTCATAAATACAGTTTAAAGAGCTGCTGAATATGTGCATGCTGCACTTTCTTTTTGCTGTATAATCTTTTTGCAACTATTGCAACTATAAAAATACACATTTAAAGAGACGCTGAAATGTCAGTTGTGAAGAGCTAATCTGGGAAGTGCTAAAATTGTGCATGAGCATCAGTGAGATTTTCGGTGTAATACCTGAAGGTCCTCTCCGTCCAGTCTTGTCTTGGTGCCTCCCGGGCCCTTCTTTGGTTTCCATCTGAGGTTCTGTGGTCTCATCCTCTGTGGTCTCAGAGTCTGAAATGAAGAGATGCAAAACACAGAGGGGAGTTAAGATGGAGAACGAAGGTGGAATTTCAGGAAAAAGAAATTGAGGTGGAGGAGAAGAGCAGGCTGAAAACAACAACAGAGTCCTGGTGAAAATGACATTTCACATTTACTTAGCGGCACAGAGTTTGATGGGTCCTTGAAAAGAGCCGCGGAGAGCCCCCGGAGTGAAATAAATGGGCTGAAGCTCAAGCGTGACATGAAGCCAGCTGCGGCTTGTAAAAATACATGGCTGATACTTGGAGGGGAGGGTTTGTATAGATGCTCTTCCCTCGGGTTTGGATCCATTTGACTTTGGTCACAAAACAGCAGGGTGAGCTTAGTTTCTTTATTTAGACTGGTCGCTTTGTTCTTTTATTCTAACTTTATTCCATTTTGAACAACTATAAATATGAGCCATGCCACATGACAAAATCACAGTGCTTCTTAACCAAAGCAGCTTTAAAATTCAACGACGCACAAAATAGTCAGAAAGATCTAATGATGTCAAAAAAGCAGCTATTAAGGCAGATTTATTTTTCACATTATGACTCAAAATCTAAACTTAAATTTGACTCGATTTCAAAATTATGAGTTGATTACTGGGTGACCTTTTCAAAGGATCAGCACACATGAAACAGCATGAGCTGATATTTCTGTGCGAAGAAGAAAATGCCAGCCATTTAGAACTTGAGACACAGTCACAGAAAATGTGCCAGCAAGAAGAAAGATGGACAACATTCATTTGACTGTGGTCTTCATTTTATGAGGAACAATAACACAAGAAGAAGAGACAAATGCGGGGGTGTGGTGGAAGTGTAGTCAAATAAAATATGACGAGGAGCACTGATTTCTCGAGGAAGCTGAAAACACAATGAAAGGAAAAGGATGGCGAAACAGAAACCACAGACAGGGTCAACGCAAACTGCCTGAAACCACCTCTCTGTGGCTGAGATCACACTGCAGCAGCAGGGTGAACACATGAGGCCGTGCAGGGACGGATGGGATGAGAACAAAGCAAAGTGAACTAAAGATGAATCAAGGCAGGCAGGTTTACCATAGCTTTGCTTTCGGCAGGAGCGGAAAACTTCGCTTCCATAGTGGCAGCAAGAGAGGGCAGACGGGAGAGCACCGTTACTATGGAAACCAGCATCTCTCTCACCCACACGACCAATCCTCTTCGTACCCATTAGAGTCTAAAATCACCAGCCAAACTGCTGGGTGGCTGACAGATATGTTTACTGGTTAGAGAGCTCGTGGAGGAGGAGGACGACAACCACAAAATAGGTTGCACCTCATTGCGCCTCACATCAAGTCAGATCCTGATTAGATAATTCCAGAAGGTTCCGCCTAATGATAAGAAAGCCACTGTAACATGAACAATCACCATTAGCTCATTACATTGCTAGCAGCATATGTGCTCTTTCCTGGGTGTGGGTATGTAGATCCACCCGTCTGTACCAAATGGAGTGAAATGGCTTGCACACCAGGCGAGGGAAATCGACTCAGCAATGTAATAATGAGGGAATATATTTCATACTGTATAGCTTGTATTGTAATGTGAATATGATTTGGAGTCAAGTACGGCAAGCCTCTGGTTTTGGCTTAGATTGCGCAAATATTGCCAAATATTATATCACAAGCCATCGAGGCCAGACATTATTCACTCAAGGACTTTATGCAGAGAGGTAACAGCGTGATTTGAAAAATATTGCTTTGTGGGGGTGGATGTACAATAATAAAACCCACTCTTGTTGTAAGCAGTCAAGCAGTAAATACATAGACTAAAGAAATACAGCAACTTTCATATATAGAAGAGTTATTACAGGAGTAAATCAAAGTGAAGCACATGCTGTCAAAAGCAGAAAAAAAAACAGAAACAAAAACAAGAGGGAAAGGCCTGAGAAAACCATACGGTGGCAACAGTTTAGATTTTTAACAGAAAATCACAGAAGAGACTACGACAGAACTGAGTAGAATTGGTGTAAAGCTCATACTGACAACACACCATGGGTAAATCTGCCAAATGTCCGTGTGGAATGCCCAGTCCTCTGAAACAAGATACAGAGTACAATACATTATTCAACAGTAAACACAAGCAAAGATTCTGTTTTACACAAAACACCAGAGTGCAAACTGCAAAGGTCCCTTCAGCCCAAAAGTACTGCTGTAGTCATACCCAGGTGTGAACAGTAGCATGGTGTTTCACTTTAAGCATGCTGGATTTGTCCTTGTTTAGAAATCTCCTTTGTGCACGAGGAAATGTCGTCCAAAAGGAATAACGATAAAATGTCATCATGCAAACAGTGTGTGAACCTTTAGAGTTGGGAACTGTGTGGCAAGAAACACTCGATATCGTGACAGCTGCAGGTACATTCCTTGAGCGCGGTACTTCATTCTAACCTTGGGAACAGATTGTGTGACAAAAATAATCCCAACTCAGGTGCTCACACGTTTTTGGAGCTTTCTCCCAGTCCTCATCACGAATGGAGCTGGCTCTATTTCGACTGACTTCCAGTCGAAAGGACTATAAAAGCTGGTACCTTCGAGTTGAAATTATTCTATCACAGTGACATGAAGATACGTAAAGAATATATGGAGCTTCAGTGGGACCCATTTCATGAAAGAAATTTACACCAATTACACCTTTTGAAAACTGTGACAGCCACACATTTCACAAATGGCTGTTTGCAAATTCCACATTCAATTGCTATACAATGCAGGCTTCTGAAAAGTTGTAGCATATCATCAGATCACTGTAAGTTTCAACTGGAGAAGGGTCGACGAACGATGTTGAATTATCACTCAGTAAGGGCGTGCCATATGATATCCTTCACTGTAATATCTGTGTAATTTTTGACGCCATCGCAAAACTACTACTGACATAATGGCAATGTTCTGACTTGCTGACACAATGATGTCATAACGTTACGCACGGCAACAACAAGCATGGCTGAAAGTGAAAGTAACACTGCTACAGGCTACACGGTGGAGGCATTGGTGCCAAAAAGGGGAGCGACGAGTAGTGTCGAGATGGCTTGGTCACAAAAGGTCAGAAACACAACAAACCGCATCACATGTAAGAAGTGCGAGAAGACTGGAACAACAAAACGGGGCAATACAACAAACTTATTTCACCACCTCAAGCAGAAGCACCCCCAAGAATCCTGCGAGAAGACTGGCCAGCATAGCATCACGTCAAGAACACATTATTGCAGAAATATCCTGACATATTGTGATATTATTCTCAGGCTATATTGCTCACTATATCTGTAATAAAGATGAATTTCTGAGAAACTCTCCAGGCTGTGTTTAAGTGTCCTCTGCTGATGAAGCAGTTGGTAAAACTGCTTCTTGGACAGTCTGTCAATCAGTGGCGAGGAGAGCTCCTCAGAATGACTCACTGCTTTGCAGCGCATGGAAAGCAAAAGTAGCAAAAGTGCAAAGTGAAATGACTCATTTCACATTTATTTTCCCCCCACGTTTGCTGTGCACTCCCCATTGGTTGATGTTTTTGTGTCAGGCAATTTGATTAACTGTTGCCTGGTGGTAACTGCTGGTTGACAGACTCCACTAGAAGCTTCCATCGTTGTCGTGATCTCCATTGTTAGGGCCTCAAGGCAATCATATCAGCAAAACCCAGCCACAAACCGTTTGAAAAGGCTGCATTTGGCAAATACTTCAAAAAAATTCGATGGATCTAATCCAAATCCTACCAGCATTATTCTCACAAATCTGCTGCTGGAAGCAAAAGAACAAGTCTCCAGGGTTTGATATTGATGCAGAATTCAGAGGAGGCAAAGCGACCATCAGAAATCAGCTTTTTCCTGTGCTCTGCTTGCTTGCTTCATAGCCCTTGTGACTGGCTGCCCTGATTCTCATGTCTCCATGGAGTGTAGCCTACTGACACACTTTTCATCCGCTCCAAATTTGTGAAACCTGTTATAAGAATGACTTATTATATAACAAAACTGTCACGACGACCAAGGCAACATATGTATTTGAGACTGGCACAGCAGAAATTTGGACTGTTTGAAGACGTGAAGTTGATTATTTCTTGTTTCAGTGTGAGAATTTTCATTGCTTTTATTGCACTAAAATACATTTTTCTACCTGGCAACCAGAGTTTTCCTGGGCTGACTTTCTTTGTTGCATTGTCCTAATTTGTCTTCAATAAGTCGACAGATAATTGGCAACAAAAGCAGAAAACAGCAAGCATCTCCTGTCCTAGCCATACTTTCTCTCTTTTAGCATTTTCCTGGATGCACAAAACCGAGGTGCTCGGTTTTAATGAATGCAATCCCTGTAGAATATTCCTTAAATGTTTCTTTTACCACCATTATCTGTCACAAACACATTTGCATCACGTTATCAGATTAAGGGTGTGGCATGACATCTCAATATGTAAAAAGCTATTAAGCTCTTTGAAAAACAACATGGATATAGCTTAATAACACCATCTTTAAGAGCATTTTTTTGTTTTTTTTCTTCCCCAAAAAGGAGCAAACTCACCTGAAATCTCTTCTTGGACCAGATTTTCTTCATCTCTTTAAGCAGTGCTTCCTGTCAAGCGTGTGAGATTACCTGTGGCATGAGCTCACAAAAACATCTCTACAACCCGAATATGCCCAGGGTGTGGCATCAACCAAAAAGGATAAAAAAAATAATAATCAAGATTCAAAACAGGATTCAGCTGCCTTTTGTGCGTGGGTGTGTTTACTCTCCAGTCTGGCAGCAAGACGGGGAGAAAGGGAGAGAGAGAAAGAAAGAAGATGCAAATAAGCCGGAGCCAGGTGTCTTTGTGTCTGAGTGTGCATCCGCTGATGTGAACAGCGTCCCTATCTGACGTAGACGTTGCCTTTGGAGGGGTAATTCTCAGCTGGTTTGTCCAGCTCCCTTCGTCTGCCCGTTCTGCTCCAATCGAGAGCACACTCAGAAGAAGAGGAGGTGGGGGTGGGAAGTCTGAGCATAAGGGGTGTGTTGGTCTTGATTGCAGTGATGAGAGTGGAGGATAAGAGGAGGAGGGGAAACAAAAACGAGGAAGAAAACAACTGGCTTTCACAGAGCATGTTGACTTTTTTTTTCTTGAGCAGCAGGAGTGACGGCGGCAAAAGAGCAAGACTGAGGCAAAGAAAGGAGTCAGCGGGGGAAGAAAGAAAGAGGGGAACAGACAAAGAGAGGAGATGGAGTGCAGAGAGTGGAGGCGAGAGCAGGAGAGGTTGGCAGGGGAAAAATTCACGAGGGAGGAGACAAAGCAGGGGAGAAAGAAAAAGGAAGAGGCACAGATGATAGGATAGAGGGGATGAAATGGCTACACATTAAAGAAGGGGGAAGGGTGAGTGAAAGATGTTTTCCTAAAATTCTAAATATGTGCAAGCCTATTGATTGCAAACAAAACCAAATCCTGACACCATTCTTGCACCCCTCTACTCCCACTCTGTTCTCCTGTTTTCTTTGTTTTCCTCTCTGAGGAAGGTAGCAGCCCTCAGCAAAACCCATAAGCCATCAATTATTTATCTATATTCCATGTCTGTTAGCTTTAACCAGTGATAGGGTCAAGGTTGCCACAGCCTCAAGCAGCCGAGGGCTATTTGGACTGGAAGAGCAAACATTTTCTGTGGATTACAGCATGATGCATGTGATTTATTTCAGACGCACAACAACCAGCAGCTGCAGTTCAAGCTCAGAGATTTGAGCATTTAGTCTATTAAATTATGCAAAAATACTACAAAATGCTGGTTGCAGTTTTCCAGAGCCCTGTGCAACGTCTTTAGCGTCATCAGCAATCTTAAACACACATATGTCATTAGAAACAGGAAATCCTCAGAACAAGCACATTTTTTCCAAGATAAACGACAATTACCTAATAGTCGTGAAAATTGAGATCTGTCAATTAGACATGAATTGCTTGATTTTTTCGGCCACTTGGGAGCAGTGGGTGGAGATGTAAATGCAACATTAACATACTGCCAGGTAAACATACTCACAAAGAGCCATCTAGCTTTCACAGAGAAACAGTAGCATTCATTCGGAGTTGTGTTTCTGGCCACCCTATGAATGCACAGAAAGTCCCAATATTCACCTTGCTTTTAGCATTTATTTGGCCTCCACCAACTCCTGAGGGAAGTATTCATCTCTTTAGTTGCTAAGTGCTCCATAATGTTTGCCAGCCACTCGCTAACTTTGCCTGTCTGCCATTACATGCTTGGCAAGTAGTGGTTTATTAGATCTTTTGTATTGAAAGACAAATTTCCTGCATCAAAACAATGAGCTGAAAGATGCTAAAATGCTCTGTAGGGCTGAGGGGAACTGAGCCAGGACATAATTTTCTGTGAGGTCGTCACAAAGAGCATCGCATTTCCATCACATTTAGCTTTTTAATCCATCGTTAGTCTCAAAATATCTGGCACGTTTCAGGAAATTGGAACTACCAGGTTGGCACCTTCTCCCACTATTGTCTTATTTCCCTCCCTCGAAATAATGCATATAATACTGATATCTATTTGCACACAGAGGCCTGTGTAAGTCAGACAAAGAGAATATTGTGGAATGCTGTCATGCAGGATGTGTGATTTGTTGAACAAACATGACGAGAATATGTGACTGCTTGCCACCATCTATCCACCTCCTCCTTCAAACCTCTCTTGATCTCTAATACGCACTCTGACAAACACTAATTGTTCTGTGAGACACATCTGTGCTCCCCACACCACCTCCATCTAATGAATCTAAAAATAATTACACCCAGACCTCCCCCGCCAACTGAACACCCAGAACCCTCGTCCATATTTCAACACAGCTCTTCTGTTCGACTTGCTTCGCTGAACAGTGGGCTTTTTAGTGTTAAGCGAGGCAACTTAATGTTTATGGCCTTGTAAACACAGAATCAATATGTGAGATTTAATCCTCGTGAATCAGGGTTTGCCCAGAGAATGATTTTGATTCTGATCATTAGCTCTTTTTAATCCTTCTCCATTTATTTGATGATTATCACCCAGCCACAATGGTGTTGTTTTTATCTTAAAAACTAGATTTAAGTTCATAGTCATCCTTTTTCACTAAAGACAAATCTAGATTCAGTAGATTGCAGTTTGCAATTGTTATTTTAACAAACCTCCCTCTCTTCACCCTCGCCCGCCTCGCACTCCTCCTCCATCCATCACCAGTGAGAGGCACTCGGTCCAGCAGAAAGTGCAGCAATCAATACCAATGCTTTATGCGTGATATGGGATACACCCCCAAGTAACAGTTCAAACACCCCCGGATCAATAAGCCCATCATAATACAAGATTCCATGACCATCATCCAGGCCAGATATGTGGTGAAGCTTCCATTTCATGCTGCTTGGAAATATCTCTCATGAGGGTTTTTTTGTATGCTCACTAAAAGCCAAATCGACTCAGCTTCAACCAATCTCTGGCTGGGATATCATCAAATATCAGCTATTAAGAGAAGCTGATTAGATTCTATTGGTGCATGTCATTTATCTTACTCTGAATCTGGTCTCTTTTGATGGTTTAGGAGGCCACAATGTCCTCTGCACTGCTTAAACCTGCAGTATACTCAGACCTGGAAATAAACCAATCCTACTTATTGACCTCCACAGCCTTTGCAAACAAAACATTTCCTTTTTAGAATCAGATTTTAAACATCTCTGTTGTAATAGCCCAAGGGATGCAAATTTGGACTTGTGTATGATCACAACACAGAAATTATAGAGCCTGAATGAGCATTAGAAAGACTTTGGACAAGTACAATTTGGAGGATACACTAGTTTAATTAGCTTAAAACAACAACAGAGTAAGCAGACTTCACGGAAACCCATTGATTTTGTGACAGAGGCTGCTTCTGTGGAGCAGCCTTGATGGATGCTTTCCAGGCATACAGCTTTATCAGCAGCAAGTCTGGCATGATCTCTCAGCAACAGAAAACAGATTCTGCTGCTGTTACACCACACTGTGATCACACTGTTTCTGTTTCTCAAAGAAGACCAAGTCTTGTCATATCAAACCGGACCTTCCATATCATGTATGTTTACTTTACATTTTTGAAGTCAGTCTTGCTCCAAGAAAAACCTGAAGCCAACCATGAAGTCATATTTCAACACAGCAGTTTGGGAAATAGTCTTGTGTTCTTAAAACTGTTGAAATAATGAACCAAACCACATGATGGTGTCTAAACGGAAAATGCTCTAAAAGAAAATCTTGGCTGTAATTTACAACAGGCAGGAGATTTTCATCCACATCATACCCGCAAAACACTCAGGTGGCATCTATACTCAGTGCCAACACTTGTTCAGTGTTTTGCTTTGGATATGAGAGTTATAAGAAACGTAAAGATGTGTCAAAAAAAACAAAACAAACAAAAAACCCTCAAATGGTCTCTTTTGGCAGCATCTGAACAAAGGAGAACAAACTGTAATAAAGCTGATGCTTCTTTATTTGCCACCCAAACCCCCTCAGAAGCAAATGTGAGTGGTGGTATGTCGCTTCAGTTCATATGGTGAGGTGATTTGGAAATCCCAAATGACAGTGGCGAATGTTGACAGTCACACTGAAACCTGATCCTACCACCTAATCCTGACCGAATCCCTGAGGGTTCCTGTGAATGACCGTGTACCAGCAGGATGGAACACAAACACTCCCCTTGCCAGACCAAACACCACGGAAACAGCGTTGGCTTTAGCCTCACATATTGCCTCAGCTGCCTCGTGAGAATAGAGAACCTAATTAATTGTACTGTATCCTTAATCCACTTGAAGGCAATATTTAGAGAATGTGAAATCATCAAGCAGCTATAGATTATCTCTGCTCCAGTATGCCAATGTAAGCCGGCCGCAATCCAGACAAGAGGACGGGGTCAATGAGAAATGGCGAGGGCAGGAACACCATGCTACGTATGGTCTGTAACAGACTCAGCCTGAGCGGACAAGTGGGTTCAACTGCAGCACATCTGTCCATTAAAATAATGAGATTAAAGACATAAAACTTTAAATGACATTTTATCAGCCTTGGCATTCTTTTTGTGGCATTCTGTCAAACATAACTTTCAGGTATTTTGTACATTCGCATGTATAAGTGCAGAGTTTCACTTAATACAACATCTTGTTAAGCCTGTTTTGAATCTGTTCAACTTAATACCAATGTAAACAAACCTTTACAAGGATCAGAAAACTCTCAGATTTAGCTGTAAATCTGTGTATTATGCACCTGTCAATCTGTTTTGAGAGTCTAATTTCAAATCTTCTTCTTGGGCCTAAGGGGGTGGGACCCACCATTGTTTACATTTGGATATGGAGTGATGGAGTTGAAGGGGATTTCTGTCATCTCCCGATTCACATGAGGACTGGTTGCACAAGATTTAGTATTTTTTGGAAAAATATAACTGCATATGCTGGTTCCAGGCTTGACTAAAAGCAATAGGGCAATGATCTCATTACCATTTTGAAGTAGTTTAAATGTGATCCAATTGAAATTTTGAGAGAAAACTTCACATAACTTGAGTATTCATGGGCAAAAATATCAATCACAAACACCATTGTTAATAGAGCCTGCAAAAAAGCATTATCCATGAATATATTTGGGGCTTTGTCAGAGCAAAGCGAAGAAGAGACGCAAACTGAATCCAATTAAGCAGCATTGATAGTGGCCTCAAGTGTATTACCTTGTTTTTGCTTCCATTACAGCTGTTCCACTTAATTGAGTATGCATTTTACAATTCCCTGCAACAGTGTGATCCTTCTCTGACTTCAGCCTGCAAAAGGATCCCCAGCAACCCATTTTATGCCTGAGTAGTACATGTTCTGTATTGACACAAGCTCCCACTCACCTCTCTGCTTCTTGCTCCTCGGCCCACTCACACCTTCTCTAACACCTTTCAAAGCTCTCCGTGCATCGACCAGCTCCTTCCGCAACATGGCTTTCGTTATTCTTTCTGTGGTCCTTTAAAAACCAACGAGGTGGCTGCTCCTGCCCAAAAGAACTCAAGACTTTTCCATCAAAAAAACGGAACTTCCTCAAAATGACTCAAACAGGCTTTTTCATCTTCTCTTAATTGGATGTCCTTTAAATGTTTTCCTCTGCACCATGTATTGAGGGCGGTCAGGGGACAGACCGTCTTAAGATGGCTGCTGGACCTTAAAACTTTATCTTCCTCAGCCCATGTCTGTCTTTCTTGCCCTCTCCCTGTCTTCCCCCAGTCCTCCCTAACTTTGACTGCCAACTTCAGCAGTCTATTTCAAGTCTTGCATAGTACAACCCCTCCAGTTGTACTGTACTTTCCCTCTGCACCCCCTTTCAGAGACACCCCCTCACACACACACACACACACACACACACACACAGCTATAGCAAGAGATTAAACACACCAAACGACCTTTGCTGTCCTCTGTGGGTCACTCTGCTTGGACTACGGGGAGTTTTGAAAGTCTCCTACAAGGCTGACATGTTGTAACACACCATTAATGATATCCTACAACCGCACATACATTATGGGACAATGAGACAGTTACAGGGACACAGTCAAAGTGATGTGGATCCATTTCAGACAGTTTAGTGCTAATAAACCTTGGAGCTGGAGGTGAAAATTACACTGTAGCCTTGAACGAGTTAAGAATAAAGTTCAGACTGTGTGCCTAAATGAATACATGAGAAAAACAAGTTTTGCATGTGTGGGGCTCATTGTACTCTAAATATGAATAGGATTTTAGATCACAATACTGACCACAGTCTGAAGTATTATTAGAGCTGATTGTCCTGTCCAGTTTTAATCTGTCAGCCTGTCACTCTCTCTTGTAGATGTCTTTCAGGTGATGTAATGGACATTCTGGCATTCATATAACTCTACGCGACTGGAAAACTACAGCTGTCAAGCACACCTGCCTACCCAACCTACACATCCTGTCATCACCTCTTTTCAATTTTCTGCATACCTCTAATATCTCTTCCCTCTCCAGATACCGGTTTGGCTTGGGTGATGCAACACCAAAGACGGTTCCCCTACACTGAATCTCCTCCTTCCAAGCTTCCATCACAAATGTCTAGACCAACTTAACCCGACAACTTCTTCCTCCTAAGTTTTACTCTCTTTCTCACTTCCATCCTCAATGTTTAAACATATAATATAATTAAACTTTTAATTGCATATTGCTGCGACATGATGGCAGTTTTGCAATACAAAGTAAATACAAGTACGGACCTTTAAAAGCAACTGAGATGAAAGCTGTGTTTCTCTGCCCAGTCTGGCATGTGACCCCTAAAATGAAACGATTTCCTGTTTGCAAAGCACAGGATGTACCTTTATGTGGGTTTTTGAAAACTGAAAAAAGTGGCAGAAATGTATATTTGGCTGCTCTTCCACCCTTTTGATCACACTGCCACCCCACAGATCCCCACAGATTTAGCTTGTGAGGTTATGGGGCTGGAAAGCGCTGCTTTAAAGGTGCAACAAAGACCTTTTCAAATGTTTTCTTTTCAGCAACTCTAAGTTATGTTGTTCATTCTCCTGCGTCACAATACAACAATCTTCTTGTCTTATAAACGTAGCTTAAAACACCACTGGTGACCACTGTGCTGCTTTTTTCGGAGCTTCCATCAAACTGCTTTTCTGGCCTTTAGATGCCTGACAGTATGTTAATAAAAAGCTATACGCCGGGGGTGACGTCAATAAAGTAGTCTAGACTTGTGACACAGCACTACTCTGGTTTCTGGTTGGTCTGATCTCTCAGGGTGATATCTTAAAGTGACAGGACTGACTGTCTGTCTGACTCACTGAGGGATGCTCAAAAGCAGCCAGAACTGCCATTTAAACTAACCACACACACGTGCGCAAATGCACACTAACACACACACACACAAATACACATTCAATGCCAGCCTCCTTGCTCCAGCACACCCTCAGCATCTCTTTTTCATCACGCTGACCGTGATTGAGTGTGACAGCGCCGCATCTTGACCGTGGTGATGCTATAATTATCTGTGATGTCTGCTGGTGCAATTGGAGAAGGGGGCCGGTGGCATCCACACATCACTAGAGCACGAGCCCCCTGGTCAGCACGGCACATACCAGGCCATAAATAACCACAAGGAGAGAGAGGAGGGGAGATGTAAGAGGGAGGAAGAGGTCAGAGAGATGGTATGACAGCTAGGCCCCAGAAAATGGATAGAAATGAGGACCTTGTCTAAAAAATATTACTGTTATTTTGCTGCCTTTCACCCATTTGCAAGTAACACTCATTTTGTAAAAGATAGACAAGAACCAAAGATACATTCCTGTTTTTAAATCTTTTATGTTATGTTATCTTTTATATGATGTTTTTCCTTTTAGGTTAAAAGTGTCAAGTCTCCAGGGCCTGTATTCACAAAGCTTCTTAGAGTCCTCTAGGAGAGCTCCTAACTAAGCCTTAAAATTCCTAGCAAGGAATCTTAGCTTAAGAGTGATTCAGGAAGTGTCTGAGAGCAACTCTGAGCAAGGAGGGTACAGAAACTTTCATCTTAGGGAGAAGGTGTGGTTGACCCCATTGCTAGGTATGACACAGTCTTCTAAAAGCTGTGATTGGTTGTTACAAAAAGGGAAAAAGACAAAAACAAAAAACAAAAAAACGCTCCACGCTCCTAGTAACGAATGGACAGTAAAATCAACCGATCACATAACTTGGACTGTATTAAGAAATATGTAATCGTGACATTAATTTTATGCCATGATGATGAAACTCAGCAAAATCCAATTAATTGTGACACAGCTTCAAAATGTTTGAACGTACCTCATTCACATGCCGATTATATTAATTTGCTTATTGTTATGTTTACTGTCCATGCTGTTAATTTTACTACTTAATGTATTTGATATTAATGGTGGACGCAGACTCAGCTGTCGGCAATTCCTGTGATTGCTGGCGTCCCTATAAAAAGCGGTTTGATTTGGCAGATTGACCAAAAAAACGAATGCAATGGATAAAAAGAGAACAACAAAGCCAAACTGGACACAAGAGCAGTGCCTGCTGTTGGCACAGCTCGTGGATGAAAATAAGACAGTGTTAAGAGGGAAATTGGGTCCCGGGATCACAGCCCAAGGGAAGAGGCAGACTTGGGAGTGTATTGCCCAGCAGATCAATGCCAATGCCAGATCAAGGCCTAAGACGCTTTGTGAATACCTTTATTCTTACCAAGAGAAAATTCTAAGAAAAAGCTTAGAATTCGAGGAATTCTACAATTTTTCTAAGAATGACATCACGAAGAGCTACTTTTAGCCTTAGCATGCTTTGTGAATACGGGCCCAGTTGTGGACATACAGATAAAAGTAGCAAATATCCTTGTGTCTTTTATGTTGTGAGAACAATTTAAATCATACCTTCAATAAAACCAAAATTAGCAGAGAGAGACAAAAGAAGCGACTCTGAGGGACAGAGGGAAAGAAGGAAACAAAGAGCAGAAATGGGTAATGAGGAACAGAGGTCAAAGAGTAGAAACTGACGCTGGATTGATGCGAGAAGATCAAAACCAAGAAAGCGAGAGGTGCTGAGTGCTACGCCAGCTGGACCATGCGTGCCAGCTAATAGTGTGAGAGCTGGTGACATGAGAGCTCGACCATCAAATTTCTCAACAGTCCACGCAGCAATGACGTCACTGAAAACTGTATTCTGTGTTCCACACAGGGGACTCACTGCCAAATGAAATGATTGACGCAAAATGAGTATTTGCACTGATCAGCCAAACCCATTCTCTCTCCCAGCTCATCACACGTTAGTTCTAACTCCTTGGCGTCACTTTTCAACCATTGAGTACAGCTTTTGCATCACTTTTCAGCATGTAGGATGGTCCAATAGACTTCTATAGACTGCATTGGTGAAGGTGAACTGAGTAATAATCACAATCTCATTACAATACAATGTTCTGCTGGGATACCATGAGTCCTGGCAGACCTATATAACTGAAATGCATTTATGCCTGATTGTGTATGGCTGCTCTTTTTATCTAATTTTCATTCCAACTACTTTAAAGTGAGCCAAATATGTTTCAGAAACATTCAATAAGATAGACACACAGGAAAGACCATGATTGATTTTTGGATTTTCTGTGCTAAAAGTTGAGTTTTGTAATTGGGTATTTTGTTGTCATAGACAACACGATTTAGTGAAAGTGAAAGTGATTCTGGGATAACTAGTTAAAGTTCACTGCAAACCTATATGTGGCATATATGGCTCTGGAATATGCTTATCCTGGAGTTAGTTGCCAAGGCAGGAAGGAGAGTTTAGTTAAAAAAAGCCACAGCAGCTTCACTGGCAAACTCTGTCCTTATTTCTGCAAGGCAGAGGTGACAAAAAAAACTGCGAAAAAATAGACAGTCCATTCAAATTCGTCATGCTGAAGTGTCTGTGAGCTAGACCCTAAAGCATATGTGCACTAAATACAGTGTAATAGTTGTAATACAATACATTGAAGAGGCAATTGTAAGGGCGAACGATATGCATGAGTTTGAGAGATGTGAGTGAGACATGTTGAAGATGATGTGGAGGATGGGACACACAGGACTGCTCTACTGAAGCCTTTCAAAAAGATGATTTATGTCTTGCATGCTATGCTGTGTGAATTTATGTTGACAGAACGACCACCCCGAACGAAACTGTGTTACAGAGCTGCAACAGCAGAAATAGACTTTTTTTTTTTTAAAACACAGAGCTAAGTTCATAACTTGATCATGGTCTTATTTTCCTGTTTCAATGTTTAATCAATTGGTAAGTGTTGGCTTAGGCTGACACTTATGGACCTCATGAATCCTGATTGTCAGTCTGTTAAGGATGTCTCCGTGTGATGGGACCATTTTTCAGTATGAACTTGCTTAACTTTTGCTGTTCCTCCAAAAATGTACCACAATAATTTGCCTCTGGAACAATCCACATAGATAACTTAATTTCACACCATAGTAGAAAAGGTTTCCAGACTTAAATGAGATGCAACATATTGTCAGGGTAAGAACGACTTTACCAGGTGCCCAAATCCCAACTTCCTCAACTCAGTAAAGCACAACAAACAACACCCAAAGGTTCAACTGTGCAGCTAATAGAAAGCATCGGCAGGTGACACTTATCCCCTCCAACAAATCTGAGGATCTATTACCATCCACAAGCTAATTTTAAGTATCTCCCACTGCTGTTCTGCAGACATGGAAGACAGGGCAACTATCTGATGATCAAAACAGTTTTGGATCAACAATTGGTTTAACTGGGTGAGGATAATGTTTAAAGGCAACTGATGTGAATTATAAAAGACAAGGTGTTGTGAATGGCAGTTGGTTTTCAAGTCTTTCATGTAGAAATATACTGGTGTCCCAATGTGTAATCCATTTGAGGGCCCCTTTATGTCTTAAAGAAACTATTACCAAACATTAACCTGTTTAAAAGAGAATAAGACAAAAACTTGAAAACCTAACGTCATGATTTAGGTCTTTGTGATAGATAAAGTTTAAGTTTCAGTTGCGTGTGATTACCTTCACCAAGGTCCATAATGGCCAAGACAGCACTGCAGCTTGAATCTCCCAGCTCATTGGTTGCCATGCAGGTATATAAGCCAGCATCACTCGTGCGGCAGTCCCGTATCCAGAGCCCCCCTGAGTCTTGGGCTTCTGATGGAGGAAGGAGCTCGTCATTGTGGTACCAGGTCAGTGAAGGTTTTGGAAATCCTGCCACCGACACCCTCAGTCGGATATCACAACCTGTTCCTACTGCAGCTTTACGAAGTTTACGGATGAAAACTGGCGGAGTGGGTTCTTGCACTGCCACCCCATCGCCTTGCACAACCTGGTCCTTGGTGACTTTGGGCCTCTTGGAACGGATGTTGATACTGGGACTGGATCCAGAGCTTTCTGCCATCTTGACTGCTTTCTCACTTCTTTACTGATTGTAATTTTTTCTGGTAATTGACTGTGGTATCAAGACGAGCTGCAGTTATTGAGGGTGTTTTCTGAAAGAATACACTGGTTCACATATCTCTGCGTTCAGAGGGAGATGCTTGACCTGGGATTCTGTACTTGGGACTGCAATGAGAAGAGAGAGAACATCAATCAGAATGACATCAAAGTCATTTTAGACATATTACAGTTTGACTATGTTTGCCAGAGAGTATGCTCATCAGAAAAATCATTGTTCATTTGTTCAAATGGCTTGAAACAACCCATATCTACATTTTCATGACAAGCAACATCTTGCAAGTATGTAAAAAAATGACTTTCTATGCCTAACAATGACCGCATTGGTCACATGTTCAGAAAGATTAAAAAACAAGGCATTCTGCATTCAGTAAAGGATACTCCAATCATTCTACACAAAGTCTACTAGGCTACTGCTCAGCCTGTGAGCATTTGCATAATTTCCTCTGTTGCTCTAAAGGACCTCAAGTGACATCACTTCAGTGTCACAGCTTTGGATTGTAGACACAAACTGGGGCAATGGAGCTGGAATGGATTAAGTGGTTTAACAAAAGATGAAATCGAGTTACATTGTGGAAAGCGTAGGTTCTAAAAAGCTAAAAGTCAAGATGTCTGCCTCTTTTGACAGTTTTGTTTTAACATCTGTGTCTTGACAGTCCTCAAAAACCTATAAAGGGGACTCATTGAAGTACTCTTTAGCCATGCAAGATATGGCCAGGAAAAAAAGCTCACATGGGTCACTTTGGAATGTATTGACAAACAACCTATTGTGCTGTTTTTGGCTACAATTTCATTCACTTTTGGCAAATAATACTTCCTAATAAAATCTAATCACTATTCAAAACAGCAATAAATGGAATAATAGAAATACTCATCAAAGAATATGACAGCATATTGATTTGCTTCATATGCTAATTTATGATATTACATTCATACGCTGATCGAAAGAGTTGCCTAAAATAGACTTTAACCAACAATAGAAAAAAATGCAACTTACTTCACTTCTGCCATTAAAGCTGAGAGGAATCCCTTTGGACATCCCCTCAAAGTCCAAGTGGAGGTAACAAGATCCATTGAGCAAAGTATTTCATCTCAAATCATTTGCTAAAGCCCGCGTCTCTGTGTGTCCTTTAGTGAGCATGGGCTGAAGGTGTAAGTCCACCCGAGATCATGTAGCATTAGCAGCCACTGCCACGGTCCCTTTCAACAGCTTTAACCCCGATGAAGAGTGGTGAGACAGAGAGAGAGATCCTTTTTCCTAAATGTCAAACCACTCAGGCTTTCTGCTTTAGTGCGTTTTCAGAAACAACCTTGGAGTACCTTTAAAAACATACACTTTTAACCTTTTTAGGCTTCTAAGACTTAAATAAGATCATGTTATCTGTCTCTCTCTCTCTCTCCCATCTCACTGCTTCACCCCCAACTCCCTCAGGTTGGGAGCGACAGCTGCACCACCATGGATAGGTCACATTTCTTGGGCTGCCATGTATGACCCACACAGGCACATGCACACACGCACGCACACAAACACACATAGGCTCCCACACTCCAAGCCCTTTAGATAATCTTATCAACCAAAATGTGTGTATGTGTGTGTGCGACAGGCAGAGACAGCATGAGCGTGACAGTTGGAGTTGCTATAAAAAGAAAGTCTAAGAATAAAGACAGGACTTCATGATTCACACAACTGTAGGGCAGAGATATAACAATACAATGTAATACAACTCATTGGACCAATTGCAGATAGAAAATGCTTTAAGCAGTGATCCAACTGAAGCAGTTTGAGCAGTTCAGTTGTAGTATTCTCTTAAAAACTTGCCATCCTGCTTGTTTTGCATGTGTTATATCTGTACCTTTTTCCTTTTTTCTTACTGAAACCTTGTTATTGTTTTTAAATAACATAGCTGATGATTGTTGTGACACCAATGAATGGAAGTTCTTCATTGCCCTGTGATACAGTACATGCATAGAAATATGATCACAAGTGTACTCTCTAAGAAGAGTTCCAATTGGAAATAGGGTGTGTAACATTTGGTTTTGCTTATATTGTCATGTGTTAAAACTGTTGAGCCCTGAGGTGTGCAAACACTGAGCTAAGACAAATAATATGTGTTCATCTTGGTTCATCTTTTTTTTTGCTGGCTGTAATTTCCTCCTCTCTCACGTCTCCTTGCTTAAAGTATGCTGCTATGTAATGTTTGCTACGTGGCATTAATAGGACTTCCATGGCACAACTTCATATTGTGGTCGTAGTCGTAGTAGAAGTTCTCGGAACTGAATGCGTGGAACAGTTTGTACAGTACAAACCAACACCCTTAGCCATGTACTACAAATAGAATAAAAAGGGATTAATCACCAGCTTTCCTTTGCTTTAGGATGTGTTTCTACCCTCTGGCGATGAAGTTTTGGCCATCACACTTGAAAGACAGCACACAGAGTTTGTGAAAGTAGACACAAATCCCCATCAGTGCAGGTAATAGTCAAAGAGCAACAAAAATTCCAAGAAACCATGCAAGAAAATGTTGGTATCCCTGTAAACTGCTTTCAAAGTTTGGAAAATCCCATGGAAATGCTTCCTTATTTAAAAAAACCCCAGCAAATTAAGCTTTTGTGGAGAGAAAACAACTCTTTGACAAAAGGTGTCAATCCAATTTAATTTCTGACAATGCAAATGCACTCCATGAATTAGTACCGAGGGAAGGGTTGGAAAACTGTGTTCCTGAGTGTGGACTGTCATCCACCTGAATGACCAAGAAGGGTCTAGTCCACTCTAAAAGGCTGCAGTAGTAGCTGATGAGTTTGCACTAATGGATAAAAAATTATTTAGGAGTCGATATGGCACTGCTTCAAAATCATATTAAAATATCTCCAACCCCAGTGAAGAGCCTGACCTGTGGTTTAAACCCTTCATCTTTGATGGCATTGTGCAGTTACCAGGAAAACCAGAAGATGAGTGGTCTGAGAGACGCTGGGGTCCTTGATCTTGAGAGGTGCATTACTCTTTGGTGAGAAACCTCTTGTTGTGCGAGTATTCTAGTTTGAGGTGCTGCAATAGGCTATGATATTGCTTCTTTGAGTCTCCATCTAACACCATCATGGGAAATAATTTTGCTGGAGGAAAATTGAGGGCCGTTCCTGAAGGTGTTGAGGTTCCATGACAGCTATGGTTGGAACACTGACTATCAAATTGTTGTCCCTGATGTCCACTGGACATGGACTGTCTTGTCCACATACCCACCCATGGTCTGGGCAATTAGGGGTTACAAAACCTATAACAAGATACTTAGATGTTTCTTCTGGTCTGTTTTAAAGGCAGATGTGGGGCAGTTTTACTCTACCAAGTAGTTCATCCTGCTTTGTTGCATCCCAGCTCTCAGGACGCATCGTCCATCTTTGGCAATAAAAAATAAACCTGCTGAACAAACTGATTTCCTGATCTACTTTTATGTTACCTGCCACTCCCTGAGACTGACTGATGTTCTGTATTTTTCCCATTAAGAAGAAATCCTACGAAAGACCAAAATAAATATTGAATTGATATATTGTGTATTAAGCCAAAGCCCATATCTTAATCCTCTGTGCCACAGAGCTCCAGTGTTGCCCAGTGGACAGAAATGGACTTGAAACTGAGTGACAGTCAGGGTAAAGAGGTTGGACGGTACTGATGGATAGACTTTCTACATCTGCTGAGAGAAATATGCTTCTAGCCTTATCCTTTATACTTGAGTAAACATGCTTTCACGAGTGGTCTTTCTGTAAACCACAAATTTGAAATGTGAGTCATCAATATTAATCAGTACCTAAAGGTCTCATTTTTAATTATGTCATGTTGACACTATGACTGCGAACCACCCGAGACTGTTGACTGTTGGGTTTCAGCACTTATTATTTTCATTATTCCAGGGTGTGTGTTTGCATGTGAAGAAGTGTGAAGTGTATAAAAAGCTGCTGTCTGCTGTGTAGTCATCACTTGTTGCACAGCTGACAAGATGCTTTCCACAAGACTCTCAACCCTTGCCTGTGAGTATATAACCTGTTCTGCTGTCTGTAACAGAAGGAGCAATTTAAAAAATCTCATCAAATGATGTTCTATGTCCTTTATCTTTCAGTCCTGGCTGCAGCTTGGTGTTGGACATCTGCCGGTAAATGATGACAATTTCTATGATCATCTTACTTCATTTTATGTTCTGTTGTTTGTTCAACTTAAGTTTTTTTGTTTTGATTTCTATTTGCTATGTCTTGCATACTGTTGTCAGAAAATGTTTTGACTGACTTCTTTGCTTCCATTCATAATTCATAATCTTGCAGAAATGAGCACGACATAAGGAAAATTTGAAAGAGTAAAGAGAAGAAATCAAAAAAAGTGTGACTTAAATGCTGATCTTTGTCAACTGATTTATTGACACAATGTCACAAACTGTATTTCCCAGCGGAACAACGTTATGACGTGGCATGTCCTGGTGTAAACAGCAACCTGCAATGCCGTAAGTATTGTACTGCTATTTCTTTACATTTTAACATAACACAAAGTACATTTCCTCTTACCAACTGCTTTACTGCCTGACCGTGTTCACAACTGGTATTAACATGTGTTTTGGGTGATTGAATGACATGTGGACAGCGCTAAAAAGTAAAGTGTTAACAACCATCAAGACACACTGTGATCCAGGCTGCAAATTACTGTCCAGTCAATCTCAGCAGCTGGAATAGCCCAGACATGTAGACATGGTTCTTGAAATATCTTAATTTTCTTAATTTAAGCCTGCTGTTGGCCTGTTGACCGTGAAGCAGAAGTGATGTAGGCAGTAATGAAATCTGAACACAAGTGATCAACTGGAATCATTGGAAATGGATAACAGACACAGGTGTGAACAGTTATGTGTCTTGGTGACCAACTTGTGGATGCATGTTAATGCCAGGTGTTAACAGGACCAGTGAGGCTTCAGGCCTTCTCTTCCATTTCCTTCCATCACATATTGTATGCTTTCTTTATGTTTAGCTGCGGGACAACAGATTGAAGTGCAGTCAGTGGAATATGGTGACATGAGCGATGCGAACTGTCAAGCCAGAAACCAGCCTGCCGAGGTCACAGAATCAACATGCATTAACCCTGCACTGTTACCAGGGGTGAAGTTGATGTGAGAGGTTTTCTATTGTCTTTATTATAGTTGTTGATTTTGTAGATTGAGTAAAAAAAAAAAAGGATGGTGTGGGGAAAAAAAGTTGGTGACCATCTAAAACTCAACATATTTTACATTAGGAAAAGGGCAACTGACCCTTCCTCTTCCTTTGAACCTCTTAAATGTGTTGGTTCATTCCCAGTGAAATAGAGTAATTAAACACATTTACTAAAGTACAGCCTTGAGGGGCCTCACTTGAGTATTGCCATTTTCTACTTCTACTCCATGACAAGTCAGGGAAATATTGTACTTTTTACTTTACTATATTCATATGATTGCCACAGTTTTACATGAAAAACTATGATATGCCTCTACAATATGACAGACTGTTCAAATTAAAACAAGTTGTTCCCAATGTTTTTCTTGTGACATCTTAAAAAAGAAGTACCTTGACAAGTTTCTGTAGCCGTATTCGGCAAGATTCCAAGTGCAAGGAGTTGCTCTGAATGACAAAATTTTCAGAAAATTCTCAGAATCATGAAGTTTTCTACAAATTTCCCCTTGGGGTGAAGACCTCAAGCAGCTAAAACAGTAAAATGTTGCTGACTTACCCTTTCCCACTATTTCTCTAGCTGTGAGAATAGGAGACACTGCCGACTGCCCGCGCCCTCTGTGAAGATGTTTACCTGTGATTACATACCAGATTCAACATTCATTCAGATCACCTACATCTGTAAGGACAGAACTCCTGGTGAGTATTTTTCATCACAGCAGAGGACTTGATGGTGCACAGCAGCATAATTCTGCAGCTATCTGTGAAGATGTTAGAATGAATCTTACCTCCTGATGTTCTGACAGGCAAGAAGACCGTTATTACCTGTGAAGGAGATGAGGCAAAGATTTCATGTGGTAAGAAAATATCTATTATCCTGTCGACATGGAAATATTTGGTTCTTGAAAAACAATGGCACATCTCTCGATGGTGTTTAGATATAATGTATATTAGTATTTACCTTTATTTAAACCAAAATGAAATCCTGAGTGTCCTTATCAACATATTCCTATAGCATTAAATGTTGGACTAAAATCATACAGCAGGATGATTCAATGTGAAAAAACCTGGATGCACTAAATTTAGAAAACAATTGGAATTCATTAATTTCATCACAAATATACAGCACATTTTTCTAAACACTAGGGTGCTGATAATGTCTACCACTGACAAAATAAGAGTAAAAATTGTGGAATTCACACACTGGTAAGGTTTTGTCAAAAAATGCCAAAGACAGGCCGAACAAAATGTCACCATTGTAAGAAGGGGGGATGGGTGTTCATTTCTTGTGAATATATCCAGTGAGACTTGCATGTGGAAAGTGATATTTTAATGAGCTTATCAAGCAAGTTGCATCGATTTTTAACTGGTTGGTTTTAGCTGAAGTCTGTGTTGTGACGCATTTTGTCTATAGTCCAGAAATAACTTGAGAGCCGAAAAGAAATGTTGCAGACTCTGGTTCCATGTGCGTTTCCTTTATTAGATGATGTTTCAGCCCTCGTCACGCCCTGTCGCTTGAATGTTAAATAGGCCACACCCTGGTAACATATTATCTGATGGCGATTAGATCTTCATGTTCCATCATTAGGGTGAGAGACATCATTATGAGGCCTTCAGCGAGTTGTTCTTTCAAAACAATTCAGATTCCCTGAAGGTCTCTGGATGTGCTGTGGCCTATTTAACATATATAAGTGACAGAGTCTGAGGAGGATTGTGGATCTTCAAGAAGCATCACATAATAAAAGAACTGCACGTGGAGCGAGAGTCTGCAACACTTCTTTTCTACTCTCGTGACACATTTTGTCTTCATCTGTATGTTTCCCTCAGAAAATGGAACCCTGAGAATTCTGGAGGCCGGTTTTGGACGTTTTGACAGTCACACCTGCACCGATACCCCTTCAGTCATGACCTACTGTGTGAGCACAACCGCTCCAGAACAAGTGAAAAAAATGTGTGTATTGGCTCAAAACATTTTGAAAGGAGGAAAAGGGATTATAATCAGTAGTATTACTGCTCCTCTGAGCAGGACCACTGCTGGTAGTTTATCAAAACGGCTATTTTATTTTCTCAATGTTTATTTGGCTTGCTTTTACATTAATAACCCTTGCATTTATTTTCAATTTATTCTCAGGTGTGATTCCAAACAAGAGTGCGTAGTACAAGTCAATAAAGACGTACTGGGGACACCTCACCCCTGCGATAAACTTGACAAGTACCTTGCTGTGGATTATGTTTGTGAGTGATTGGTAAGTGAATTAAAAGCTACGAACTGTTCACAGTTTTGCAAACCGTTAAAACATTTAGCGTGTCATGTGATGCTTCAGCATGTTTTCTTTTTACCTTTAGGCGATTTGCTTCTGACATGAGTGTCCCAGAGAGGAGCAGTGACACCCTTTTACGCAGTCAGATTCAACAAGAATGTGATTGGATGAATTATTAAAAGAGAGCATCTAATCACTGTGTTTTTGTCGTCTTTGAGAAAGCCCCATTGAGTAAAATCAGTTTCATGTGTGTGTCAAAGTCAGTCCTGGTGGTCAATTATTGGTTTACGAAGATTTCTTCAGGATTTCTGTGCACTGTGCATAAATTCACAAATCAGTGTCACCCGTTTCATGATAAATGAAAATATCAGTGTCCATTTCTTTGAATGCACACGCTTTCAGTACATATGTGACTATTTCCCAGTGGGAATATCTCATCTTAAGCTGAGCACCTTGATCCACTGACACCTCTCTGAGGAAAAGTGACACCCTATGTGGAGCTGAGTTAATGGATGACTGAGCTTGAAAGGGCCCAGACATGTTTCAGATCAGCCTGATCTTATCCAACTTTTGGCAGGTTTGACTTGAAAGAGCTGTTGCTGAGGTGACAGACAGAAGGAACATTTTCACTTTTGATTCATTTGTAGACTTCTTTTCTGCCCACTCATTCGTTTCTTTCTGTTTTCAAGCATTTACCCATTATTTATGTATCACTGTGTGTCCCAGTACATATGATAATGACGAGCTATCACTCAAACAGGAAGTTGCTTCAATTAAACCCAAGAGACATGAAACAGAAACATGTAGGTCAAGCTTTAATGTTCATGGAATTAATGGCAAGTTGAGTGAAATAAATGGACTAGGCTAAATTATGCTCTGACAATTTTAGTTCAGGTAGAAGAAAACTAAATCTGGTGATGGCTTTTCCAAACGTCACCTGTCAGATGCAAAATATGTTCTTGTCTGTGGTGAGTGTTGGCCAAAAATGTGTCGCTGTCGTCAATGTAGTATTATGTAGTATTTTACCACCATCTTGTGGTAAATACAGTATAGAGCACTTTCAGATTTCACCTAATTTCATCCTCACTTCTGACATTACAACTATGAGCAGCATAGCTGCAGAATTAAAACATGCATCAGTTCAACACACTGACATCCACTTTATGTGCTGCACTGCATCAATATTTGATCTTTCTGAGGTCCTAATTTTTACAACACCTTACTAAAGTCAAAAGTCATACTGGATGCAGCAGTTAGTAAGCCATAAATCTGCTTATCAATATGAAATTGCAGCATTAAACTCACCAGGAGATGTTTGTTGTTTCCTGCTTTTGTTCCCATTTCAGTCGCTCTCAGGCAGGTCCTCCAGCGTGAATGGTCCTTGATGCCTTTGGAGTAAGCACAGGTGTTGTTAACAATGTTAATGGCTTTGATATTTCAGTGACACAGAAAGCTATGACAGCGAGCCAGAATGCCAACTGGAACTGAGCCATCAGTCATTTTATGTGCGTTTTCTACTGTGACAAGTGAAAATGACGAGAAATTTAATGTGCCATCATTCTGTAATTACCACTTGTGACCACGGTGGCCGCTGTCGCAAAAGTTCTAAACAAGTCCAGTCATTAACAATGTAGTCTAAGAAAGTTAAAAACACACTCACAAAACAACTTAGTTGGTATATATTGCAGTTTTATCTATTATTCTGTCATTGTTTCATTTTCATTTTGAACAGTAAAACTTTTTTATGTGTTTTTATTGAAATGAAATCTGGTTTGCAGGCAGGCATTAAACACACGGGTCACAGGAACAAAGTGATGAAAATGAACAACAGACAGGTGAAAGACATTAAAGAAATATTGCATCAAAGGGTGTTTAGTTTATGTCATCAAGACTGTCGTGTCAAAGTGAAACTTTTTATTTTAAAACACTGAAAATGATTGCTTGGCTCCTAACATAGCTCCTGTGAACGTCTGGTCTTTGGCCTGTTGAACAGCTCATAAAATGTCCTTGTACGGAAACACACATTATGAAAATATATTTCTCTGAGACGCATTCAGGGATTCAAGGCCAGTGAGATAAAGGAGGCACAAGCAGACAATGCCTTTTTTTTTAGTGGGAAAGCAGGTGTGTGTTAGATACAGCCGCCGTCATGTCAAAGCGTGCAGGATACGAATTCGCACTCTTGCAATATGGGTTAGGGATGGATGTTTTCAGCATTGTGAGGCTGCTCTCCAGCAACGACAAACACGAAGAGACCTTCATTTTATTAGTGTGAAACATTTTTGTATAATTGCAGGAAGGAAATAGTAAAAAACAGATACTGTCCATTGATTTTATCGGCCAACTTTAGCGAAATATGAAAACCAAGTTAGAACTATGAAATTCCCAGTGAGGTTTACTCTGTCCATGCATTGATGTCATTTTTGGACAATAAACTTTATTATTAGACTGTAAAATAATGCTTCTACCACAGATTCTGCATGGGAACAACTAAAAATATAGTATGACTTGACATTAACTGCACATTAGAGTGTGAAAAACGTTTCTGATATGATCCAAGACTAAAATGAGCTTTTCCATCTGTCTGTGCTTTACATTAATAATGAACACATACGCTATGTGCCAGTGACTGATTTCTTCACTCTTGTTCAAGCTATAAGTCAACGATGCCCACTCAAAGCAACTCTGCAAGACACAAAATGAAAAAATAAATTAAGACACATTCCCTCAATACTGTGTGAAACAGCCACAGAACCACATGATGCAACCTCCCAACCGTCAAGGCCACTCTTTGCTATCTTCCATTCGTGCGTTGGCAACAAAGTGCTTTTGCTCGCAGACTTCAGTCAGATAGCTGCAGAGCCAAACAAACATGTGTGAGAACAAGGAAAGTCACAGAGGAGAATCTGTTTTCTGGACCTAACTGAGTCTCTGTGTTTCTCCTGGACCAGTAAAAATAGTCACACTTCTGTTTTGGACATTTTTGTTGTTATACCTGGAAGGTAATTGTGGCCAGCAGTGTCTCATCGTCATGGTGCCCTGTGCTCTCTTAATCCTGGGCCCTTTGTGGATCCACATTCTGCCACAAGCCTGCAGGGGAGAGGAGCTGTCCCGGGAAGCGCTGTTGTCCTGGTTCAGCGAGCGGGTTCTGGAGGGCCTCGGGCTGGAGGAGCCTCCTCCAACCTCAATGCAGGATCATCTGGGGCAGTCAGAAGCATGGAACAAACCGCGGAGGGCCCCCAGGACGAGCAGGACAGCGCGGGTCAACCATCAAACTAATCTGAAGCAGGAAACATCTCAAATTATTCTCTTTCCCAGTTCTGGTGAGAGACTTTTTTTTGGTTTGTTTTGTTTGTTAACACTTCTAAAAATGCCGAATCACTGTACCTGCATTTTGGATCCTTAATTCAAAAGGCAAAGTTAGTGTTAAATTTCTAATAAACCCATTTTCGGAGCCAGTCTGATTCCTTTAAAGATTTTGATTACCTCATCAACCCAGTCATTCACTGAAATTATACCTGGTTTTTTTTTACAAGTAAATGAAATGATGTCCACAGTTTAATGATGTTGCTTTTGTAACTGCATGACAATAGTGACCTGATTATGTGAAACTTTATCCAAAAAGTTTCTACATATTAGTTGCTTATCTCCTGAAAAGTACACTTTACCAGTGCCTTTATGTTTTCCACATAAGAAGCTTTAACATAAGGCTCCACTGTGCAGCAAAAATTTTGGAATAACTGAATATCTGTGTTCCTTCTTTGAAACTACACAACATGTGTGCGTTGCACATATTACACACTTTTCTTGATGTTGAAATCACATGAAACTCACATTTTAAATTGCACTTATACTGCAGTATATTGCAGTAAAGCCACTATACGCATGCTGCATAGGTGGAACAAATAAAGCCAAATGGCAGTACTTTATATTAGTTTATTTTAAGGGCCTTTCAAAAAACCTGATTTAAAGAGTAACACCAGGTTAGAACACAGGGCTTCGCTGTCCTCCCGGATTGAAAGCTTTAAGTCTGTTTCACCTCTGATTGGGTGTGGTCAGACATGTGCTTTGTTGCGCCTGTAACCACACCCTCCAGTGATGTGGGGCCCTGGAGTACATCACTGCAGCAGGATGAGGAGTTAAACCACTGGAGGACAGCAAACACCTGATTTTATCAGGGTGTTACATTAATCAGACGACTTCTTTGTAAATCACAGTGAAAAGAAGTATAGTCTGTGTGTTGATCTGAGAGTTCATACACACTGGAGCCTCCTCTAAATAACAGCAGGACTCTAAACAGGCACCAAACGGTCCTATAAAATGTATAAACAAACCCAATAAACTTCACTGACTGCCCTCTAATCTCACATTGGCAGACTCGGCCTGTGCCAGATCTGACTCCGCTCTCGAAGAAACCACCAACGGCCACTTCACATATTACTTCCAGCCCTCCATTAACAACCATGAGACCCTGGTCACATCTGCCCACTTCTGG
Source organism: Chaetodon trifasciatus (assembly GCA_037975065.1). NCBI lineage: Eukaryota > Metazoa > Chordata > Actinopteri > Chaetodontiformes > Chaetodontidae > Chaetodon > Chaetodon trifasciatus. Next base: position 2,279,414 of record JBBMOE010000048.1, read on the forward strand.
TTCTACGCTGGGGAGGGGGCCTTAGCCAACTCCTCTGCTCAACTGTTCATTCTCACTTCAATGCAGCGTCTTCAGGTATCAGAGGCTCCAGCAACAATGAGCTCAGACGGATGGACCACCTACCAGCTGGATCACAACCTGCTGGCCTCGGTGGCTGAGGGCCCTTTTTTGCTCCAGGTGCGTTGTCCAGCCTGTCAGTGCAACGCCAACGAACCAGACAAGACGCCTTTTCTTCACTTCCATGCTCAACCTCGTGTCCCTGTGCGTTCACCTCGCCAGGCACCAGTCACCATTCCCTGGTCTCCTTCTGCTATCGACCTGCTCCAGAGACCCTCTCAAGAAGGACCCCAGTACAGCGACTGCCACCGCGCAGAGATCGAAATCAGCTTCAAAGAGCTGGGTTGGGACAACTGGATCGTCCATCCAAAGGTGCTGACTTTCTACTATTGCCATGGAAACTGCTCAGCCTGGGATCGAACCACTGTGATGCTGGGGATCACACAGTGCTGCGCTCCAGTCCCAGGGACCATGAAGTCCCTGAGGATCACCACAACATCTGATGGCGGGTATTCGTTCAAGTATGAGACCTTGCCCAACATTATACCTGAAGAGTGTACCTGTATCTGAATACCAAAGCTTTAAAGGGCGAGTTCATCCAAATTACAAACTTTCTGTTTCACACTCTGTAGGCATTTTTCATTTCATGTGCTGAGGTTTTGAGATTTCTACCTTTGATTTTAACTACTTTCTACCAAGAACTAATTCCTACATAAGCTGTCCACAGGAAGGTCTGAGTAAAACCCTGAGTTTCTGGACGGACATGTTTTTAAAGTGCAATGTTTAAATGCTAAAATGAGCATAAGAAACACATTCATTTCACTTCTTTTGTGTTTAAATGGTGGCACGAGATTTAGACACAGAACCAAAACTTCACGTGGTCTGCTGCCACTGGGGTTCAAGTTAGAAAATGTGATGGTGTAATGTGGGTGAACCAACACTTTAGAACTCCCCTTTTAAATACAATTTCTCTGATTAATCACATAGACTAATCAAAGTTTCTCATCATTTTTATGATCTTATAATCTCTAAGTAATTACTTACAGGGCCTGCATTGCATTGCTTTTCCTTGGTGTTGTGATTGTCACCTACAGAGGGCAGTGTTGCCCTACTTTTAAACTTTTTGCAACATTTCCCATCAATACCTTTGCAGCAAGTCTGACATCTGTTGTTGACTGATCCAACAATGTGTATTAAATCATTAATTTAAACATGTGTCCTCATTTTCCCCATTTTCTATTAATCCAGTTCTTAATGTTAATCAATCCAAAACTTGCAAAGTTCCTGAGTCACATCTTTTTAATTGACTGATTTGTCAGTGTATTCACTGAAGTTAACATAAACAGGCTTTGACAAACAAGAAAGTGGGTAAAAATGCATACACATGCACTTTACCAGAGAAAGAGTCGAGTCCAAAGGCCAAAATGTTAAGTTCAAATATATTTATTTACTCTGAAGAAAAAATAATCTCTACAGTTACAAAAACTACAAAACTTGCAATAGAAACAAAAAGAGTAAACCACTGAAGAAGTACCATATTCAAAATGGAATGTCGTACCTTGCAATAAGTAGCAAAATTGGAAGTGAGATGATTACAAAAAATACAGCAATCCAACAGCTCTTTGGCAATCTGTAGTTTCATTACATCAGCCAAAGATCATAAAACCAACTGACAGGCTATGAGAAAGTATGAACTCTGTATGAACACAGAAAGCTATTGATCAAAAGTTTCATGATGAAGTGAAGATTATGTGTTTACATGGCACCAGGCTGTGCGTCAGCAGCCAACTGTCATCCTTTCCTCAGCTGGGTTGTGTTTTTCTAGGATGCATGAAAGCATCCATGTTTCAGCACAATGGAGGGGTAGTGGCGCATGTCATGGGTGGAAAAATCTGTCTCACTAAAGAAGAATGTAAATTTCAAAAGACAAGGATGGAGTTTCACCGTTGACAGTAGCCCAGAAGACAGATGTTTCCAGCTGTTAAGCAAAAATAAAACCCACAAAAAAGCTATTTTTTTAAACTTCTGTACAAACATTAAGAATCATTTTTATAGTACATGCAGTGGCATGAAAATGTTTGGCCACCCCTGGTCAAACTTTGTTACTGTGATAGCTGAGCAAATAAAAGATGAACTGATTGCCAAAAGGCTTTAAGTTAAAGATGATATTTGTTTTGCATTTAAGAAAGCTTTTTGTCACCAGCTTTGCAGGGTTTTTTTTTTCCACTTCTGTGAGATTCTTGGCTCATCTTGCACGCACTGCTCTTTTGAGGTCTATCCACAGAGTTTTGATGATGTTTAGGTCGAGGACTGTGATGGCAAAATCTTCAACTTGGTCCTCGAGGTAGTCCACTGTGGATTTTGTTTGGGATGATTACATGCCTGATCTTTCCATCTTCAGTTTTTTTTTTACAGATGGTGTGATGCTTGATTGCAGAATTTGCTGGTATTAATTGAACCCAAAGTACGATCGATCCATCCCCATGCTTCAAACGTCTGACGTTGAATTTTGTGGTGACAACGCATTGGAGGTTTTCTTCTGCTGTTGCAGGTGTATCTGCACACAAGTTGAGGAGTCACAGTATTTATAAAACTTTCACATTTGTACCATGTCATGTTATGAGAGCTCAAATTCATTCATTAAAGAGAATGTTTTGTCAGTTCATCTTCTTCACTTAACAATTCACAGTGACAAAATTGTTCACCGGGGGGTGCCAAAACATTTGCACGCTACTGTCATTTAGGGAAGAAAGGGACTGACCAACAGCCAAGAGCCTGCTTTTCAGCAGTCATGTGAAATAGGTGGCCTTCATGATGCAAACACTTCCTTCTGGACAAAGGTAATCTTGATCCTTGGTCAAGACCTTCTGAAAAGGTACTGCTATTATAAATGGAGTATTTTAAATGAATTTATTGTACAAAAAAAAAATTATACTTGGAAATTCCTTGGAGCATTTCCTGTTAATGAAGAATTCAAGCATTTCCCAGGTAAACATTTTGGCCGATTGGAGTAAATATACAGGCTTCAAACTTCTGTCAAATATTTTGGTGATGGTGTGGCTTCTGGCTAATAAACATCAATAATCCCCAACATTAAATCTGTTTAAATTAAACATAAAACATGACTCATCTAGCACAGGTTAAACCGCCCTCATACCAAAAAAAGAAAAAAAAAAAAAAAGAGACAGAGAAAAGAGAAAGAAAAAGTTGTTGCACAGGCTCCAGAAATGACATACCCCACGGCTGTGTTTGAGATTCTCTCTGAGGCAAACAAAATGAGACGTTAACATCCAGCAACATCTTATAAACAGAGAGCCTCTCTTTTGTGAGAAAGACAACAGAGGTACACTTGGCCAGAGGAGTTTAAAGCTTTGGATAATTCGTACAAGGTCTGAAATGGTTGAGCCACAAAAACACAGAGTGGGCGAAAGAACAGGGTGTAGACTTGGTTTTAGCCGAAAGGCATAGTCGGGGTTTGGACGTAGTTCGGCAAGTAGAAACTCGAGATGTAGCAGGCTTTCAAGTTTAAAGTGGTGAGGATGAACCATTTGTCACAACACAGCTTGGTCAGCATTTTTCTTTATTTCTGACTGACCCCTAATACTGAAAGGCATATTTCTCTCATCCATCCACACACACGCATACACAAACACGCTCTGGTCTCCCTCAGTGGTCTGACTGCACTCCCATATGTGCTTCCCCCATGTGTTTAAGGCCAGTAGGAATGGAAGGGCAGACGTTTGAGGCAGGAAGCACGCTCAGGCATGTATTCCTAAGAGAGGCAAAACAGAGGCATATTCAGCATGTATGTTCGCTTAACACCTGAACTTTTAAAAAGGTTCTTCCATGGGTAACGTGGCATTTTGGCGGTTTGAGGTCAGGCCTTACATGACAGAAATAAATGAATAAATCTGAGGTTGCAATTAGGAAATGTTCAGAGCTGAAACCGTAAAAGAATCTCCATTTCAAGCTTCTCAAATTTGAAGATTTGCTGCATGAAAATCTCTGGGTTTTAGACTGTTCGTTGGTTAACCACAAGTTACAGAAATGTACTAACAGAAAACAGAAAAAGCATTTTTATAGGTTGCTAATACTTCGCTTCCAGATGTACTGCCAACAAATCTATCCCAACGTTTAGAGCAGCAATCAACTGTTGATCAAAATTTATTCAAATTCCTTGTTTATTTCTCTTTTCCAGTTATATAAAACTTAGAAAAACAGGAAATCCTTACTTTAGAGAGGAATTACTTTTTCGATGCGGGCAGATATATAACTGAAACGGTTACGTTTTGCTTCAATCGTGTCAAAGTTTTGCCAGAACTGAAGGCAAAGTCCTGTTACCCTGTGTGGAATGGAGATGGCACTATATAAAGCTGCATCATTAGAAATAGCTGAAATCTGAACCGGTTGGGCAGCCTTTTCATTACCTTTCTCGCTCGCCTCTCCCTGCTTTTCCTGGGCAAAGTTGAGGCGGTTCTGCTCAGCGGCCGTCTGTGCAGCTGTGTTGACCTCGGGGCTGCTGCTTCGTGAAGGGCTTCCTTCCTCTGCCTGGTAGGCCAGGTCCAGATGCTGCTGGGCCAGCTTCAGGTGCCTCCTCAACCGCTCCAGCTCCCTGGACGATGGCCCCTCGTCCCCGAAGCTCTCCCGCCCGGAGTCGCCCATTGGCGAGTCTCTCAGCTCTCCTTTCAATTTCTCCTTCTTCATGGTGGCGTGGTATCCTGGTGGGGCCGTAGGCATGGCACGAGAGGAGGATGGACGGGGGGCGTGCGAGGCGAGGGTGGCCCGCCTGCGGAAGGTGTCGCGGATGCCACCAACCCCCAAATGGATGATTTCAAAGATGGTGAGGAGCAGGCAGAGGAAAGACACAACGTACATCACCAGCAGGAAGATGGTCTTCTCCGTGGGGCGGGACACGAAGCAGTCCACAGTGTGCGGGCACGGTGAGCGAGTGCAGATGTAGGAGGGGATCACCTCAAAGCCGTAGATGATGTACTGGCCAAAAAGGAAGGCGATCTCGAAGGCAGAGCGCCACAGCAGCTGGCAAACGTAGACTTTCATCAGGCCGTCACGCAGGATGCGCCGGCGACCGTCATGCTTTTTTTCTGAGCCTTGAACACAGAGACAGTGGTCAGAATCTGATTTAGTGAGCATCAAACGGGGGTAAAAGCTATTACAGACTATTGAAAATGCTTTGTGACTGACACATTGCTGCTCAAATCTCCATCTTACTTTTTTCAGCTTTGTCGAGCTTGTCTTGTTCAATCTCTTCAGCGATCATGGGGTCTTCCTCTCCGTTGTCCTCCGCCTCCTCATAGTCTCGAACTGCCCCACGGCTGACGATGGGCATCCTCTTCTTCTGGTTCCGGACTGGCCGGTACTCGCCGTCTTCCATGCGGGCAATTTTGTGCATGGCGAAGCCCAGGTACATAATGGTGGGGGTGGTGATCAGGATCACCTGAACAAAAACAAAAAAAACAAAAAAAACAAATGTGTGCATGTTTGGCAAATTTAGCCATTCAGAGACATAATACTGTTGCAATGATCACTGTAGACTGAAATGCGGCTCACCTGAAAGATCCAGAATCGGACATGTGAGAGCGGTGCAAAGGCATCGTAGCACACGTTCTCACATCCAGGCTGTTGCGTGTTGCAGACAAATTTACTCTGTTCATCGTAGTAGATGGTTTCACCGCCGACGGCTGTCAGCACGATGCGGAAGATGACGAGCACCGTCAGCCAGATCTTCCCCACAAAGGTGGAGTGGTTGGAGATCTCATCCAGCAGACGAGTTAGGAAGCTCCAACTCATGGTGCCAAGGTGATCGGGGAGCTAAATGAGCTTTGGATGGGAAAAAAAACCGACACACTTCAATAATTTTATGCTTTTTTTGTTTTGGTTTTTATGTGTCGTTGCTGAACAAACATGGTCTCTTGAACTGTTTCACATGTTTTTTTTTTTCTTGAAGTTAAAGCTCTACTTGAATGAACTGACAAGTCTGACCTGAAAAGCAACTACAAGCAGTATTTAGTCCATTCACAGGGCAATTTAGATGTTAAAGCAATTAGTTGACTCATCAATTAGTCAACAGATAATCATTGGCAACTACTTTGGTACATTCACAATTGAACATTTCAGTAATCTTTTAACGACAAAAAAAAAAAAAAAAAAGTCAATTTCCAGCGTCTCAAACATGACCATTTGCTGGTTTTCTGAGTTTCCTATGATTTTAAACTGAATATCTTTGGCTTTTGGTGTATTGGTTGGACAAAACAAGACCAGACCACATGATTGAGAAAATAATCGGCAGATTATTCTGTGATGATAATAAAAAGACCTTTAAAAAGCCCCCGAGCATTACCCATTGGATTAATACAAAGTGTACACATACATCAAACTACCACATTGACACATCCACACAGTGATTAAAGCATGCAAGAGCAAATACTGCATGCAAGTACTTTATGTAGACCTCAACTGGAGAGCTGAGACATAAACACAGCCACATGTTCCGCTGTAATCAGATACAGATCTCTCAGACATGCAGGTATCCATGCGTGAACTACGCGGCACACTGTGAATCAGCACTGTTGGTCAGAGCGCACTCGTCTTGGTCGCAGTTTGGTAAACCTGCATTCTTACAGCTCCCTGCTATTCCAAGCTTGAGCTGCTTAATCAAACATCAAAGTGCCGACTGGCAAGTTGCAGCTAGCTGTGAGGGGACCTGCTGTGCACAAACAGCAGTCAATGAGGTTAGGAATTTATTTCCTGCTAAAGGTTGCCAGAAATTATGCCTTCAAGTTCATTAAAATCACAATATGATAGCTTAACATGGCAGAGACATAAAAGAACAGAGCTGGTCCTTTTTCACTTGAGTAACCATTACAAGAGATTGCGAACATGGATCACTGAGCAATGAAAGCTTGACTTATCGTCTTCAGACTTTGCCCAGTAGTTTTAACTTTTCAAGATGATTAGGTTTCTCTCTCCAAAACCAGCTGAAGAGTTTGCCACAAGGCCTATTTGACCTCTGAAATTGAATGTTACACATCAAATACAGCACTAAAGTCTTTTTTAAAGGCAGCAATCTGGATAACACCAACGCAAACAGAGCTCGACAAACTAAAAACCTGAACTCTGAGAGAGCCTTTGGGACTCTTTGAACCCACCTTCTTTGCATGTATACTTTCAGAAAACAGGGTGTAGCAAAGAAAATAACTAGCATTTCATGACTCATTGCAACAGGACAAGGCTTTAGCCATTACGAGCATCTGTAGGCATGTCTCCTCAGATTAGTGCATTATTCTGAGGCCCTCCCTCGCCAGGTTACTCATCCATTCCTTTGCGAAATCCTTTCCCAAACTGGCACCATCAGATGCTTTGAAAGGGCAAGAGTGACTTGCCTGAGCATGACCAGCTAATATTACACCAAATCCAGAACCTTCATGTTAAATTTCGAAGATCCATCAGCTACACCAACGCCATGAAACCATGTTAGTAGGTGGCCTATTGTGGCTGGAACCAGACAGGGAAAAGTCAGAAAAGTTTCCTGCATAAAACCTTGAACTAAATCACACTCAGAAAGGTTGAAAACGCAGAGATTCACCCACTACGAGGACATCACACCATATCTCCAAAACCCATGTCGATTCTTGGTGGTGGGGAAATAGCAAACAACTGTGACCCTGAAACAAAGTCTGAAACAGGAACAAGTCCAGCTGTGAGCTGACATCTGTTTTACCCCAACATACAATTACAAACCCCGCCTAAACAGCAGAGGTGTTTCAGCAGAAGTGCTCAACACATTACATGGAAGAAGCGCTGACAAAAAACACAAAAAAATGTAACAATGAGGTCTGAACTGCGCAGCTAAAAAAGTCAAGTTGTTCCAATGAGGCATATTGTCCCTTTAAACATCATCTGTCCCAGTTACCACCGTGTTCGGTTTCCTCCACTGAAACTCTTTTTGTGATCCGATATTCAGCCACCTCCGGGTTTAAAATGCGCTTTGAGGACACAACCCATTGTGCAGAATTCTGCGCACCGACCCAAACCATCTCACAAGAAATGCAAAGCATTGGCGTCATGAATCCACAGCAGGTTAACCACTAATGAACGTCTAATATTAGTAGAATCAAAGAACACCTCAAAAACAAGCTGAACTGCCAAAACAAGACACTAGAGTTTGACCTCCAAGGCATTCCACCTCTGCTTGTGCCATTTTATCAACCTTTAAACAAACTTATCGCAACAATTCAGTCACCTGCAAACTTTAAGCTTGCTGGATCTTGTTTGACCTTTCCAGCACAGATGATATAAATTCAGTATTTGGCCTGATTTGTTCACAGAGTTACTGCAGTCAAACTTAAATTCACAGAACCAGTAAATCAAATGTCCATAGTTGTGAGTATATTTGTCAACATTTTTCCATCTTTTATGCTTAACACTGTTTTCTTGCAGTCTGAATTCATCCAAACTGAATTCATCTGCTCCACAAAGCTAATTTGCAAGTTTCTCTCAATGCACAATACCCACTGCATGAAATGTCACTGAAACATCACAGCCTGGGTGGCATATTTCTTGGTGAAAAGTGTCCATTTGCAAAGAGCTTTGCGGAGGATAAGATGCTGTAAATTCAGACAATAATGAGTCAAAGAAGAGTTCTGATGTCTCAGCTGTGATATAAACTTTGTACAGCAGGTGCTGCTGCTCCAAAGAGGAGTTTCGCTCCTGCCAAAGGGCCGATTAAAGGTTTCCAGAGGTGCAGGGCTGAAGGTTAAACACTGTTCTCCCACACAAAATGCACTCTTTACAGCAGCCCTTGTTAACACACTGTAAATGCCCTCACTGCTATCCTCCTCTCCACCTAAAGACACAACGGTAAACAAAAAAAGGAGCTCACACCAAATAATCTATTTAACTGAAGCAAACATTTTTGCAATGCCGGCGTCCCGACAGCTTTTAAACAGTAGCTTATTTGCTCATGTGGGCTAAACCCAGCTCAACTGATTTAATGGCTTTTCTGCTTCAGGAGTCACTCGGCTCCAGGAGGAGATGGAGGGGGGGTTGCAGAGTTTTTTGGGCAAAGGATCTGGACAAAGCAAAGGCGAGTTAACATTCCTGCCTAACCAAAAGCAGAAAGCTGGATTTTAAGGTTCAGGGAGCAGACAGGGGGCACATGAAATCCCCATGCAGTCTGAGCAAAGGGGCAGAAATACAGCACCTACAAATGTCAATCACTGCTCCTGTGTGTGGCGTCACGATGAGGGAAAGAACTTTCTGACTTGGCACAAGACAGCCAGAGGGCAACAGGAGTTTATCCACAGCGCGGATCTCCTGCTTTCTGCTTCAAATAAGCAGCAAAAGGAGGTTTTAAACGAGCCTCAGCAGAGCTGTTGAGTGCTATGAACACGCTTTGCTGAGTCAGACTGAATTGTTTTGGAAATTGTGGCATTCCTGGAGGAAAACAAAGTGCTGCCAAGCTTCAGTGGGGAAACAAAAATCCGGCGAATTAGGAGATGAAGCCATCATTTCAAAGAGCCAGACACACGATTAGTTCGGAAAGTTAAAGCCGCTATTAGGAGGAGAATTAGTCATTAAAGAAACAAAGGAAAATCAGTGTAATGCTTTTAGTCTGTGGGGTGAGTGGATTTGGCCAGTCCGATGTGGCAGTTGTTTAAAACAGCCTTTTTTTTTGGCCAGCTTTATCAAACTGAGTGACCTTCTCACATTTTAAATGGAACTAGCGGTGACTTTTCTCAAAGCGTAACAGGCGAACATTTTCTCCTTTAAACTTTAAACTGACAAAAACAGCACTGCAGCACTCACCGCTCTCCGGCAGAACTCCTTACGTGGAACCCACTTTGCAAATTTAGACTCGACCCCGCTCGTAAAACACAGCTCCCGGATGCCAAAAAACCTCCACAGATGTTTAATTAAGTCGGAGAAAGACTTTAAACTGTCTAAAGAAACTTTTCTCGGTGCCAAACACCCACCTTCTGCGCTCCGACCTGCGCGTCTTCTCTCCTTGCGCTTAATTGCTCGACCAGGTTTTCCTAATTAGTGCGCGCTCTCATCGGCGTCTGCGTGCGTCCGCGTCCGAGGCAGCCCGTCACTGTGAAGCCATCCAGCCCGCGTTGACCCCATGTGTCGGGGTCCCGAACAAGAGGACAAAAGAAAGATCTCTGATTCCTGCGGGCTCCTGCTCCCCTCCTCCTCCTCCTCCTCCTCCTTGCCCCGCACCTCCTCCACGTAACTCGGCCCCGTTCAAGAAGAGGAGGCCCTTTTCGCCTGAAACCTGAGATCGGCGTCGCTGGCTACCGTCGTGCCCTCGCGTCAAAGGACTGTGGACGTCCTGCTAGTCGTGATGATGCCGTGAAAAGTGTCACAGTCAAACTTCAGGTCTCCACTGGGAGTTTAGAGGAATTTCACAGGAGATAAAAACACAACGAGGCTCAATGAAGCCTCTTTAACCTCTCTGCTGCACGCCAATTCCTGATGCAGTCTCCAAAATGAAATGAAGGGCAAACATGTCTGATACTAACATGTTAATTAATTCAGATAAATTCCTTATAAACACAATTATAAATGTTAATCATGCAAAAGATATGTGTGCCCTGGAGGCCCATCTGTGCTGTGAAACCCCTGGAATACACTTGCTACCTTATTAGATGGACATAAATCAACAGCGCTGCAATGAATGAACAGTTTTAGCATAAAGAAGCCTAACATTTGTTGTATTAGTCTGCATTTATCTCAGCTGTAGGTGCAGTGAATAAACTGACTTCAGGGTGAATGTATGTCACACATGTTTGAAGGGGTCGCCAGTTCCATAAGGTTCAGGGATCTGTGAGAGACATATTGGTCTAAATTCGATGCAGCAGAGGCCGAGATACTTTGAGGTTTAATCTTCAATGTGAGGCAAGCTGAATAAAAGGTAACACAACTCGATAGCATCATTCATTAGACTTCAGACTCCACACCCACTTTGTAACAGAGGGTTTTTGGTCAAATTTGGAGGCTCAAAGCTGGGATAACCCTGCTGACATCACCATGATGTCATCTGGGTCATTTTATAAGCTCCTCCAGAGCCGCAGTAGACATTATACAACCTTTTCCCAGGCTGAACACAACTCTCCGTGACTGATCTTGATGTGTAAAATTAGCAGAGTGCCAATTTTAAACATTTCCATGTCCAAAGGAGCTCCACCAGAGAGGATTTATGTTGTTAGAACCTGTTTACATTCTTGTTTTTTATGCTAAAAAGTACACAGAGTGCAACAACACCATAATCAAATTATTCCTCTTTCTGCTGAGGACCCCGTGTTATCCCCTCGACCACAATTTGGCAGCTCATCGGGCCTGACAGAGCGCTGCGTGACTGCAGCCTTTGGACGAGGAGCCCACCATCCAAGAATTTAGTTGACTCGGGCGTTCAGCAAAACAACAGATTTCTTGCTGTCATGCACGGTGCAGCTGTAGCGCTCCTGATTTACCAGAGGACGCAAAATGTTTGGAGGAGGCTGTGGGAAGTCGGATCAGGCCAGATGTCTGCGCCCGGCCAAAGTGCCGTGGCTGCAGCCCAGCTTCTCCTCATGCTAGCTGTCCTCCCTGCTTTCTTCTGGTTCTCAAATCTGGATCAAGACAAGCAGGAACTCATTCACCTGCACCTTTTCATCCTCACTTACGTGCAGACAAAGATGAGTCTCGTGGCATCATGGGGAAGTCTTCACTCATGGACTCTTTTTTTTCACCATCTGGTTGCCATGTTAACACCCTTGAATTTGTGTGGTTGAGGGGAGCAAAGGTGTGACAATAAGAGCGGGCTGGACAGCGGCCAAAAAGTGACACTAGGATTAGGCAGTTGAAGCCAAAATAGGAACAGGGGTGGGATGAGTCTCTCATGGGGCTCAAATTCCTTCTTCCACCCCTGCAGTGAATACATTAACTGCTCGAATGAGGGCAAGACTCACTTGTGTTGAGCACTTTTGATTGTTGCCCACCTGCAAAGCCTCCAGCCTTTTCAGACTGAATGTACACATGTTGCGGTTGTGTTTTAGTGGGGCTCGATTGCTTGTTTCCTCCCTCAACATAAAACTTTGTGACATAACTTCACGGTGCACAGTCGTTATGACTCATGGATTTTTGAAGCCTGAGTTTCTGGCCTCATTAATCGGAGCACATTTTCGGCCCAAAAACAAAAGGATTCTGTATTTTATTGCTAGCAGGACGAAGAGGTTCTTCGCAGAAAAAGCAAGAGAAAATGGACAATTAACACACAGGGAAGGATAATAAAAATCTGAAATGGATGGTTTAATATGGGTATGTGAGAGAGGAAAGTGGTCCCAGATGTCATATCAGATCCATAAAATAGGATTAATGATACACAATGTACTTCACCACTGACTCAGCTTTATGTACATGCCTTCTCTAATGCAAACATTTTTTTTTTTTCACATGCCTTTCAGGGGAAAAATGGCACTTTCAGACACTTCATCAATCCCCGGCTTCCCCTGCAGAAAGAAAAACAGACATCATGATGTGAAATACAAATTATACAACTATTCAAAACAAAAATCTCAGTTTTATGCACCCTGTCAGGAATTTTAAGGAGAATTTATGACTTTTAGGCACTTCTTTAACCCCCAGCTTCCCCTAAAGAAAGAAAAACAGACGCTGTGATGTGAAGAGCAAATTTGATTATTTCAAGGCAAAAAAAAAAAAAAAAATCTCATCAAGAAGTAACAGAATATTTTTCCCTTTAAAGTCAATTTTAGTTTGAAAAATGATCAACTATTACTGTAATTCATCTAATCAAGCAAACCGACCCCTCTCCATCAAAGCAGCGTGCATGTGGTGTGCATTTTCCTACTTTCTGATTCCAATTCAAGCACTTAATATGTGTATTGTTGACTTAGGGGCCAAATGAAATCCTAAGATCCCGACAAGGGGAGCTGCAGCTGTAACGCATGACTTCTTAATATGAAAGCTTTGTCAGTTCTTTCCGTGCATATCCTGCAATTTCTTTGGTTCTTTTTGGATCCGTTCACCGTGAAAGAGCTGCAATGTCTCAACAGGAACGCTCATCCTTTTGTTTTAGGGTGGAGATTTCAGGTTTTCAAGTCTCTGAGGCTGCAAGAATCCTGACTGCAGTGTCTTGAAGAAAGGCTGTATATCCATCTGAGCTCCAGGGTTAATGCTCTGCACCTGCACCTGACCTTTTACCTTCTTTTGCAGTAGTGTAATAAAGAATCAACCGCAGGATGTTCTGTTGCTTGTGGTGTGAAGAACGTTAAAATAGTGGGTGAGCAGCCACCGGGCATTCGCTTTCTCGAGGAGTAGGTCTTCGTAAGCCACGTGGGTGCACTTGAAGGTGATCCAGGCCTCTCCCAACAACCATGTGCGCAACACATGTACAGCACCGGTGGCTGAAAAAATATTTACACTGTGAAACTGGTTAACATACCTTTACACAGCTGAGCCCGGACTCAAAGGAGATGCGCTCAGAGGGGTGAGATTGGCAGTTTGGTGTTGAGTGGCAGAAAGAATGCTGAGCAACCACAAGGCCTCGAGTCTGATCCAACAATCAAACCTCCATGACTTCTTCTGCAGATTTTTAGCATTCCTGCACTGCTGCTGCTTTTAACTGCCGCCACAAAGCAGCCATTAAGCCGACCCAATAAAGAAGAAATGCTTTTTGAGCATTTAGTCGCCTTTTTGCAGAGAATATCCTTGATAACAGTCTTATAACCGGAAACACCGTCGGCTCTAAGTGTGTCCACTAGAAAGAGAGGAAGAAGCGATCAATCACCTGTCACTGACTCACAGATGAGAGTCATTTTCGACAGAGCTGACAAATAGCTGACACAGGTGATAAATGGACATCTTCAGGTGAAATATTTCAGTCTGTAGTTACAAAATTCTCCCACACGCCCACACATCAATCGGACCTTCACTCCTCTCACTAATGACTTTTGGGGTATTGCTACATTTCAGGTCAGGCTTGCGTTGGTGTGGTCTGCCTCACGAAACCAGTGGGATTAAGAGGACTTTAGATGGACAGACTGTTAAGTAAAAATCACACATGCTTGTGTTGTTCTAGATGACAGTTTGCGGTGGCGCTGTGTTGTGAAATGTACACATTCTTTAAATGTGTCCTCGTGGTTAGATGTGGAATTGTGTTGCACAACAGGCTTATTTAGATCATTTCACATGTTCACACTTGACAAATCGGAGTGATCGCTGCACGAGCATGTTCAAGGAAATGTGTGAAAAGGTCAGTAAATCTGCGACGGGAACAAATGGAGTCACCGTGATGTTCTGGAAAAGAAAGCACACAGATGCACAACTGAACACTTTTATAATCAATTACACACATCATACATCAGATGTTTTTTTTGTATTTATATAAAAATAAAATACTTTTTTTGCATCAGCCCATAATGAAAAAATGCCAACAAAGAAATAAATTAAGCTGGTTCATCTCTCTGTACGTGATGAGAATTCGTCCCGATGGCTGCATGCATAATGCACACAGCTGCAGACCTTCTGAATCACATTTTAGGCCCATATATAATCAAGAGATTTAGCTGACAGACTCAGGAATGTAAATCCGCTGAGCTTGTGCTTGATGACAGTGCCTAACAGTCAGTTTCCTCCGCCGGAACGTAAACAAAAGCACACTCAGGTTACAAATGAACAAAACAGACATCTGTTCCAGGTTTTAAAGAAACAAACTGCTACTGTTCATCTTCGAGAGGTTCACAGAATTTCTGCACATTTGCATTTCTGGTATCCTCTACGGTTCACATGACACGATGCAGACACATCATGAGACCCTAATTGGGGGGGAGAAGGTGTGAGGTCACCCTTAATGACAGTGTTTTGAGCCTTGGCCTTTCAGTGGCGCCCCCCGCCTCGTGTTGAGCGCGTGATGACACAACTCAATGCACCCAAAGACGGCGAGGAAGGGCTCTGTCCAGCTTAACGACGGGGGGATGGATAGATTGTAGGCTCAGCTCAGACATTTCTTTTCCCCAACTTAATGCCCTCTTAGTTCCCAAATCTGCTCCACATCAGCTCGATGCTCCAGTGATTGAAGAGCACCGCGAGTCGCATTAAGGTGCATTTCACCAGGAACGCATGGCAGCTGAAACACAAACAAGGCACGCTCCATTTCAGCTGCAGAAAAGTTGATATCTGGAGGGAAGAATTATGCAACCGGTGCTTTTATAGGCTTGTGCCACATGAATGAGTGCAATCACTTCCAAGCTCTTGGCTTAAAGGACGACGAAAGCGACGGGCGTAATGGGAGCGGACTGAGTGCAGACCGTGCGGAGAGAAAATAAAGACAAACTCGCTCGCTTTCCCAGCACCGACACGCAGATTCATGCTCACAAAACACACACACTCATACATAGTCTGTAACCTTTTTTCTGCCTTCATGCCCTGCCCCCATTATGCTGCTTTGTCTTGCAGGCTTGTGTGCAGTTTTACTCCGAACATGGCCTCCCACTGCGCTCTGACCCAGGCCAGCAGACCCTGGAGGAGCTCCGTGCTCTCTGAGCGCACACACCACGTCTTCTCTTGTTTCTCAGTCTGCGGGAGAACACACAACATGGACAGAGAGCATGAAAATGAAGGCAGTTCATCACCAGGGAAATTCACCTTGACAATGCATGCAAGAAAAGTGCTGCAGAATGAGTGTCTGCGTGCGTCACATCGCATCGTTCACAACGCACACTTGGGTCGATGATCATTTTCTTGACTGTGTTTGATGAAATCCGTCTTCGCATCGACAAGTAAACAAATTGTGTGCTCGTGCTCGCAGATCACGTTGAAAAGAGGAAAAGTAGAGGACTCAGTCAGCTTAGTGTTCTTCTGTAATGACTGTATGCACATATGGGACCGATCAACACCAAACATGGCTCTATAAATACCAGTTTTTACAGTTTTATTCAGGGGCTTGCAGCTACCCCAAACACCAGACTTCATATGCAAATCCTCATTTCTTCTGAGTTTATTTATCTAAGAAGCTAAATTAAATTTCTTTTGTAGTTTTTTCCCCTCATGGTGTCTGATTTTCATTTAAAGCTGTTTGATGACTTCTGTTAACTCCCTGA
This sequence comes from Chaetodon trifasciatus, assembly GCA_037975065.1. Lineage (NCBI taxonomy): Eukaryota > Metazoa > Chordata > Actinopteri > Chaetodontiformes > Chaetodontidae > Chaetodon > Chaetodon trifasciatus. The sequence goes on from JBBMOE010000048.1 coordinate 2,295,589, forward strand.
ACAAACAAACTAAACTACTTGTTTTCATCTTTCTATCTCATATGTGCTGGAAATAAAGCAGTTCATCATGCATTTATCTACAGGCAGGATGGAGTTAAAATGTTCACCATTATGTGCAATTGTTGAAAATTTCAGCAAAATGCACACAAATACACACACTCTTCTTTTTCTTCTATCACTCTTAAGTGGAAGCATGTGACGCTGAGTGGCAGCTGGACGTGGGTGTTTTTGAGGTGCAGTAGAAGAAACAGGAGCACGGAGCGTGAGATCAAGGTGCATGGGAACAATCTGTTCTCAAACACCGCTGCACACTCGCCTCATCGTAAAGCTTGATGTCCATCCTGCACTGGTCTGAAGGCCACAGGTGGATGGAGCTCACGCAGCTGATTGGCAGCGTCTCTAAAACGGTGACGCTCCCGCTGCTCGGTTCTTTGTTGTCATTCGCTGTCAGGCCGTTTGAGCTTTTCCTCCACTGGTGATCCTCTTCGAGCAGGTACAGGGTTTCCCGGCTTGCCAGGACTGTCAAGGATGTCCAAATGTCCTCTGAAAGGAAAATATGAGCAGTTTCACCTCATTTCAATGGCCAAAGATGCACTCAATGTGTGATTTTTCCTGGTTTTGTTCGTCTTTGCCCTCTTGGATCATACAGATCAGTTCAAAATTAAGTGTTTTTCAAGTGTTTCTAATTTTGCCCTCTTGGTAACAGCCATGAGTCACAAACTCAAAAGCTTCACAAGGCACCTCTCTGCTCCAAAGATGAGTTTTGGCATCATAATTCATGTCAGAAACTGTGTTCAGAGGAGCAAGCTTGGAGGAAAGGCATATCGAGGCACGCTCAAACTATAGCACTTGAAATTCCATGGACGTGCGCAGCCGTGTGTAGCCTGCAGCTACCTTGGCTTTCAATGAGTCTGCAGAAGCGACAGCGAGGCAGCATCCCGAGGCACCGGCACACAAGCACAGACCGCATGCATACTAATACAGACGTCTGTCACTCGGTCTGTCTGAAACGACACATTTCTGCCTCGTTTTATGGGAAAGGTTTGCAAACAAGGACCTTTGACAGGCGCCTCACGTCAGCTGCTGCCCCACAAATCACATCCACTCATCCACATTTCCCTCTTCCTGCCATTATCTGGTTTTATCTTGAAGGAAATAAAACCTTGCATCCATTTTCTTATTATTTCTCCCGTTTTGCATATTTTCCTGGCACTTCTTTTTATTTCTGGGGTTGCAGGCATATTATGAGGGCTTTTATTGCGGCATTAACTCTTGGCTTTCCTCCTGCTGGTTGAAATGAATGCTTGCGATCTGGCCTATTCCACATCTATTGTTTTTTTCCATCCTAAGCTAAATACAAAGAGAAATATCTTAAGTTGCATTTATACATAAACAGCATCAGGGTGAATCCAAAGAGGAAGGAGACAGGAAGGTGCCATATTCACAATAATTAGTGTTTAACAGCACCGTTCTTTGCAACTTCAGAAGACATTTCTTGTGACATGTTGAGTCTTGACATCTCTTTCTACAAACGAGTGAACATGTAGGAAAAAGAGACTCAGATGGAAAAATGCAGGTAAAGGCAGATCCCTCTGCTGGTATTAAAAGGAAAATGGGTTGCAAATAAAGTTCTTCAGAATGAGTGGATGCATCACCTCGCAGGACAAAAGCCAGAATGTAGAAAAACTGCAGCTGGCCATCCTCCACATCTGCCTGGATGTCTTCGCACACGAGAGGCCTGAGAGATCAAAAGAAACGAAGCGCATTACACCAACACATATTAGCACAAGAATCTCCGATCATGCTAAAAGCACGCTGTTTTCCTAAAGGTAACGCAGTGCAGCGGTGGCTTGTGGCTGGCAGGTGCTGTCTCACATGGAAGCACTTCAGCATCACCGGCTGAATTTCACACTGACTGTGAGGCAAAGGGGATAATTGACATAATAACAGCCGACAGGTCTTGTGTTGCGAAAACACTGCGAGCGCTTTCAGGGACTGTAGTTAGCTGCCTCGCGAACACATGAAGGGGCTGCTTTGGTTTGTTCTTCGTTTTTGATCACTGAGCTGTGGCCTGAGGACAAACGACAAATCCAAGTCGATCCTGACGGCGTAAACATACACAAAAACAGAATGCAGTCATTTCCAAACAAACTACACAATCATGTGTGCACAAAGTGGACTTGTCGCTTGTGAGCGACTGAGCCTTTCCAGGATGCTCCTTTCATACCCAATCATGATGCTCTTACCTGTTACCAATGAGCCTGTTTACCTGTGGAATGTTCCAAACAGGTGTTTTGGAGCATTCCACAGCTTTCTCAGTCTTTAGTCGCTCCTGTCCCAACGTGTTTGAAACGTGTTGCTGCATCAATTTCAGAATAAGAAGATATTTACTTAAATCAATGAAGCTGATGAACTTTAAATACACTCTCTATGTGCTGTATACGTCAAAAGGGATTAGCAAATGAATCTGGGTTGTTTCAGTGAGCGGTGGGACCTGGATATGCTGACCTCCTCTTCATCTTTCATTTCCCAATCTACGTTCAAGGAAAGCTGCTATTTATTTGACTTCTGCTTGCAGGATAAGGCATGTTTGCCAGGTTGTCCAAACTGCTACAAAGGCATATACACTACGTCTGTGTACTTGAAATGTTTGATTACTCACAACATGCTTTATTTCCCATTTTGCACTTGTTCGTGAGAAGCGCTCGCCGCTTGTTGAGATAACCACATTCCTTTTCAGTGAGAACCTCGAGAAAGCTACTATCTTCTGTTTTGGGGAGAAAAACATAGAAAAAAAAACAAAACAAAAGAAAAAAAAAAAGGCTGTAGAACAACTACTGGAGGTGACACAACATGACATGCACGCTTCGGGATTTGTAGCGCAACACATGTTACAAATTAAGATGTGGTTTACCAGTTAATTTAGCGGTGCAGTTTGACAAAATGAAGTCTGAAAAAGCTGATTGTAATCAACTAAAGATGTGTCAGAAATGTGCAGTGTTACGGCCATAACTCCCTTTAACTTACACCTCCCGACCACAAACACAAATTGTGCACAACGCTTGTTTGGACCACATCTTTCGGGCTGTGAACAAATAAAATCAAAGATGTCTGCTTCCCTCCCTCGATAAAGGAGGTGCAGAGGCGTACCAGAGGTGGTGCTGAGGGCTGAGCCTGGTGGTCGAGATGGACTTCAGCTTGCTGTCTGATTTGTGGGCCATCTCACGCACAATTCCTGCAAGAAAAAAAAAAAAAAAAAACAGCACCCAAATCAAAGACGCACTGCGAAGTCCTTCAGGTAAACTCCAAGTCAAAGGCATCTGGACTTGCTTTAGGTTCTTGAAGATGTTTTCCCTCCTCAAACGGCTCCTTCAGTGGACTGAAGAAATTGAACTTCAAGAATCTAAAGCAAATCCAGTTGCCTTTGACTAAACACTTAAACAATTAGTTGATTATCTGAGGAATCAATCACCAACAATGATAATAATCGACTCAGTGGAGCGGCGATCTCCACCAGGAAGCATCTGATGGTGAAGCAGCTCCCAGACGGAGTTTTTGAGCAGCATAGTCTCAGTTTTGTTTCAGAGCAGTGTGATGGTGTAACCGAGCATCACTTAAAGGTCCCACCCGGCTCCCTTACGGTCAAGATGGCGGCAGCAGAGATAACAAAAAACAGGGATTTATTCATCTTGTATCACACTTAATTTATAAAATAAATCTGCGGATGCTCCAGTTCAAGATGAGACAAACCTTGTCTGTGGATGCAAGTTTTTGAGAGCAACAACATGTGGCCTGCAGGTTAGGTAAGGCTTGTTTTTAGCCCAGCTGATCCAAATGTGCACAACAGATATAAAGCTGATGGGTCCAGTAGTTTGAGAGATTAGTGCAGACAGATACACACACACACACACACACACACACACACACACACACACACACACACCACCAAACTGATCCCCTCCAGGTTTACGCCTGCTAGAGATGATAAACATCTGACGTCTGCAGCTTCTCAAATGAGAACTGGTCGGTTTTCTCAGCTTTATATAATTAGAACTCTTCCATCTTTGAGTTTTGGATTTTGGTTTTGGAGGAGCTGTGATGGTAACATTTCAAAACAAAACAACACAGGGAAGATTACGAGGCATCAGACGATGATTTCAGCATCAAGAATTAAGGCAAATTTCCCAGATTCATTCTGAAAATGATGCAGATGTCAAATAAAAAAAAACACACACTTCCTCAAGCTCGGACAGGACACAGAAAAGCTACAGTAGCCTGAAAAAGTCACACCCAAATATCCATGGAAAAGAGGCCTCGGCACAAAAGCCACACTCGATCCGAGACTTCTTCTTCTGCTATTGTACCTCAGATAAGAAAGCCAAAAGGTCTCTGGTTGCAGGTGTAAGATTTCAGCCCCATAGAGGCGCTGGGTGAGAAAACGCTGGGAACACAATGCGCTGGGTCACGCTCACATCCACGAATTGTAGCGTGTCATTGAGCGTGACAACAATACAGGGCAGTGAGGATATCTGCAGAGGCTTCACAGTCAAGTTTGAATAGGTGGACTTCAAAAGGGTTTAAAGGGGCACTGAGGAGGAGGAGTGGGGAAGAAAGGGGACAATATTGGGTTAACAGTGGAGACAACATGGCTAAACATGCACTAACTAACTACTGTAGCATACTTCAAGGATGCTCTCCGGAGAGTCTGTCTGCACGTACTGCATGCACAGATAAAAATGAACACCTGCCAGCAGCCCAGTGCAAAGCGTTCATACTTGAGCGACCACTTCTGCAAAAGATCTGGCTGTTAAATCTTAAGCTGCTGATTGTTAAATGCTGTGAATTCTTCAGCAAACAGTGTTGCTGTTGGATGAGGAAGTTCCCATTCTTGCCCTATTCTCTGTCACGTCTCTGCTTTGTTTTTAAATACTCTGCGCAACACAGAAATGCCGGTTTCAATCAGATTCAGCTCTGTTTTCAGTCCTGTAATCTCTCCCTTTTGACAGTTAAATATCCAGTAAAAAGCCAGCCATGATTTTCAGCTTTGCCTCAAAATATTTTGGACAAAAACGACAGGCGGCCTGACCGCTTTCACGAGGATCCGCAGTCTCTTGCATTGCTTGGCGGAACATTTGAACGCGTTGAGGAGAACCAGTGAGTGTCAGACCAACCAAGAGATCAAATAAAAGTGTTAGCGTGGACGGCTTTAGCGAGGTGCCATCCAAGATCGCAATCACAAGTAAGCAAAGGTGACGGGCCGGGCGTGTTAGGAAGAACAGCCTCTGGTTGGTGCTCTGCTCTTTGTCAGTATTCCTGCTTCCTCTTGTTTCAGTCCCAGACTCTTTGGCTGCCTAAACCACCAACACCAACGCCCCTGATGCTTTTCACATGAAATCAAATACCGTCTGATACTAAGCTGAGACGGTACGCTGTGAAATGGCTACAGATTAGATCCTTGATTCGCTTCATCCTAAATCATGTTCTCTCTGCCTCACACCGAGCTCGTTCGGCTAATGCATCCATCACTCGAATCTCCTCTAACGCAGTTTGAGCGCAACAACAAAAACTCACAAATCCCTCCATGTGAGAGAAAACAACTGGCCAACAAAAACTGAAGATCAGGAACAGACTCTCTCTTTGGCTGCAGACTCCAGAGGTCTCGTGTTATCTCTCATGTTTCAATAAAGTTGTATCAGACTCAGTTTGCTTCACAGATCCAAAAAACTGTCCCAGTTATAACCACATCCTTTCTCTCTCCCTCTTCCAGCCAGCGACTCCTTCGTCATTCCAGTTGTGGTTTTCAGCTTCGTCCACATGATGGGAGCCAGCTTGGACGATCGACAGGGTTTGTTATGGTTAAGCTTTTCCGTACGTCTTCGGACAGAATATTACAACAGCTGTTTTGGGGTTAATTTGGCATCAGGAGAAGCGAGTTTGCCATAATAGCAACGTAGTTATCTTTAAACATAAACATCACACACTTTACATGTAGGTATTTGGCGCCTAAACGCTGATTTCTGCAGCAGAAATGTCAGATTTTCATGCTTCTTCTTCCGGACGCACCTGGAAGGTTACAACAAACCGCTGCTCGTGTTTTTCGCCCGTCCGCTCTTGGACGATCTCCGCGGTCTTCCGGAAAGCAATCTGGAATCATTTTCGGCCACGAAGAATACAAGGCACTAAATGATGTTGTTTATGAAATTAGACAGAAAGAAAAGGCTCCCAGAGGACGGAGGGGGAGCGAGAGAAACGAGGAGAGAGATTTAAAAAAGAAGAAAAGCAAAGTTTGTGTTGGAAAATGGAAAATGTCAGCGATGGGTAAGTATATTTTATTTTATTTAATAATAATGTGGTTATAATAATTGTTTTTACTTCATAGTTTTGAAGACTGTTTATCCATCTTAACTTGTAATGTGCGTAAGCTGTTTGTATTTATGTATTTTTTACAGTGTTTTTTATGCTGCCTTCTGGGCCAGGTCGGTTTTCAAAAAGAGACTTTTACCTGGTTAAATAAAAAAAAAAAAAAAAAAAAAAAAAACAGATTAAATAAAAAAGAAGATTTCAAAAGCAGAAATCACGTGCACTAGGACTGAGGAGCACTACTTTTCCAATACGTGCCAAGATGTTTTCCTGTTTTCTCCGCACGTTTAGGGGCTGCCTATTGTCAAATTCATTTTCCATATTTTTCCAGACATTCCAGGCGAGAGCAGGAGCCCCCGTCTAATAAAAGGTTTTCCTCTCAGCCGCTGGTCCTCCCTCGCAGACAAGTTGGTCTGGGCAGGATGTGCTCAGTCTGTGTGAACCCAGTATGGAGGGGGACGGGGCAGAAATTTGCGTCACGTCGCCACATATGGTACAGTATTAGGGGAGTCGGTTGGGTTTTTGTGGTACAATGCCTGCGAGAGGAACATGCTGTTCTAATACCTGCCTCAGGGATTCAACAGCAACTTCTTCTAAATCTAAATTAGTCCACGGTCTATTTTGCGGCATCTTCCCTCAAAATGCCCTGAAGAAAGTGCTGAAACCAGTGCAACCAGTAAATACAGAGAGAGCGAGGTCAGGGAGTTTCTCTCTCTGACTGCATTCAGAAAATAAACCGTCCTTTTATGTGTTTTTCCATACGTTAAACTGAGACCATTTTCCACTTTGCTTGCACTTGGCAGAGTTTCCTTTTACCTGTCAAGAGGCCAAAGAAGCGTTTGCAGCGTAAACTGTCCCTCACGAGGAGGGTGTACGCCACGCCGCCGTCTCCAAACTCCATGTGGATGCTCTGGGAGGCTAGTCCCACCTCAAGGTAGCTGAGCTCCATGATTGGGTGGCTGTCCCTCTTCTGCAGCCAATCGGAGAGCTGGCCTCTGCTGGGAGGAAACAACACTAGGCATCAGAAAGTGCAGAAAATGTGCAGTCACGGTGAGATGGATTAAATGGTTTACTTGATCTCTGACATTTGGAAGTGCGACTGCCAGACCAACACTTTAAAGATGTGTTTGTTAAATCCAAAGTTTACTCAGTACAATCACGGTAATAACTCACGCAATAGCTCATTTTTCAAGGTTGAAGATAGAAGGTCAAAATAACAGTTTCTTGCACTGCACCTAGCACGAGAGGAGCGAGATCCTTTGGTCAAAATCGAGTCACTTTGCCAGAGCCGTCACAGCACTGGCTCACGTCTGAGAGCAATCGATCTTGTTTTGATGAGAGAAGAAAAGCTTTGTGCGACAGAGGAGGGAAAAAAATAACAAAGAGGCTAAAACGAGAGGAGGGAGAAAAGACTCGACGGTCCACAGACACTGCGAGGTCAATGTGTTCTCAAGATGTGACCCAGAAACCTGGGCAGGTTATGCAATATAATCCACATCCTAAGCGGACGGTGTGGAACTGCACACCAGCGTCAGAAGTCATAATTGTTCACTGCAGCGTGGCGCCCTCTTTTGAATCGCTGTCCACACCAGCAGGATTTGATTACTCTTTTGATAAATTGGAATGTGTTGCGTCAATATCTCACCGACTTTGTACTTTCTACTTTCTACTCCTACTTAATCCTATTTAAGGGCTCATTCATTCAATCTGTTTTCTCCGTTTCCTTTGAAGTCGTGCGAAAAACCTTTGGTCGGGGTCCACCTGCTCTGGGTGGAACCAAGAGGTTGCTTGACATCTTTCAGCTAAATATTTTCCATTTTATGCACTTCTGCTAACTCTGTATATGTGGGATAGATTACGTTGCATGGGAGTTTTTTCCCCCACGAAAGGATTAGGAGGTTTTCCATCAACAAATCAAGGGTCTAAGGACAGAAGCTGTTGGATATTGTAGGAATTACAGAGCCCACAGAGGCAAGTTTGTGATTTTGGGGCTGCATAAGTGACAAAACTAAATTGAAAACTGAACATTTCTGTTTAAAACTATGATGACTTTTTATTAAATATTTCCTTTCTCTTTTCCGTTAAAGCAAAAATTGCACCCATAACACTCTTTATCTTGTAAAGTTGCTCCACTCACTGGGTTTCCGACGTCATTTCCACAAAATACATTCGCTGGTTTGACACCACCAACAGAGAGGGAACCTCCCCCGGCTCCCCGAATTTGACAGCTGACATCTGAAGGCACACAGAAAAGAACAAGCATCATAAGGCTGTAAATTCAATCCTGAGCAATGAAAGATCCCCTCCAGCTTCCAAACTATTCATGATGTCACAGATCATGCTTGTAGGTCCAATCCTGATTTCCACTGAGCTCACAGAAACTTTGCACTTTTAGCAGATGACTGTGAAAACATCCTTCCAGTGTCAGACTCTGCACATACACAATTCTGCACTGTGAAGCTCAAACATCCCACTGCGGGAAGAAGAAGAAAAAACATATTTTTGAATGGAGGGAAACTTAAACAACCATATTCTCAGCTGACATCAGTTTTCCACAAGCTCTTTGGGAGTTTAAAATCAAACCTCTAGACCTGGGTCATGCTTAATTTCCTCTAAAACAACACGAGAAGTAAAAGCACAAGTGAAACAGCGAGCCGCCCCTGTCACTGGATAAATAAACAGAACTAAGATGAATGGAGCGGCACCTCCTGTTTCCAGCTGTGGTGCGCTCGGCCCTGTTCTGCTCTTTGCTCCTCGTCCAGGTGTCTGACAGAGAGAAGCCAACAGCCTGCTGATCTGAGGATCTACTGCATATTAAAAAGGTCTCAGAGAACGCTGAGTGACAGCAGGGCCGGTCGAAGAAGCTTCAAAAGAAGAACATCGGGGTTGAAAGGGCTCCTGGGAGATTTACTGACTGCGTTCATCTTAGTCGACTAAGATGAAACCGCAGCTGAAGTGGTGTAGGTCTTAAAGTTGTCACCACCCATTAAGCTGGAGTCCTTTGGCCGTCAGTGAGACGTGCTAGAGAACTTTTTAAAACCGCAATCACGGAAGAAACAATAACAGCAACATAAAAACATTGCACTGCTAAATTTGAGCGATCTGTCACAGTCACTGGCAGAATTCTGCTTAAACAGCACAGTCTGGCAATAATGCTGCTTCCTGCCTTAACATTAGCTCCAGTAAAGACTTTAAGGCCCTGAAAACTTAGTTTCTAAATCTGCTTCTTACTGTGAGCAATAAAGTCCGACATGAACACATTATCTTCTGCCTGCGTTAGAGGAGTTTTGGTTATTTAAAATGGAAGCTTGAGTGCCTGTTTTCATCCTTAGGTTAGGCTAGTTTAGCTTAGCGTAAAGCCTGGAAACAGGGGGAAGCAGTTAGCCTGTCAGAAAGTCACACGATCCGCCTCCCAGCACCTCTCAAGCTCACTGATTAACACATGAAATCATGTTTGTTTAATCAGTTTTCCATACCCTGAGGAAAAAGTGAAGCTCCTCTTCCTCCTCGAAGACCTCCACATCCAGGAACAGCTGCAACCGATGGTCCACCGCCTCATAGTCCTCAGACAGGAGGTCCAAATCATCTACAGACACACAGACAGTTGGTTTTTGTCGACTCCATTTAATCCCTCAAAATGATATCTTGCATTAAAGCAACTATAATTTCATTTTGTGTTGCTTTTGGCGGCCACTGAGGATGAAAGCGGCAGCTCTTCTTTTTCTTTTTTAAACACAGCTGTTCGCAGGATGCATAGGGATGTGGTGGCATCTGTTTTTAGCAGTGCCAGATTAATAAGCATGATATGATGATGGTGAAAGTAAACTTAAACTAGCAAACATTAGCCAACAACTATCTTGCAGGAAAAAAAAAAAAGGAGCAAAAAAATCCACCAAAGAACAGCGGTGCAGGCGACTTGCACATTGATGAATGGTTAGAGCTACTCATAAATGACAGGGCTCGAACCTGCAGAGGCCAAAACAAACCCGGCGTCTTTCATTTGTAGAGAATGCAAACAGTGATCAGATTAAAAAAAAAAGCCTTTCAACCTTCAGACAATGTTCTTTGGAGAGGTGAAAGGTGTATGCACACCCACACACACACACACAGGTTGATTTGTCTTCAGAAACAAAGCACTTCTTCAGGAAGAAGGCCTGCGCTCGACAACAATGGGTGCACTGTGTCACCAAAAAAAGACACTATATTCAGTGTCAGCGCTTGAGGATGAAGATGAGCCGTCTCCAGTGTGAGACTGTGGTTCAGAGGGACGGATTACATGGTATTGGCACTGCAGCTACAGCATTACAAAAAAGGGAAAGATACAGAAACCTATTATTACAACTCAGCCCTCCCTCTCTTAAAGGCTTTCATTCCTCTCCCATCACTTCCAGTAATGATTCCAATCTGTCTTGCTGCACATGTGGTTCATCTAAAAATGGTCGACATATGTGGGAGAAACCGGATGCTGTCACAGAGATACAGGGCGAAGGAGTTGTGCGCCACATAATATCAACTTGATCCAAATGCTTCCCATCTCTGCTCACTTCCAATTAAGACTTGAATATATCTCCGGGGTGGGGTGGGGGGGGCAACGCAGCCGACACAAACAGTTTATACCACATGCCACAGTTGATGTGTTTTACAATGACCATCTGAAATGTAGAATTCACATCATGTAATAAGATACCATTTATATTTCACTGCTGTTTGGGCTTCCCTCCAATAAACCTCTGTCCTGCCAACATCCCAATGCTATTTTGGATGTAGAGAGAGCACAGCTGACAAGATTCGTCCGCTAATCGAATCCACTGGCTGTTTCAGTTGTCGTTTCGGTGGTTCCGGCTTCTAAAATGTGAGGATTTGCCGCTTTTCTGTTTTATATCGCTGCAAATGAAAAATCTCTGGGTGTTGGCCTTTGATCTTGAAGTCGTCACGTTAAGCTCAGAGGAACTGCTTTGGGGATTTTTCACTTTTGTCTGGCAGTTTATGTATCAAACCAGTGGTTTGGTGGGGTCAGCTATGAGCAAAAAAAAACAAAAAAAAAAACATTACTTAGAAAAGCAGCAAATTTCCAGAGTAGTGCTTTTATGTTGAAGTCCTACTTCTCTTTATTATTCTCAGCATTGCAGCTGTTGTATTAATCAGGCTTATTTATCCTGGAGAAATAGTTTAAGTAGCCTGAATTAGTTGTAATTTTAACCTCTTCCTCCAACACATTTCAGTTTTGTGAACTAAAACTGAAGGGCAGCTTGGTCTTGGAATTAAATCTACTGACAGGCAGAATGCACACATGGAAATACACTGATCTGGTCTGTGTGTGGGCCCTGACCTGATGTGTGAGGGACGTTACTTCCAGCCCTAAAAATGAGGTTTCTGCAGTTATATTTAAAGCGTTTAAAAACATCTTACTGGTCAAAAAAATATGATTTGCTTTTCCCGCACATCCTGGAGCAACATAATAATAATTCCCAATGATATGTAGCACATAGTGGATGGAGGATTAACCAAAAATAGACTTCTGTCTATTAAATTTAAGACTTTTTAATACCTTCAAAAGCCTTTTTTTGTGGAAACTAAATGAAATGTTTTTCCAGACTTCTTCAAACCTGCAGACCTGAAAGCAGGAACAAAAACTCACCATTCTGGCTGGATCTTCCTGCAGGTTGTGCTTGGACTTCAGGTGGTGTAGCACCTGTCGTGGTGTAGTGGTAGCTCCCTGCCAGATCCTCTTTACTTTGGCAGTCTGTGTTGTAGGAGAGGCTGGAGGTGTCAGCCTGACCTCCCCTGGTGAAGAAGGAGCTTCCCTGGGCAGTGACAAAGGTGGGATCCCCTGTTGTGGTGGCAGTTTCCAGGATGGGACTGCTGCTAATACTGGCATCTGTGTAATCATCCTGTTGTGAGGAAGAGCGAACATGGAAATGATGAGAAGTAAACGACAGGAAAAGCAGACGGAGGAGAGAGTGTTCTACTGCTCAGAACGACCTTATTGGCACTCCGAGTGCTCTGGGTTATATCGAGATGCTCGTCCTCGCTGTCCGGCCTCGGTGAGCCATGGATGGGTGTACTGCTGTAGGGAGTTGATCGGCCGGCCAGCTGGACCACATGATCACTACCACACTCTGGACAGATATTACTGTTTCCTGAAAAAAAAAAAAATAGCATTACCAACTTGCCATTGTTGGCGTCATCCACATCTGCAACAGAATCACCTGAGGCTCAGTATCAGCAGAACCAATGAGCTTGTGGTGGACTGCAATGAATGCAGAAATATGCTGTTGAATACTGAATATGTTCTGGACAACATTGTGATATGGCAGTGAAGTTGACCTTTGACCTTTTGGATCTAAAACGTCATCGCCTCATCATTTTATCCTATGAGACATTAGAATTTTTAAGTTGTGGCCAAAAATGTGTTTCGTGTGGCCATAGTGACCTTTGACCACCAAAATCTAATCAGTTCATCCTTGAGTCCAAGTGGAGGTTTGAAGTCATTTCCCCGAAGGCGTTCCTGAGACATCGCGTTCAGGAGAATGGGACGGACGGCGCCGCAGCTCTCCAAGTAACTTCGCGAAGGATGACGGCGACTTAATGAAGAACACAGCCTCTCTCTGACTCATGTGTTACCACTTTTATTGGGTCATTGCTGTATTTATGCTCAATGTGTTTTGTTGTTGACAAAAGGAGGTAACCAGGCTCAACTTGAGTAATGCTAATTAATGCAATTTCTGTACTGGTTGCAATATATCCTGTCGGCCAAATAATGGCTTGTGTGAAATTATACATGTCATCACATTTAAGTAGGAGCTGGGAGTGAAGATACAGGAGGTGATGTTGCACATGGGGTTCGAGGTGAACACGGCGTTTGCCAACAAAGCAGCTGTTGAACACCTTTTTCATGTTTTCCTGTCGACTAACACTCCCCCTCATGGCCTTAATTGGTTACTGCAATACAAATGGTGAACGTAATAATTACCAAACAAACAGTGTGGCAACCTGTAATCTTTCATTGAGATACATTGTTGAATGTTATGACTATTTAACTCCTAGTTTAAGGTTTTGTAAGAGTCGACAGGCTGATTTAAATGTAGACAGCTTAGTTTTTTATTTAAAAATAAAAAAATGTTAATCCTATTATTATACTGTATATGGAACTAAAATGAAAAAAAAAATGCAAGGGTTGCATTTTACAACTCTATCATCTGGGTCTGTCTCTCCTCCAGAACATGACAATGCCAGTGTAATGATCTGACAACCAAATGACCGAAAATGCATTTTTCATATCTGCAGGGCATGTATTTCTGTTACCCACAGGCAAACAAGTGTCTAAGCTCAGACACGTGCGACTGAAAAAGGTATTTATTGCCTGAAATTTCATCTGAGCAGCAGACTAAGCACACTAACAAAGGAGCACAGTTCCAAGACAACCCCAAAACATCTGTTGAACAAAGCCTGTGTGCAGCCTGTGCATGCCGGGGCAGGTCTTAATGTCAGGTTTGGTCAAAACGCTGGGAGGCGGCTGCTGGAGCGAAAGGGTACTATCTGTCTGCTGCTGATTATAGAGGTGGGAACTCGGCGAAGCGGGCCACTTGGCAGTAAAAGACAAGAGATAACTCCTGGGATGCTTCACTCCAGCCCATCTGAAACCAAAAATTTGTTTTGGGAAAACACACAGCCCTGCGCAGGCTTCCAATGGGAGCGCGGCCGCTGAGCAGGAGTCGTGAAGCGCTTTGACGTCAAATGATAAACATTTTCTTTTTTGCATGAACGAGACAACGTGGCAGGTGAAATGTGCGAGCTTTCGTGTCTTTTCTGTCTCATCTCTAACGTTCAGCAACAAACCCAGCTGACACCGGCCGCATGAGTGTGAAAGTAGTTGTTTTAAGGGGAAAAACTGAAAATGCATCGAGTGCTTCATCTTTTTAGGGTGGTCTCAAGTATGTGAAGCTTGAGTGTGACTCATCTGAGACTGTGCGTGACTCAGTTTGAGGGATGAATCAGAGTCAAGGCTGTGGTGTGTGTGTGTGTGTGTGTGTGTGTGTGTGTGTGTGTGTGTGTGTGGGATTCTTTGACATCTACTCTTTGACAGATTCAGATATAAACTTAAGCCAAACATTTAGTTTAGCGTTGCTTGGGCAACTTTTTTAGCTATGAGCTGGCATTTTTTTTTATGGTCAAATGCAGATTTGACTCTATTTCAAGATGCTTTTCACCATCTGGTCAGTGATTGTTTTAACCCCTGTTGTTTTCTGCATCCCTGGTTTTTATTGCACTTTCTGTTTCTTTCGTTTTTTTTGCCATTGCTCTATTTGTGCATGTGAGCTGTGTTGCATTTGCTGTTTGTTGCTTTGTTCCTTGTGTTCCTTTTCATGTTTAGGGTGCATTAAACATCTCGTCAGGGTCGAGAGGTAAGTTTTGCTGAAGGTGACTTTCACAAATATGAAATGAATTGAAGTTTTATACAAGAAAACATTGGAAATAAGTGGCACCTGTGTGAGGAGGCTACTGTAAGTCTTCTCTTTAATCGCTCTCACCTTTGCTGTCATCATCACACTCTGTCCGCTCCTCTTCATCCTTCTCTTCCTCACCTCCTGGCAGCATGGCAGCCTCTCTCCTCCTCGCTCTCCCTGCTGCCTCCTCCTGATGTGTGAACTCTGACCCGCAGCGAAGGCACTGCAGGCGAACAGAGCTGGGCCGGAGCTCAGAGTCGCGCCGCTGGTTCTCGTCCGTCACATGTGACAGCACGTCAGTCAGAGCCTAGTCAGTATAAAAAAAGGTCATGAGAAATACAGAAAAGCCTGGGAAAAACTTTTCCAGTTCATCTCATATGCAAGCTTCCTCCTAATTCAACTGAAGAAATGCACAGAGAGCTATTTTCAAAACTGACGCTGCACACTAGAAACTACAGGAGCTGCACTGAGACTAACAGAGGGTAGGCAAAAATCATACTCAGGATAATTTTAAGGGATATATTTTTAAAAATATAGATATGAGACATATCACTAGGTCAATCTGTCTTGTGCCATGTGCAGCTATGGTCAAGCTCAAGGTGTTTTTTTGGGTTTTATACTCGTTCCTTCAGCTATGTGTCTATTTCTAACATATAATTGTTAAGTCCCTGACTGCTAACCACAAATGTGGGGGGGCGGGGGGAATCACATACTGGAATTGGTATTGGCTTTCTGTGTTAAAATCTGTCTGGCATAGAGTCAGTGTTGCACAATGTGACCATAGTCGTTAACAGGGTGGTAAACACGGTACAGAGTGTGCTGCTGGATGCTGACGTCACAGCTGAAAAACAAAGGTAACAGCAGAGGGCAGACTGCGAACATGACCGGACTCGTACAGGACGTACAACAAGTCATGTTCACTGTATGTGTAGATGAAGATCTCTGGGTGCTTGTGTGTTTATGTTTTTTTTGATGAATCAAATACTTCCTGGACAACACAACCCACGCGCGTGTGTGTGTTGTTAACCTGCAGTGCCTGCTGTGGTTCATCGTCAAGCAGGACATAGCATCTCCTCCTTTTCTCCCTGCTGATGTAGTTGAACTGAAGCTCCACAGCTGGAAGCATCTCTTCTGTCTCCTGAGGGGATGATGAAATGGGAAAATGAGACAAATGAACAAACTTTTAGGATTATTTTTCCCACCTCATCCTCCTTTTTTTTTGGCATCTCTTGCTTGATTCTCTCACCCCTTGTGTCCAGGCGGCCTCTGTGGTCGCCACCTGAGCCAGGCTGCTGAGCTCCAGGCGGCATCTCTCCTGGCCGCGCTGCATGTCCACCTCCAGCAAAAGGCCCTGTTTGACCCGCAGGAACACCTCCTTCCTCCTCGTCCTCCTCTCCCCATGCCCCCCGCCCTCTTCCTCCTCTCTGTCGGATAAGACACCCACAAGTAGGGGGTGGCACAGGTCCACTAATAAGAAAAAGAGAAGGAAGATCAGATGAGCTTATGTGTGAGAAGTTCTTGTCTCCTTGTGTCATTATGCTGAATTTTGATGCTACACTACTTTTTGACCACCTTACCTCCCAGATCCTCCTCCTCCTCTTCCTCCTTGGTGTCTATGCTCTCCCCTCTAGCCGACTTTTGGGACTCCGGACTCGGCCCTGGTGAGCTCACCACTGCCTGGCTTACCGGACCGTCCACCATGCCGTCTTCCAGAGTGAACTCCGTTTGCCGAGAGCTCTGACCGGGCCACTGCAGGGTAGACTCCGTTTCCTGGTCCACATCGGACGTGGACGTCTCCTGCCTGGGCTCAGATGACAGCAGTGGTGGGGGGAGGACCTCTGGGACCTCCAGGGACGGTGGAGATGGCTGATGCCCTGGGCTGGTGGATGAACACGGGGTGGTGTTGAGGCCATTAATGAGGGGGTGGCGGTGAGGAGTTGGTTGGTTGGTGCTGGCAGCAGGTAAAGGTCCATCGAGATGATGTTGGTACCTCAGCCAATCCTCGCCCAGCTGCTCTCTGAAGTTGGACATGCGCTCAATCTCCTGCTGGTGGGGAAGGACAATGTCTGTTGGAGGAATAAAATAAAATCATTTATGCTTCATCATTCAGCTGAACAAACTTTAATGTTAGTCACCAACGTTCCAAACAAAACCACAAAAGATTTGTAAGAAAAAAGGGTGATTTTAGATAATTTGGATGATACAAAAATGCAGAATCCCATTGGACAGACATGCTTTTAAAACCCACCCGGTGTGGATGAGAGCAGCCTGGGCCCGTAATCTGTATCACTGGGCTCGGATATGCTGGCCCTCCGCACTTTCACCTTACTCTGCGACAGAAAAAACGGTTCAGTTTGTCAGTGTTCACCAGTCCAGATAGATCAGTAAAGAATAATTTGTGACTTTCAAAGAAGACAGAGTTACTATCCAGGGAACATTTCGCAGCACAGAGAAAGACACAACTGTTTCAAACACTGGGGCGCAGCAGCTTTCTTACCCTGGATTTCTTCTTCCGAATGTGTGACACTCCCACTTCAGGAACTGACATGCTGTCACTAAGCTCCCCAGCACCGCTTGACACTTCCTGGTTACTGCGTTCTGATTGCGTGGCAACTGGAGGTGCACTCTGGACCTGGACGATCAGCTGGCCTGGTTGTGGCAGAACCTGCAGAAGAGATTGGACTATTATTAACTTAGAAAAATCTAAATGAGTAAATATCCACATTATTATGTATTATAATGTAATATATACAGTTATCTATCCAAGACAACAACAATTGGCTGCAGTGGGATGATTATACATTAACTGAGAACCTTACTGATAGCTCAGATGAGGACAGTGGGGTACCATCAAGTCTGAGCTGGAAAGAAACAAAAAAGGAGTGCTGGTTATATGAAAGACAAACATGCCATTCCACATTTTTCTATCACTTCTCCATTCGTCACCTCTGGGGCCTGTTGGGGTTTTCAACCCAAAAACGACAGAAGACCATGAGCCAGTGGGAGCCAGTCATGTAGACTGGAAGCTGTTCTGCATGTACAGAGGGGCTGCGCTTTCAGACAAACCAAGATGTAACATGCAGCGCCTTCAGTGATACAAAGCAGGTGAGTCAACAGCTGCTAGTACTGTAACAGTGTATTTTAAGATCATAACCTATTTTGGGAAAGTTTTCATTCCCATTTCATGTTTTTCATGTGACCTGCTTCAGTCTTTCAGTTCTCTACTATAATCACTATTATGCCATTGGTGCTGCTGCCTTGCTGTCGAGAACACTTTAATAATGATGATCTTTTTAATGCTTCAGCCTTCTGAAAGGTTGAAAAGTGGTATAAAAGTCTTGCTATACTTATTACTCACTCTGAGGTTTGCAGCCTTTGGGGAGAGATGTCGGACGGTGCAGTTGCGGTGGGTCTTTTGGAAGTACAGCGGGTTGCCCTCCAGATTCAGCTAAGAAGTGTTACATTGAACACATGTCTCACATATACCTACAGAAAATAAATGTGTCCATGAAATGATATGCTGGAGCCTTCATGTGCGTGCATGTCTTTTCTTACTGTGTTGAGGCAGTGCAGCAGGGAGAGAGGAGCCAGCTGGGAGTGCTCCAACAAGAGGTTGTAGGCCAAGTCTAAGTGCTGGAGCGAAGACAACTGCTCAACACCTGTTTGATCAAACAGCACAGCAATGCAGGAAAAGACTCTCAGACATGGTACCAAGAATATAAACAGCTTATGCACAAAAAATGCATGCGCATGAGACAGAAAGAACGCTGTAGCTCAAATATTTGGTTTGATTCTCACGCTACTCGCCCCTCTCGTCTAAACAGACATAATAAACAGGCAGGTGTAAGGTTATCTGAGGCTTCGCTGTGTGATGATAAACAATATCCAAGACAAACAGAAGGACTTCCAAAACAGTGGCAGGCAAGGTCACAGTCAGAGGAAGTCTGCTCAGCCATAATAGATATAAGTCTGTGTGTCTGCGCGGTGATCGGCTTCCTGTTTTGTTTTTTTTTTCTTCGGAGTCATTGGCTCACTTCTCTTAAAGCTCTGTGAGAGGACGGACTGATGACTGTGATCTGACCAGTGACTGATAATCTGTGTTTAAAAGAGCAAGCTGTACGAGTCTACTTTACCGTTTATCGTCTCCAGTTCATTATTCCTGAGGTTGAGTGTGAGGAGTTTGGCCCTGGCACTCAGGCCCAGCGTTGGCGCCCTCTGCAGGCAGTTGTAGCCCAGGTTCAAGTGTTCCAGTTCGCTCAGGGGCTGAAACACAACGATGAGGACATGAGACATAGACAGAAGCAGAACAAGGCGTCACAATCAGGAAAAGAGGAAAATATATTTTTATGTAAAGTGGAATATAATTAAAGGGAAACCTTTAGAAATTCAGCACACTCCTGAATCTTGTTATGGCTTAAATCTAAAGACTTCAGGACATTCAGTAAACTCTACGAAAGAAGGACAAGAGACAGTGGAAGTCAGGTAAAGTTATAATCAGCTAATAAGTCACAAATGATGCATTTGTGTGTATGTTCATCTCACTAGTGACTGGTCAAGGCAGACAATGGAGTTGTAGCTGAAGTTGAGGGTGTGCAGTTCCAGCCAAGGCAGTGCAGAGCTCAGGTCACCTCCACACAGGGAAAGCAGCTCCTAAAAACACACACACACATTTATATCACTTAGGCCTTGACCCTTTTTTTATAGCCACACATACCATACACACACACTCTGAAGCGCTTCCTGAGCACTGTACTGCAGAAGAAGAGTACCTCCAGGGAGCTGAGGCTCTTTGAACATGTGAAGACCTCCAACTGGGAGTAAACCCCTCTGAGTCCTTCAAGACAGTGTGGAGGGATTCGCTTCAGCTGTTGAGCAAGAGAGACAAAAAGGACAGAGACAGAGAGAGAGAGAACAGGGAACGGTTTAGTGTGAGAGACGAGGGAAGAAGCAGGGATGAATATTACAGGCTGAGGAAGAAATTAAGGAATGAATGTAGTCAGGGTTCATACTTTACCTCCAAATACTTCAGAGACTTGAATGGGAAGATTTTCACCACAGACTGAAGTCTCACCCCTGGCGGGTTGATGAGCTGCATTTAAAAGTAAATATAGTTCAGAAATAGGAGCTGAAAGTAAATAAATGGAAGCAACTGTCACCACTATTTGCACCTGTCAACAAACACAGTTCCCTGCAAAGGTAAGACATTAATGTGGGCTCAGGATATGATAACTCACATGAAACTTAATATCATCTTTAAGGCTTTTTACATGTCAGAACATGCCTCCTGGAGACCAACTGATCACATTTTGGGGATCCAATGAAAAGCCTCCACAATCTTACAAAAGGTTCAAATGTCCACTTGAGCACCTTTAACCAAGAGATCTGAGACTAAAGGTAAAAACAAATAACTTTCACTTTGAGACCACCTGAGCCAATATGAGTGGTCTCAGCTCACCTTGAGGGAGATGGTCTTCTGCAGGACGTCAAACAGGAACTGCAGCTGTAGCAGAGAGGTGGTGTCAGCAGGGTGGGAGGGCAGCGCAAGGAACCCATGCTGCTGACTCCTGGACAGCAAGTGCTGCTCAAAGAGCCTGGTGAGCTGCTGCAAGCTGGCCGCCGGCAGGGTCAGGGTGCTGCTGCCGTCCAGCACCAAGTCGCCTGGAGGTTGTGAGACGTAACATCTAAGATTCATCTCAATCTCAAACTTTGGGATCAAACTCAGTTTTGGCTATTGCACATGTGGAGGATAGCTGCAGAGGAAAATGAATCATCATCATGTGGAGAAGTATGTACCAGACAAAAAACACCATGGGCAAACATTGTGGCTCTAATAAACTCAGTGCAGACATTGTGTACGGATTTCATGTACTTTTTTTTACATGAACTGGAAGATCACAGATAGCAATAGCTGACGTTCGTGTTAAATTGAATGCAGGGAACATTGTGAGCTTATCATGTATGGTTCCATGCAGTCCTCAGTGTTTGCTGACAGCTTCCACTACGGCATCACTTGCACATATCAGATAAATCCTTATCTGATCAGGCCTCTCTGAACAACATCCAACAGGACCAAAGCACAGGGACATCAGATTTTAAGAAGCAGGGCTACAAAGAAAGACTCCTTCCACTGTCAGGTTAGCCCACAGAGGAAATCTGGATAGTCTGTAGCTCACATTGTCTTAATAAGTGCCTGTCTGAGTGAATACACCCACTGACATGGGGCACCCTGTTATTGTTTTCGTTGAATTGTGCGGACTGACAGGCAGTCTAATTCACTTGACACGGCCCTTTTGTGATCAAGACGGATTCGGTATTTATGTACACTTGGGGTATGGGGGCTGTCTGCGAATCATACTGTAACATACCATCATTTCGGAGGAGTGTGGCCAAGCTCTGAACAAGGGAGGACTGGCCACTGTGAGATACAGCCATCCTGCAACGTTTCAAACCAGGCAAATTAGCGCGACATTATATCAGCAGAAATACATCAAATTTCCCATGTCAACAGCTGATATATAAACTCTATATTACAATTTAGCAAGGTGCTGTAATTTCGTGTGTCTGTCAAAACATTTGTAGCAACGTTGGCTAACATTAGCATTCAGAACTCTGCACTTGCTGCAGCTAGCGTTAGCTGAGCTAATGTAAACTAGCTCAACAATTTCCTGGTAGCTAAGCTAAAAACGACATACCTGTGCAGTGACGGCCACAAAATGGATAGTTAACATACAGTTTTACTTCGAGAGGTCAGTGCTAAATCACGTTCACTTTTGCACATGAGGAAAAACGACATTTCAGTGGTAATTAGTTGGTTTCATAATGCAGAGCAGAGTGATGTTGACATTTTTTTTCGTCACATGACGAACTTCCAAAAGCCTCTACGGTGGCCGTGACATAGCAAAAAGGTGAATCAATCAAGTGAATTTCTCCCTTTGCCGCACTGTGAAAGTAAATAAAATTGAAAGAACAGTTATTTTCTGCATCGTTTCCTATAACTACAAATTTCTCATTATATTATTCTCTGCTTGGAGCACAAAGATGTAAACTACCCGACGTAAATGAACTAAACTAAATTTTCCAGACTCATAAAAATGCTTGACAACGTTGTCTAATGTTTGAAAATCTTGGCTATAATATTTCAATGAAACTTTAATGTTAGCTTAGTCTCAAAATCACACGAAATGTACATATTTCTGTGCTGCTTTTTCATTTTGGGTTGATGGTATTGCCCTTGACTAATTGCTGCAGGTGACCACAGGGTGGCGCACTCTAGCAAGGATCCCAGGCACAACACATACGCATGACAGCGTAAGAGCAAGTAAAACCGTCAATGAAGTCCTCACTATAGCCAGCAAGGAGACTGAATCCAACTATTCTTACTTTATAAAAGTAAGCAGCTACAACACGCATGATGCTGCTGTACATGACAGGATTTTGTTCTTCTATTGCATCCTGAGGCAAAAAATATGTTCAACCCTGAAGCCAGTCACAGCATTTCATATCTGGACTGTATGGACCCAGAGGCCAATACTAGACTATTTGTGCTTTCCAGCCTTTCAGACCCAAGCAGTACAGCACAGGCTTCGTGGTGGCTGAGGTTTTAATAGACGCCAGCTGTCAAATCGACCAACCTGAGTCTCACACCACATCTGCCTGTTGGCTGCCTGTTGGCAGATGTTGGGCAAACCATATCCGAGTCATGGCACCAATAAAAAACGGAGCTGGGTAGCCAGTTGTCCAGGGAGTGTGAGTGTTATTTATGCTTAGTTTGCATGGCTGCAGAGAGTGCACTGATTTCTGAGTAAAGCAGATTAAACCATGCAAAATAAAAAAAAGAGTTCATTTGTAAAACTTCTTGTTTTGTGCAGCTGCACAGTAGAAAGACAACTGTGGGACTTGAATTGCCTTTGCTCAAAGGGTATCAACTTTGTAGTGTAAGTGTAAGAGTGTCAGTGTATAATGTAATGCTGACATCAGCATACAACCAGGCTGAGAGCTTTAACTGGACTCTCAGACTGGAGACTCATGCATTAACTCAACACATTAGGGGAGCGGTTTTCTGCAGGTCTTTATTTTGTTTCATTGGGGAATACGTAACACTGTGGCTCCATAACAGATACTCCACAAAGATTTGCATGACCAAATAAAGCAAGAACTTTCCTAATTTGCACATGCATCACTTGTTGCTAGGCAGCAAACAAACACACTCACACTTGGGCACACGCACTCACATGCAGCACAAAAAAACGCACACACATCAGCATTTTTCCATTTGGGACTTGTGATGCGAGCGTTTCCATGTAAGGATTTATGTACTGTAATTTGGTAAACATTTCCATTCAGTGAGATGTTGCACCGGCTGGTTAACTGTGCATGCATGAAAGCTGGTTTTGACAGTTTTCTTACCCAGATGAACTCTTTCTCATGAACTCTTGCTTTCAAATAAAAATGCATCACATCACAAAAACAACATTTTAGCTTCGGATATAAACACATAATGCAGCTGTTTAGTGTGACCTGTATAACTTCATTTTACACAGGCCCGCTAATCAGATGATAAATTACTTTTCCACCACCCCAACTCATTGCCTCTACTTATTTAATCAGCAGTCCAAGCAAAGGGAGTCTTAATCAAGTATACTCAAAGCCAAATACTAAACAGTCGATTCATTCATTATCAAAGTGTGAAAGATGAACATGAGGATGTCTTTAGGGACCGGTGTCGGTTGATAAGAACCCAGCAGAGAGCCAAAACTACAGTAATGCTACACTTCGTGTTGTTTGCTTTAGGAATATGCAGTTTGGATACAGCTGTAAAATTGTTTGCTTTAAGCCTTCTAATGCAAGCTAAACTGGGTTTTAAGGACACTTTTAAAAGGGGGCTGCTGCCATTGTTGCAGCCGTCTTCCAGAAGGCCCGCTGTGAGGCTTAGCGGCCCAAAATTAGCCTGGATGAAGTGCAGCCTTACAAATGTTAATTGCCTAGTTAGTGGTTTACACTGGATCGATTAGGATTCAAATATTTGGCCCATTGCAAGCAGTTATTGCGGACTGAGGCAGCATAACTGGAATTAATTAATGCTCCCAGTTGGATATTTGGGTGTTTATTGGTTAATAGTCAGACATTTAGTGTTAGCAAATGCTTACCTCTCACTTAAGGGACACAATTACACAAAATTGCTAATCAGCTTCAGCCTGTGCACATTACATATATTACACATTTATGCTGTTTATGAGCTGTAATAAAACACTTACAACCCCTATTTAGGTTAATAACCCAGTTATAAAGAGTTGTACAGCGTTGCACTCAGATTTAAGGGCATTTTAAAGTGTTAACTAATGTATTTGTCAACAAGTATAACTCATCGTATAAAGCATCCATAGCTAGACAGATAACACAGCTGTAATCAAATTTAACTGTGAATGATTTGTCATTACATATAATTACAGCTGTGTTATAATGTATTCATTCACTGTGTGTAGACAAATTATGGCTCCTTCATAAAAATACTCTCCTTCTTGCTTAAGGTGTTCATATACTGCTGTAAAGACTAATTAGGCAGATGAAATAAAGTGGTGTGACATGGTTAAAAGGGGCTGACTGTACTGTAATTAAGAAGATGACCTCTCGCATACAAACCTCTCTCTGTATACTTGCTGAGGCACATGTACTGTATGTGTCCTCAGGCCATCAGTGATCCCCCTGCCTCTGTCAATGTGAAGTTTATCCAGAGTTTGTGTTTGCCTAACAGTTCCATGGGGAGGAATTTAAGTAACTGACCTTGGTGGGGATTACTTTGCACACATGGGCAGATACTGCGGCCTGTTGGGCCTATTAGCCAGTGGCCATCCCTGCTGCTTTTCCATCCACGGCTTCATAAAATGACATATGAGGTTCTATGTGCAAACAGCCCTCTGGGCATCCTCTGAACTCACACCCCCTGAGATGCAAGACAGCTTCAAATGTGCCCTTTCTCCATGCCCATGCCCCCACGGTGAGCGGGGATGCCGAACATGAATAGGGCCAAATAGCATTAAATCAGGGGGCACCCACAAAACAAAATAATCTGCATTTATATCTGCGGAATAAGGTTACACATGCCACTTCTATTTCTGGGCCCTTGGATAAACACCGATTAGTCTACCGCACTGGACAGGGTTAATAGGAGCTTGTTCGGTGGGCAAGCATGACACCTCAAGGCTTGGCCTCGCCGATCGATAGGAAACATTGCCGTACATGTGCACAGTAGCATTACTGTACACAGGCATATAAGCTGGTAGCAGCTGGCGAGTTTTAATTGAGTGTCAATGGACATGTCTGCCACGGTGGGGAGGTCTTTCCATGTAAGGAATGCTCTGCACATAGTCCTTTTGTTTGTTTGTTTATTTATTTATGCATTCTGGGAGTTGGGGCAGACTGTGCTGATTGAAACTAACATGCCACAGTATGTATATTAATGCAGGGTCTTTCAGCCAGGGAGCTATAATTTAGCGCCTTGTTTTTGATACTGGAGTTCAAGTTTCACGTCTTCTTCTGTTTTTATAAATTCTGCGTCGCAACCAGGAAAGTGTTTTTTACTCGTAATCACCTTTAAGACAGTCTGTTCCCCTTGATATCACTATAAAGAGGTCAGGGGTCAGATAGAGAGCAGCTGAACAGGTCATTAAAAGATGATGGTGACACTTTAATTTCCCTGCTTAGAATCAGAAAAATGTGATTATGATTTCAATAATGAATGAGGACAAGTGACAAGGTATTTATTCAAGGCCCCTTCAGAGGAAATATGCTCTCAATCAAGATATTTCTCATCTGGTAATTTGTGCATGTATGAAAAATATGTCTTTGAATTTGAATTAGTTGCAGAAAGTGAAAATTCATTAACAGCTGGTTTAACTAGAGGGACTTGTAATTGCATCAGATCCGCCTGCTGCATTCTCAGAACTTCAAATGCATTCAATTTAGCCAGTTCACTTTCACTTTGAAGACCATTGCTCTCATTCTGGGCCAGTTGGAGGATAAAATAAGGAAGGAGGCACACATTGATCTCCTCTCGTTTGTGTGATTTACTACTAATATTTCTGCAGATCTGAAAGATATTTGAGCTGAATCCCATGTCTTCCGATTTCCCCAAATTAACACCAACATGTGGCCCCAAGAGCAAACCTGGGAATTTGTAGGACCCAGCAGACCTCCCAGCCCCCGGCTTCACCTGTTCGCATGCACATTTCTTCCCCTTTTTTTCACTTGGGATTGCCTTCCATCGCCCCATGATAATGACCAAAAACCTCATGCCTATAACAATGCTGTCGTACGCGGGCTGCAGCTTGCTGATCCTCTCCGCGTCTCTCGCCGGTGCCTCCCTGGCCGAGATGGTGTTCCGCTGCCCGGGCTGCACCGCGGAGCGCCAGGCGCTGTGCCCAACGCTCACCGAGACTTGCGCGGAGATAGTGCGCGAGCCGGGCTGCGGGTGCTGCCCCGTGTGCGCCCGGCAAGAGGGCGAGATGTGCGGCGTGTACACCCCGAGGTGCTCCACCGGTCTGCGGTGCTACCCGACGCCCGACTCGGAGCTTCCCCTGGAGCAACTGGTGCAGGGCCAGGGGCAGTGCCGGCGCAAAGTGGACGCCGAAACGACCACTTGCAGCCAGGAGCACCGGGAGCAAACCAACGGTCAGTCAGTTTACTGGAAATCTGGTTTTCTTCTATCAATTTTTAATGACACTGTCTAGACTGCAGCATGGGGAATAGTGTAGGAATATTGCATTGTCATGAAGGCTGAGCCCAAATCTGTGTCAAACAGGGGCTGTTACTCAAAGCTGAAGTTCTGACCATTTTGCACTTTAGACATTTTTATATCACATATAGTTTGGTGTCTGCAGTGCATCCCTTTTAACATTTATTAGCAAATCATTCATCGCCCTTTCAGACCCCCCTTTCACCCCATATCCATCAGGACTTACCTCCAGACTTTAAATAATCTCTAAGTTTGTTCTACCAGCACTTTATTGCATTGATAACAGTGCATTTTTATGTTGCTTATGCTCTTTGCATGCACTGCAGCTGAGCAATCTCTCAACTTTTACTGCTGTATTGACCTATTTTATGCTTGTTGCACCAGGTTGTCTTACGCCCCCATTTAAGTCTGTGTTGCATAGACCTGCTTGAAGTGTTGTGTATCATCCTGGTGTGCATGGGGAAAGAGAAACAAAAGGAACAGTCACTCTGCCCAAGTTTACCTCAGCTGTGCTCCAAGCAGCTGGCCCACCAGCCTTTCCCAATCCCTCTGCCTTTAAAACACTGTAACAGGGAACAAGGTAGTGGATTGCAAAATTCCCAGAAGTTGCACTCGGTGGGATGGACACAGAAAACATCATAGTATTGATGTTGACATTTCCACAGGGGAGTGGAGAGAAAGAAAAAGAGGGAGACAGCAGGAGGAATGCTGCATTGATTGGAAACGTGGACTTTAGGCTTTGACCAGGAGTGACTATAAACTGCTGTTGACAGTGACTACATTAACTGGGTTGTGTCCACCTGGAAAGTGAGCTGGACGTATGTGCAGGAGGATCACAATGAAGCTTCATGCGGCCTGGGGTGGCAAGGCTCATGTGGTTTATTCTGAAACAAGGACAGGTCGCAGTGAAGAAGAAAAGTAAACAGCCTCATTAATTGGCTGATTCTGAGGCTGCAAACACACACACAATCAATGAGTGTCCAGTGGAGCCTGCTGTGGTGTGATTTCTACCCTTTTCCAAATCCGTGCTTTGTCCGAGTTTACCTCCAGGCTGACACATGTTTATTTTGGCACTGAACTCCTGGAACGTAGAGAAACTACCGGAGACGGCGTTCAGTGTAACCCTGTTCTCTGCAAGGACTCTCCAGTAAGCCGACAAAAGGTCAAAAACGCTTCATGACACGTTTGTGATCGAGTGATCGGCCATCAGAATGACTTAACTCCACATTTACGTAACCGTACGCAGCAAAGCCCTCTTCAAACAATACCAGTCAAGTAATAAAACAGGCATGAATTGCAGAGTTACATAAGAGCAAAACAACAGAAGAAAATACATGGACACATCATGTAAAGGCTGGCTTTCAAGAAGGCAATTTGTTAGATGTCACTGAGTTTTTTTACCTCCTCAGGTTTGGGTCAGGCCGCACTTCGCCTCACACGTTGAAAACTCTGAGATTTAGCTCGATGTGTCCAAAAAAACAGTAAAAGCTCAGAAATTGGCTCTAGAGGCTGATTTGCGGAGTTGTATTGGATAAAAGCCTCGCTGCGGCAGATGGGAGAGTGATTTCTGACAAAGACTGAGGCGGAGAGTGTTACAGTGAGTGGTCTAAGTGAAATGTGCGGCTTTCTCAAGGTCAAAAGATGAAAGGAAAATATTGTTTATCAAGAGGAAGCAGGGCTGAACAGGCCACCAGGCTCTTCTTCTTGGGTCAAAACTGTAATTGAATTCAAACTGCACTCATCCCACACACACTGATCCACTTCTGCTGTATTTATGCCATTCAATTTTTGCAATTTAACTTAATAAACTGACTGTTGGTGTTACAGACGGTCCCTGCCAGTCTCCTGCTTTCATTTGGCCTGGTTTGAGATGACTTGATTTCCTGTCATAATTTCTTCTCAGATACACAGCAAAAAGAGGAAGTAACAGAATCCCTGATAGAAATCAGCTCACAGGGGCTGTTGTAAGATCGAGAGCAAAACTTTCTTGCTGCTGTCCTCCGCATCTCCTTTGTTCCAGGAATTAATCTGTAAATTACAGGAAAAAATGGCTGATTATAGTAGAATAATTCAACAGTTGTATTAAGTTGAGTGGTGACTCTTGAGCTGATTTGACATCCTGGGAAAAGAATCAAAGGATGAAATGTTGCAGCTGCAACATTTCATCCTTTATTTGCTTTATTTGGATGTTTATAAGCCTTGACATCCTGTTTTTCTTGGGTATTTTATTCAAATGAAATGGCGCAGACTCAAATAACACATCCTGAACCTGTCACTGGATACAATACAGTGTAACAGGATTATGTTACATTTCAAATGAGGATAATTTGGTATGATTTAGTGTCCATAGATGAGTTACAAGGCCAGCATGCAACAAAAGAGTAAAGCAGCACTGCTAAGAATAAAAAAAAAAAAACCTGTAACAAAGCCATTGCTACATCAAATAAGATTCATACAGCATTATCTGCATTTCACGTATTGATCTGAAGGTCTTATCCATCGCAACTTGCAATGACAGCAGCGGTACAATCCCTCCAAACCTCCTGGATCAGCATTGCAAACAGCTAACAGCAAAGGGGTCAAAGGTCAGAGCCAATGCTTCTCCGACCCTCGGGTGCTCACGTCAGAGAGAAGGCCCTGAGGAAAGTAAGAGAGAGGAAACAAAATCAGTCAGAGGTTGATCCAACGTAACGTCACATTGATGCTGCAGTTGCTTTCTTGTTTAAATACCTCCAGAAATGCCCATGAAATGTCTGAACTGCTCTAAGGTAAAGCCTGCAGTGATGCTTTCAAAGACTGCAGCAATGAACTAATTTAGGTTTTTGTTTGTTTTTAATGAAACTGATCGGATTAAATGTACTGGCAGCGCTCCGGCTTATTTTCCTCTCCGCTGTAGACCGCAGGCAATTTCTGTTCACTGTTTTGAATTATCGAAGCACCTAATTACAGCGTATTAGTAATTCAGTAAGTAAGAAACAGATATTGCCTCGTAATTCTCTTAGAAACGAACTCCCCAGAGTGCACAGAGCACACTTGTTTAGCTCAGCTGGAGGTTTGTTAGGCTGGGGCCGCACTGGAAATTCACTCTTGACAGACTTATTATCAAAAGTTTGACTGAAAATGCAAGGAAATGAGCTTGTAGTGCATTGTAAGGAGGGTTGCGTTATTGATCAGCTGTAAGATCATTTTCTCCATTAATTGTTTTGTCTCAACCCCTCACATCTGAGACACTGGGAGCTACACAGTTGAGACATTTTTGCAGAAAAGATGAGTATCATTCATTAAAATAGTTGCCAATTAATCATCTGTCCGTTACAGGATGATTGCATTGCTATTTTCAAGATCTCTGAATGCAGGAACTGCTCATGATGTCTATTTATTCACTGTATCTGAAGCCTAGGAGATGGAGTCACAGATGTTACTGATAGCCTGTGAGGTTTCTGTGGTGCAGCTTGAAGTGATGCATGGGACCGCGCAGACATGTGGATGCACCAGTTTCAGCGGAGCATCTCAATTGGAAACATGAAAATATTAAATTGCACTTCGTTAAGTTGAGGAAGAGCATAACCAAATAATGATTTCCCCACTCTTTATGCCTTCAGCGACTCAGATCTGTGTGCTGCACAAGTGATTGCCTCCATGTGTTAAACTGCAGGGAGCTACACTGAGAATTTGATTCCATTCGGAATAAAATTGTGACCTAATCCTTTGTCAGAAGTATCTCAAATAATGTGCATCTTAAAATAGATAGATACAGACAACACTTAACTCTTAAGCTTCACACCAGCATCATCCAAACCAGACAAAGGCAACACATTCTCATGCAGTATGCAGCATCCTGGGATGGATTCAGTAAAATGGGGATGATCCAGAGATGATTGTTGGCACTTTGAGACCATGGAGATTAATAAAGCATCGTAAATCTTCTCTGTGATGTGGCGACAATAGAGGGATGAAATGAGCTACTCCCTCACAGTCGATAAAGGTCAGACGAGAGCTGATTAAAATGGGTAATTTCAAGATTTTAATAGAATGATAAAATCTCAAAGCATACTTTTATTTCAGTTTCATACTTACTTTACTAATAACAAAAAGAGTCCATGTTTCATTCATTTTGAGCTGGAATATCCACAGCTGAAATGTCTCCCTCTTCGAAACTAACATCCACAACTTTCCCCCTATCCTCTCTGTTTATGCACAGTATCACTTGATATTCTGTTCCCACAGAAACCTGGACCCAAATAAAGGTTCCTTTAATCAGATTGGACGGGCGTTTGGTTGTTTTGACTGGGCTCACACCATATATGACCTCAAGAGGGAACAAGTTGATTAACAGAGCCTAAACAGAGCCCAGAGTTGGTTGCTTGAATGTGAATGCCCATTCTTTGTAATGAGATATAGTTGATGAATCCTCAAAACAACCTCTTCTTTCTGCATTCTTTTTGCATATTCAGAGTCAGTTTTACATGTCGACAAGGAGAGGGGAAAACCTTTTGTGTCAACACTGTTATAAAAGTTGTTATGGAGAGGAAAAATTAGGCAGGAAGAAAAGTGGAAAGCTCCTGTGCCATCTAATAACATTGTTAGCTAACAAGGGGCATTCCTGTGTACCTGCGGGGGCATCCAGACGGAGCCCGCAGGACTGAAATAGCTCCGAGATAATCCCCCACCCCCCAACCCCAGGCTTCTCCAAAAACAGGGGCATTTGTGCCATCTCCCCCCCGGGCGTCAACTTCACGTGTACCCGTGCCAAGAATCTCCTCGTGCCTATTGAGATCCAGAATAACTTCCCACCCTCCTCTTTGGTCAAGGGTGATTTAAGACAATACAAACACTGTCTGAAATGCTACTGACACTAGAGGGGAAGGGGACACTTTCTGAACTTGTTTTAATAGTTTTACACGCTGAGATGTGTTCTATGGACTGCGTTTTAAGAGTTTTAATGCATTTATCTCAAGATAACGATAATTAATAATCTTTATGTGCATACTTTATTATTACCAACACCAACCAGTGTGGGTTGTTTCTTTTCCAGTTCCCCTTTGCCACTGAGAATTCTTTTGGTTGTAGCCTACTGGAAAGCAACACATCTGCTTTAAGTTGACCGCTGTTTGTAAAATAATTCGCCATAATGTAACTACACTCATATCAAATCACCAGGGAAAACATTCTCATAACAAATGGTGAAATTTCATCAAAACTTAATATGGTTTGCTTTGAAGCTCCAAAACCCACCTCACAGAGCGATGTGTGTATGTCATGGTCCGTTTGTGTGAATCTTACAAAGTCCCTTTCTCGTAATAAATTAACTCATTATCCCGAGAAATCTGCCTTTTGTCATAATGAAATAAATAGCTCAGGATCCTTTTTCTCGCATGTCCAGCTGTATATGGTTGCAGTTTAAGTTTTAAGTTGTTAGAAATGGCTGTACCAAATTTTAGGGCAATTCATTCAACAGCCTCATGGATACGTCCTCACCTTTGTTTTGCCAGATGTCGTATCAGGAGAAAGATGCGATCAGAATCTCTGATATTTTTATTTATATCTTTGGGGGATTGAAAGTTTAGTTGGTTAAAAATTCTAAAGTTAGAATGCAGTGCAGTTATGATAACGTGTTACCTAAAGCATTTTCATTTCCAAGAAAAAAATGGGGTGAAATTGTTGCCTTGATCTAATTCTCCCCCCGTCTTGTTGTTGTCGTCATTCCCATGTTGTTGGCTCATTAATACCATGTAACCTCAGTATAAGAACATGTTGCGGTGTCCAATCACCTCAGAAAGATGGATGCTTTTCTTCCTGAAAAGTTGACATTTTGCAGGTACAAGGTGTTTAGCATTGTAATAAATTAGTGGCTGTAACCCAACAGGTTTTGTACCCTGTCCACTCACATCCATCACATCTTTCCCACAGCGATTGAGAATGATAGTCAGTGGTAGCTACATGTGATGCCCTACAAGTTTGATGTGTTTCAGCTTGCCTCAGTTCATGTCCTAGTTCAGGTCCTGTGCAATCGCCTCAGAGTTCACCCAGCGGTGCCGGTAGCGAGCGAGATGCTTGGCCTTAGATGCCACGGTGTGTGCATACGTGCCAGAGCCTGTCCAATGCCTGCTTTTAGATGACTGTTGCGGGCCAGAAAGCCTGGAAGGTAAACATATCTGCACTTTGCTGAGTTTGTGTTTCTAGGAAAACAGTCCCACTGGGCCTCGCAATGGATGATGGACTTCTTGCAGCGCCTTTCATCAACTCCTTAAGTGGCACATGACCTATTTCACACCTCAGAGCTGCGTTAAAAGCCATATTGAGAGAGACGGCTTTTTTTAAATGGATTTTCACATTCCGCCATTTAAAGGGCTAGTTCAGCCATGGGTGAATATTGTTCCTACTAATCCAGAGTCAGATGGGTGTTTGTCAAATGTCTTTGTGTGCAGGTTGAATCCTTTGTGCACGGGTGTAATGACCAGTTATCTTAGGTCAGCTTAGCAAAGTTACTGGATGTCACTGGAATCAAGTTGCATCTCAATTTAAGCTTGACAAACCACTTTAGTGAAAATATCAACAATAAATTCATGACACATCATCATTTTTATATTAAAAATATATTATATCATATAAAATTGTTATTTCACTTTTGGCAATTGAAAGTATGAAATATCAATTTCCCAAAACACTAACTGAAAAAAGGTTGCAGGTATTACAACACTGCTCATGGGTCAACAGCCAATGACTTTCATTCAAATTTCAAACAATGCATTTTGTGGAGCACAGCACTGACACATTGTCTTGCACAGCAGCAATGCAACGAACTTAAACAAAGCCAGTTGTTCAAATGAAAGTCAGTGACATTAATTTGTGTTTTGCAATGCACCGAAGCTGCAAATGTTAACATTATTTTCCCCGAAACGACCTCTGTAATTTAAAATGATCAGTTTCTCTCCATGAAATCATATGAAGCGACGGGATCCATTAGATTAAAGGGTTAATGCTTGATGTGCAGTGAAAGTCTGCTTTTCCTTGATCCCACTGACTTCCACCAACTTTCATGAGCTAACAGTTGTCACAGCCCGGCTCTGAGACTGGGGGAACACTGCGTCCAGGTGTGTCCCATGCTGCTGCTGAGGCTCCTAATTGGTCTGCCGCCCTGGAAACAGAAAGCACAACAACAGTGAGTGTGAACCAAGGCATGACACAGTCGACATCCCTTCAAACTGCAGGGCCAGACATAAGAGAGACATCACATCCATGGGTTTGTCCGACAATAAAACAAAGGTCTGTGTATCCACGGAAAGAGGATGGAGCGAGAATGCTGCTGTGCTCGGATCTTTCCTTTTTTAAACCTTTCCATTCTCCATGGCCGGGCCAAGTCTGCCATTTGCTCAGTTGACCAGAATCTGGACAATCAGACATGACACTTCTGGCTTACGTGCCATCTGGGAATTCGACATGGATCAGATATAGAAAGGAAGCCTCTCAGGCCATTGTGCGAGGATTAACTCAAGCAGTAGACTGGACAGTAGGCCTGCTGCTCTGTTGATACTGCTGATCCCAAGCCCACCGCTGTGGAACGGCTTGGACTGCAGAGGCCTAGTGGCCCCTGAAAGTGGGGTCCTGACCCTCTGTGTTTGCGTATGTGCATGTACACTCGAGAGGGAGATCGCTGTTTTCGCTGCTTATAAATTGCGCGTTCATGTGTGCGCCCAGACTGTGTATTTGAGCGAAAATCTCAGGTTTCCTCAGAGGAGGGGGAATGATGGTATTGCACTTGGATGCTGTCGGGATTATGTAAGACAGCAAAACAAAAGGCACCCCAGCCGCCAATATTCCTGAGTGTGTCGTGTGTTT
This sequence comes from Chaetodon trifasciatus, assembly GCA_037975065.1. Lineage (NCBI taxonomy): Eukaryota > Metazoa > Chordata > Actinopteri > Chaetodontiformes > Chaetodontidae > Chaetodon > Chaetodon trifasciatus. The sequence goes on from JBBMOE010000048.1 coordinate 2,329,966, forward strand.
ATCTGCGCCACTTGTGCATGCACGCACACACGTGAGCGCACACCTGATTTCAGTTGACTTTTGCCCCTTTTTTCATGAAGAAACTCAGTCTTCAAAGAAAAGCCAGAGAGCGCCCGGCGGAGCGTCATAGGGGGAACTGAAGTCCAACAACACCAGATCTATCTGATGGCAAAAGGCGCCAGCACCTTGTTATTGCTTCTTTTGGAATTTCCTTTCTCCCGTTCTCTCTTAGGCCTTTTGTAATCATATTCTACAACCGGATGTCAAATTTACCTCTTGCAGAGTGCAGAGATTGCCTTCCCCGTTCCACCACCAACACCAGTAACTTACACTCGCTTTCATTCTCTGTCCTACAAACGCCTCTCCACAAGTCTGCACGTTACAGCTTGGCCCTTGCATAACTGTGATCCACTTACTGGCCGACTATTTGACCTTCTCTACTGTCTGTGCTTATTTCCCCTCTTTCCTTCGGGTGTCAAATGAAGTCCTGCGTAGGTGAAATACATGCTTTCCTGCAAAAATTCCGTGAAAAGAAACAGTCTCCTGGCATGTTGAAATACTCTGACTGGCCAAACTGAGCTGAGGTGTGACCATGTTGCTTTCTGAGGAATTTGCATCATGTAACTTCTTTTTTTGTTTTTGGTTTAAAATCAGCTGGTTTGGAATGACGCTCCTTTTCCACTCCCTCCCCGTCAACCCTCAACCCCTAAGTATGCTCTGTTGTCAGAAACAACATGTTGGGTTGGACCTGATGGCCTCTCAGATTGTTTGCTCCATCTGTTTGAAGAGAGGGGTTTTTTTTTTTTTTTTTTTTAGGTTGATGTTTCACAAGACTCCAAGGAGAGAGGAGATGGTCAAACTCAATGAAAACCGCCTGGAGGAATCACTGGATGGCAACAGAGGCTGTGCTATTTGGTGGCGGGAAGTTTGCTCCATGACTAAATATGAATTCCTCGTTCTTTAAGTGTTATAGATTGAAATCCACTGACAAGTGACCTTCTTTTTTATGGTTGTCCAGTTGTGTCTTTGTTTTTTTAGCAGTCAGTGTTGCATTCAGGACACTGAGCTGCTCAAGTGTTGTGTCTTTAGGGTCTGAGCCACCATCAGAAACCGTCAGAAAAACAGCTGTGTAGGTCAACTGTGCAAGTAGGTTATTATGAACCATTTACTTGTATTGTTAGGCTGCGACCTCTAGTGGTCGTAGTTATTGTGATGGGAGGAAAGGAGGAAGTCAGGTGATTTAGTATAAGGAGCAAGAAAGTCTGCTTATGGACGAGGATTGGGCTGATGGACGGGTCGAACAAACACAGGACTTTCACTCAGGAGACAGCTGTTCATGTCTCGTGTGAAAAGTCAACTTTGGCTTATTTGAACTGGATTATAATATCCAGAACGTATTTTTAATCCAAACCTTGAGCTTTTCATAAACCTAACAGAGTAGTTTTGTAGCCTAAATTGAACCACATGGCGAAGAAGGTTGCTGGTACTCTCCAACAGTCACATGTGGTTTTGGGAGTCATTGGGAATGAGATATTTCAATTTCTTGTCGTACTCTATTATAAGTAAAAGTCCTGCATTCACGGTCATATCTAAGTGAAAGTATTATTAAATAAGTATACTTAAAGTATCTCAAGTAGAAGCGCTCATTTCACTGTAGAAAGTTTTCATAAAGACACACAAGCCAAAAAGGATGGAGCAAATTCAGAAGAAATCTTCGAAGATGACCACTTTTTTTTTAATTCTACAAAGAAAAGTAACTAATAACAACAGCTGTGAATGTTGTGGAGTAAAAGGTCCAATAATTTCAGCTGAAACTGAGAGATATGTTTTGGCTGTCACAGAAGTGAATTTCCCATTATAACATCCCTGTAGATTTGAGAAGTATTTTGGTTATTTTCCCCTGCACTTCACAGTTCACATTTTGTGTTTGGCCTCAATAAAACAGATTTTCTGTGATGATCATGATGCACCAGGTGATCAGAGGGGATAGCTTGAGCCCGGTTGGATCCACGCAGGTATTGCAGACCTCAAATGCAGGCTGAACTCATCATGTGGTCTTCCAAAAGCAAGTTTTAGAATAGTGTAAGCTTTGATTTTGCTCATTTATCACCACTTTAAACATCTGCTCGTGAAATTAAATCGCACTAGTCAGGAAAAAAAGCAGCCATGGAAACCTGACTGTGACTAAGGTTCAGTGGTGGCCAACTTTTCTCAGCCCACAAGCTTGTTAATGGAGCTGCATGTGGTTGCTTCGCTCTGTGAGAAAGGAAAGGATTGTAGTGACTCATTGATTGTGCTGATGCATTTCAGAGCACTTTAACAGTGGTTTGGACACTTGGAGCTTATCCCCTCCCCAACCTTATCTTCAGACAAAATGTCAGCTGTGACAATTAGGAAAATTCTCAAAAAAACAAGAATTACACTCACTCAAAATGGGAACCCAAAGCAAATAAACAATAGGGAGGGGAAATTAGCAAAGTCAGCAATGAAAGCAAAGCATGGGTGTGATATATTTGCTGCGGAGGCCTTGAATGGTGCCAAGTTGAGAAGAAAGAAATGCAGAGTGACAGCCAGCTGAAGGAAAAGTTGAGCTCATCTGCAGGCTTTTATATCCTGGAGGGTCCAGGTGAGCTGGATCAGCTGACGACCTTCCCTGAGTTGGCCACTTGCCTCCAGAATTTAATTAGGACTCAGTGGGAGGGACGTTGGAAAATTTAGGAAATTCCCTCCTCAGTCACACTTTCCAAAACAAATAAATAAGTATATAGATCGCATGGAAATAGTTGCATCCAAACGATCAGTCCGTTTGTCGGACATGAAGCATCTTGCGTTTCGTCTTGCATCTTGCAGGGTTGGCGTCCCCTCTGCCATTGACAAAAAAGCTTTTTAGCCGAGCAGACCTCTGACTTTGCCACTCTGACAAATGATCTGTGCAATTCAAAGCTTATTTCAGCCCACTTCCAGCCTCTAAAAAGCCCAATCCATTACCGAAACGACAGCAGGAAGGCAACAGAGCGGCTTAGTGTGCAGAGAGACCCTCCTGAAAAGTCACAGGTTAAATGCTTTTAGCAGCCAATATGTCCATCAAAGTGTCCTTTCCTGCCCAATTTATTTCCTACTCTGCAAGGCATTCTTGTTGGCAACTCTTTTTCACAGTTAAATCGACTGATACAGTTGGGATTTGGGGTCCTTGCATTTGGATTTCATGGATTTTGTGTCTGCAGGTGAGGCCGTGGAGCCGCTGCCTGAGCAGGGTGTGAGCGAGATCCCGGCCATCCGGAAGCCCAGCAAAGAGACCACCTGGCTGGGACCCAAAGAGAGCGCTGTACGCCAGCACAGACAGGAGATGAAGACCAAGATGAAGACCAACAAGGTGGAGGAGGTGAAGCCTGCACGGCCCAAACAGGTGAGTCAGAGAGGAGAGCAAAGCCATTGAAGCTATGAATTTAATTGCAATTTTTTTTTTTTTTTACTAAATTTTCCTCACTTGAATCTTTGTTGGCCCATTAAATAACAACAATAACTAGAAAACTGTTTTCCATCACTCATTCTGTCCTGTTGATTGATTCATAATGCTGCTCCAGTGCTGGCGCTTTGAGTCTTGTGTAATGTCCATTTTTGACTCTTGTAGCCTGAAGATATGCGTCAGTTTTTCCATCATTTCTTCAACAATTAAATCCTCACAATGGCTTCTGACTTGCTGTTAACAGCTTTTAACTAAACATCAGTTGCTTTGCAGCACACGGCTCATATTATATTATAGTTTTATATTTTATAGTTTTTGTTGCATAATTTTCTGACATTTCCAAACATATATGCGAGTGATCTATATCACATCTATATCAGGGGCAACGGGAAAGGACTCAGTTGTCTTAAAACATGCTAATTTTGGGGTATAACTGGCAAAAACATTTACATGAGTCATAAACATGCTGTTGTTCATTTTGATTTGATTTCCAGAAACTGATTTTTCTTGAGCTTTGAGCATAGGTTTCTATTTCTTGGACTCCAGGAAGTTACGGGTCCCAGCCAAAAAACAGTCCGGCACATAACCCAACCCCCCCCCCCCCCCGACCCATAAAATGTCTAACTTTTGTTTTTACACTTAAGCTTTTGTACAGATTAAAAAAAAATCCATCCTCACTCTCTCCAACATATCTGGCACTTTCTGGGGATCCTCGCTAGACTCAGGCTTTTGAAAAGCTTGTAGAATTAGTTATTTTCCAGCACTTTGCACTGATATTGTGCAGAGGTTGCATTTCAGAACAAAGCACAGCAACAGCACCAAGCACAAAGTGCTTGAGGTGTGTTTTGTTGTGTGAAGAAAAAAATCTCAAACAGCATCTAAGACGACTTAGGAGAAACGAAAGCAGTGCGGTGCCGCCTCCCTCTGGTACAGCAGCTGCTCATGTTTGGCTGCTGAGTTGAAAAGTGTTTTATTGCCATATTTGAAGATTGTCCAGTTAACGCTTGAACCTGTTCATTAGTAATGAGCCTGACAGGGGAATAGAGGAACCAAATAATAATGAGGTGATTAACAGTCATGCTCCTACTCACCACTCCCAGCAGCCACTGGCCTTTGATTCAAGGCAGATATTTATTGACCTTCAGTACACCTGACCGGCTCCCTGAGCTGGGACTCAAGGGTGAACCCTGCATTTCTGTCCGCCGTTGTGGTATTTTCCGTCCACCATAAAAATCATTTAAAGGTTATTGCTCTACCAGAAACTTATAACTGTCTCAACAAGACATTTGGCTCTGTGGAATGAGGTAAACTTGAGGTCACTGGCAAGAGTTATTATTCATTACTGGCAAGAAAACATGATTCATTTGCTCATTACAGAAAGCCCTTCAGCTTTATTGTGTGTGTGTGTGCATGAATCTGCGTGTGTGTGTGCTTTTTATATGAGATTTTATGCAGCATAGCGAGTCAAAAATATGCTGATTGCCTTGCAAGCACATTTTGGTGTTGATTTATCCTGGAGTGCTTTTCTGTTGTGTGCGTGGAGATGTGATTTTAGATTTTTAAAGCAAAAAAGCCTAATTGGAAAAACTGTTTTTTTTTAATAACCCCTAGAATTTGCAACAGGCCAGTCGTATTTTACCCACCTGTCACAAAAACCTGATCACTCACACACCCAGATGCTGCCATACGGGCTGTGTACATGACTACTGTTGTTGTTTTTGCTGTTTCCAAGACCCAGTGTCAGCAGGAGCTCGATCAGATCCTGGAGAGGATATCCAAGATGCCCTTCAGAGATAACCGAGGTCCACTGGAAGACCTGTATGCCCTGCACATCCCCAACTGTGACAAGAGGGGGCAGTATAACCTCAAACAGGTGACTCCAGACGTTTTGGGAAAGAGGGTCGTATGAGAGGGTGTAACCACCTGATAATATGCAAAAAGGTCTATAAAGCATTATAGCTGCCAATTTAAACAAAAATGTGTTGTATTTTCACAGCAACAGCACCACTGAACCACATATTTAATTCTTTAAGAACTGTATTCTCAGAGATTTGTCAGACTAAAGTGAATTTATGGCATTTTATCTTCTACACATTCTTAATGATGAAAGAAAAAGCATTTCTTTTTGTTAAAACTCTTAGTAAAGCATCTTATGTCAGAGATATTTCTTTAAATACTGGTGCTTATAGAAATGAAAGGGGATCTAACTGAAGCATGTGCACCGTGAAACTGATCATGAACACCTTTGCTGTGTGTTTTTGCACAAGCAACACATATACATGCATATTTAAGGTTGTCACAATTGTGTAAAATGACATAAAAACATGCAGAAATTTGTGTTTCAGTGCAAGATGTCTCTGCACGGCCAGAGGGGCGAGTGCTGGTGCGTCAACCCGCACACCGGCCGACCCATCCCATCAGCCCCTACTGTGAGGGGAGACCCCAACTGCAGCCAGTACCTCAGAGAGCTGGAGCTGGACCTCCCTGACATGGCCCAGATATAGTGTGGCATGAAAAGTAAAAAAAACAACAAAAAAAACTGTAAAGTACATGGGAACAAAGAACATCTGAGTAAGCTATATATTATCTTTCTGTGTGTATGTGTCTCTACTTCATTTGATGACAGTGACAATTTGAAATCGTAACCACCAAAAAGGATTAAATGATAGAATCCAGCTTGCTGCGTAGGATGTAACTGCAGATTATTCTTAGGAGAAGATAAGACTCCTTTTCCTTCATAGATATTCACTAGATGTCAGCTGGAGTGTCGGTCACTTTGCTTTACTAATTGTGACTTGGCTCAGAGTTGCTCTTTTATCAGTGTTTTGTACTGTATGTGTTGAAAAAGGAAAAGCCTTTGACATACTTGGTGTTTTTAGGTGTGTTTTCGTGTCGTAGCTTGCAGACTACTGTTACGCCTCATTAACAGATAACGCCATTAAAATGATAATAAATTCAAATTTGTGCCCGCCTGTGTTTTAATTTGGAGACACGCTTTGAATTCAAAGCAGGGATGTTTTGGGGAAAAAAGCAGAAGAGAAGAAACACGGAAGCTAAATTCATCTGTGAGTCTCAGCTTTTTGGCATGAGCTCAAGCATTTAAATTCCTTGAAAAAATTCTGTGATGGACATTTATGATAATTGAATCTCACTTTAGTGCAAATGAAGCATATGTGATGTTAATTTTGATCAAGCTCATGTTTTGCCAGTTGTAATATTTTGGATATTCCCCAATAAGAAGAGTCCACAGCCATGCTCGTGGCTCTGTGAGGCTGCACTTACTGTAGGCACAGCTATTTTTTGAGCTAAATGCTCATGTCAGCGTGCTAACAGGCTCACATGACAAAGCTAACACACTGATTACACACAGTTTAATTCTGACCACTGCCATCATCATAGATTAGCTTACTAGCACGGTCACATCTGCTAATTAGATTAAAACTTGTTGGTGTTTGCTCAGACTCACTCAGGTTCACTAAAGTCAGAAGGGTACATCATGTGGGGACCATGAATGTCCGTGCAGAACTTTCATTGAGATATTTCAGTCTGGATGTTTCCATGCTGCTCGCTATGTGTTGAATCTTTGTTAAATGTGCCTCACCTTTGGTTTCTCGGTGAGTAATGTCACAGCAGGCAGTTTTGCCTTTGACAGCAGGTGGAAACAACCTGCATGGAGAACCACATCAGTGCACGTAACAGTGTCAAGGTCGCAGAGATAACAGCCACAAAAGAACTGACTCAACAATTTTGCAGCGTTCACACGTTTCTGTGAGTACACGAACTTTATTTAAATAGTGATTTGTCATTACAAAACAAAAAAGAGTACATCAATTACACGCCTGATAAATATTTCACCATAATGTTCACATTTATCTTTTTTTCTAACTGAGATTCTGAAATGCTCAAAGTGTCACTGTGTTTGTGTGCTGGAGCATGAGAGAGGTGGGATGGGAGGAACTGGCTGATGAGCCCCTGTCGATGCTCTCTAAATGTCATCGTGATGAGGACTTTGGAATGTCTGAGATTACAGGAGTCTTTAACTGAACAAAAAGAGGATCTAAATAAACTTTTGAGCGGGAGAACAAAGATTGTGTCCTCTGTTCAGCAGCGCTTGACTGGGAGATTGAGATAATCTTTGTCAGTAACCGACTGAAAACCAAAATCAAACAACAACAAACAAAAATCCGTCCGCATCCACGCCTAAAATTGTTTTCCTCCTTTGTGCCGCCGCTCATTCAACGACACCATGGGTCCACATGCAAATAAAATTCAAAGTGGCGCGGGTCAGAAGGCACTTGAATTTCCATACAAACTCTACAACCTCGCTCTTTGAAGGATAAACCCTGAGAGCAAGTGGCGGTCGGCCGGCAGATTTGCCTGTGCGGTGGCAGTGGAGACGCTGCACGTGGAAACATAAACAACACGAGGCCTTTGCATACGATTTGTGTGTGGAGGGAAATGCACAGCGCTGCATTTTGTCGCACAGTAGCTTGGGTAGGCCGGGCTCGTGAGAATTTAAGCCAGAGTTTTCTGTAGCTGAGAACTATAAGGGCACATACAGTACAGTACACAGACATTCATGCAGACACACGCAGGAGCATGCACACACACACACACACACACACACACACACACACACACACACACACAGACACACACAATCACACTCACACACTGTACATACATTTACAAACAGTGGATGCAGTTGTCCGGACTTGAAAAAGGCGTGTGGCGAGTGTTAGACAGCTAACCTTTTACAGTACAGAATGCTTATTTTTGAGGTTTTATCCTAATTGCTGGTTCAGGACAGTACCATGGGTCTGTCTGAGGTGGTCATATCTCTTTATGAGGGCTTGATCACCTAAATTATAGCCACGTTTGATAAGCAGAGGCATCCAAGAGTCATCTGGTAGTAGCAGAGCAATGAGCTACAGTTACGGCTAAGTGCACCACAAGGACGAAGGTTTAGCCAGAGCTGAGTGATGTTAACATGGTCCCATTGTGATTTTACTGAAACTGAGATGCAGGAAACAATCACCTCTCATCCACCTTTTTCATTCATACCCCTTTATGCTAAATTTCACCTCTTTTCTGGGGCTATGCAATGTTGAAATTTCGGTGGCTGCCGCGTAAAATAGCCAAGAACATAATTTATTGTTTTTTACAGTCTAGGGGAACGACGTGCAACAACGATTTTGTTCTTCGGATCGTGCAAGATGCAAAACTGTCACTGGCCTCCATGCTGCTTGCTACTGGTCCCTGTTTTCTGGAGCGCGTTCATGTCGACGAACGTGACACACCAGAAATCCAAAAATAAGACAAACAAACTTGTCCACTGGCAACAGGTCAGTCAGTTGCTTAAAAACACGCAAATTTTGGGGTATAACTGGGAAAAACATTTACATGAGTCATAAACATGCTGTTGTTGATTTTGATTTGAGTTCTGGAAACTTGAGCATAGGCTTCTATTACTTGGACTCCAGGAAGTTAGAAGACATAGTCCAGCACTTAACCCCCCACTCACCCATAAAACATCTAACTTTTGTTTGCACGGATTAAACAAACAGCAAATAGCATGTTACTTAAAGAGCTTCAGAAGTGCTAGTAGGTGGATTTTGTTGCATTTCAACAGTCAAGCAAGCTATCATGCTAAGCTAACCAGCTGCAAATAAATTCCTTTCACACAATATCAGACTATTCTTTTAAGTGTGCAGACTTCTGTTTGCGGCTGATGTGGACAGTGATTTTCTGAATCCACAAAAACAATGATAGCTATCAAGCTGACATGGCATCAGAAATGGCTGTCAGCTGAGTCTGCCCACTCATGAGTTGGTTTTCCCTTGTGATGACAGTCTAATACACCCAGCCTCCTACAGGGATCCTGCAGAGCCCTTCCCAGACCAAGAACAGACTCAATCATCTTTCATGCCGATCATCATCATGATGAATATGAGGGGAAAAAAAATGATTTTTAGCCACATTTAAAGTATGTCTTGTCCCAGAATTTCTTGAAGTAAATTTAGCAATAGACTCATAAGTACACAACATATTATCAGTATCATACAAATATATATAATCCTCTATTATCTATGGATATAAAGAGGTGAGGTGTTAGCTAACCTCAGACATAGTATACAGTCAGTGGGGAGCCACAGTTAAAACCTACATGTGCAGATTTTTCACCCAAGCAAGCTTTTCAGTTCAGCTCCCCTTTAAAACAAACAAAAACAATGCAGTCCATCACACCTGACCATATATATAAGCATTTGTGCCGTATTTTCCTGATTGGCAGTCATTAAGTGTGCTAGCTTGATTGGCAGGTTTTAAGAAGATCGGGGCTCAACGGGCACGAGCACTTCACTCTCATTCATTGCTGTTGCTGCTGCTGTCGAGGTCTTTGCACTGCAGGTCTCCACCGGCATAGTTGATGCCAGGGATTTTCACGCCAAACCGGTCGACGCACCAGCAGATCCCCCTCCTCCGACCACGGGACGGCTTACACTACAAGGAACAAGTTGACAGGGAGGGATGAGATACTTGGATGGTTAAAGGTTTCAGTTGCCTCAAGATGCTGTAGCTATAAAGCAGATGCAACCCTTGTCTGGCATAAAAAGATGGATTCATACCTGTTTGCGCTTGAAGAAACCCTTCTTGTCACAGTTGGGGATGTACAGAGAGAGAGCCAACACCCTCGAAGTGTCCTTCATGCTCTGAATGAGATTATCCAGTCTCCTCCTGCAGGGCCCCTGCACACACATACACAGGTGTGAGTGTTTGCATGGTCAAAATGTGTGTTTGCGCACCACAGTTATGGTTCAAAATGCCATTGAAAGTTACCCAAGAAATTAAGAAAAAGGAGGCGAGAAATACCTCCGCTGATGAGGACGAAAGTAATTTGGCATTTCACTCTGTTCACACCATGTTGTCAGGTGAGAAAATGGCCCTGCGGGCATCTTGGCTGATTTGTCAGGGCTAGTTTCTTTATAAATCTTGACGCAGTATCAAAGATTTGTCTGGTTTCAAGTATAAGTACGTTTGTTTGCCAGTATCCCAACAAAAAAATGGTTCAGAAAAATCGATCAGTGAGGCTAAAGCTTCCCTCTGAGCTGAGTCAGTTTTTCATTCCTGGTAATCCCTGCTTCACTTACAAACTCAGGCTCCAGTTTATCCATGCTGAGCGGTGAGAAGTCCAGGTTGCTGGTGGGTCCCAGCCTGGCCAGCTGCTTCTTGCGGTCCTTAGCCTGCTTCATGGCCTGCGCCTTCCGACTGCTAATGTGGTCTCTTCCATATAAGGGCACCTTGGTTTGGGGCGGCACGGACTCGGGGACGGGTAGCACGGCGTCATCGAGAGACTCTCCATCTGATAGGGAGGCATAGGCAGGCGAGATCATTAGCATGCATGTTTGGGATTTATTAGAGGTACTGTTGGGTTTTATTGTAAACAGTAAGTTGTGTTTACATTCAGTGTTTCTCTCCAAAGTGCACCATGTGTAGGGGGGCCTTGAGGCTTAACAAAAAGTAGTGCATGCATTTCCTTCCTCATAAAACATTTGCATAGCTGATTGTTTCCTGAAAACTGCATTGTGTGCATCCATCAACAGCTTTCTTCTCTGCCTTTTTCTGGTGCTTCGCTAAATTTCTTGGGGCTTTAAGCTCCATCATGTGTCATCGGTGGCAGAGTTGATAGTTAAACCGAGGGACGTCACATAGTCTGCATGTAATAGCAACCCTCTGCATTTAGCAGGAATGTGCATTGTATCACATGCACGCTTGTGTTAAAGCAGTTCTCCACAGCGCTACAAGTGGACAAAACCCCCACAGGGCTCCTTTAAGTCTCACTTGCTGTAGAATAGAATTCAATAAATTAAGTCTCTGCCGAACATGTGCTTTCATTTTTTAAAAAATGTCATAATTAAAAACTTGCTTTGCCCTAAAAATGTAATTAAAAAAACTTCCTTTTGAGTTCTGCTATTAAATCTAATTAAATTTCTAAACTGGTTTAAAGCTGCTAATTCACAATTGACCAGTTCCTGAATTAGACTCACTTGCACTGGACTTGTATGAATAAATAAAAGCAACAGGGTGACAGAATATAAGCACCATAGCAAGAACAAGAGTATGTAACTAAAAAAGTCCAGCTGCAATTATCTGAAGCTTGATTCACAGAGGATTACTGTTAGCAGAGGATTCACCACAGTATGGTCGGCAGTTTCAACTGGAACTTTACAAATTACAGACACGCAGGATTAAAATAACCATTGATGCCTATTATTGCAAACAGCTTAATGTCCACAGGTGTGATATTAGTCCTGTGCATAGAGGGCTTCAAAGCATTTTTCTGTCGCTTTCAAGAGACTGCTTGAAGAAGGGTCAAAATCAAGAGCACTGGGACGGCTCCTACCTGCAAACATACCTGTCTGAGTGGCTACAATGGCAGAGCGAAGCTAAGCTCATTTGTTAACGTCACAGCACGACATGATGATTTCACTGCATCAGATGAATGCTTATTTAGCACAGTTAGTGGCGACTGGCCAGTTTCAGATTGGATGTGTTGACATACGGAACAACATAGCCTACATTTATGGCAAGTTAGGTTGCCAGTTTGGGGTATATGTAGACCAGGGGTTTTAAAACTTTTATAGCTGTGACCTAAATGAGATATTTAGTCTCACCCTGGCACCCAGGCCCATGAAAACATGCTATTACACTTGTCATGTGGCAAGCCACCAGAAACAGCCGCAGCCCATTTTGGGTCCCAGCCCCCTAGAAGCCCTCATGTTCATGCATCTTTCATCCGTGCAAAAATACAACTCTTTGCTAAATTTTGGGGAGTCGCACACAGTTGCACAGACCTCAGTGCTTGCCCCTCTCCCTCGTCCCACCCTTGCCTCATACAACCACAGCCAGTGTTTTGAGGCCAGAATGAGCGGCTGCGGCTTTCTTTCCCCAAGCACTTTTAACTGATATTTCACTTCATTTAAAGCTTTAATGTATTAGACTTGTATGTGTCCTAAGCCACAGCTGGCCCATTTCCACTGCTGTGTCACGCACTTGTTTCCGTTTCATTTTGGCAGATTGAAAATTCTGCATATAAACCCCTTCCATTTCTGCACTGACGTGATCGCTAAGCTACTAAGCTAACTGGGCGGTGAAACAAGGTCATCGCCACGTTGCAAATGATGCTTAAAACCTCCCAAGCCACCCCCCCCCACCCCACCCTGAGTGATGATGATGAAGATCATCATGATGTCATCATCCACATAATGACATGTTCTTGGAAAAAGCGACAGAGATTCCCCCATCCTCCGGTTTCCCGATGACACTGTTTTTTCTTCTGCAGAGAAAGCTGAAGCAGATCAGCAGCCGGTGTGAGTCCAATCAAGTCCTCACTTGCTAATCCTCGAGCTTGTCTAATCTGACCTGTGCTGACTGATCACGTCTTTCATTTTCTTTCTTCCTCTCCCTTTTCCTCTTTGTTTGAACTGTGAGACGTGGTGATCCTGGAGAGCCGGATCCCTGCAGGAACGAGTGACAGAAAACTCTGTCCATGCTTCTTTCCTTACTTTCTTTGCAAAATGAAGGAATCTGTTTCCAGGTTAGAGTAGGAGCTTGTGTCGCTCTTTTCTGATGTTAGACACATAATTCATGTGCAAAATGCTCAGAATGCACACGTGCATGTAGCGGTGCAAAATCACACTTCACATGGACTCAAATGCACCTTTTTTGCAACTCCTCCCACATCATTTTATCTCATGTTGTAGCTCTTCTCAAGCATCTATAAAATACGGTTTTGCTATGAGGTGTGTATTTATCAGTGGGCATACAGGTTTTGTACAATTCATGTGCTGAGAGAGCGCCCAGTAGGAGATGTGGAGTTAATGGAGAAGCTGGCTGACGGGCAGACAGATGGGGGATCAGTAACCCACGCTCAGCCTGCATTCTGCTGAATCACTGCACAGCCTGGGCCTGCCTGCAGTGCTGTGACGGAGGGAGGGAGAGGAGACAGATGAAGAGACCAGGGTGGGACTAACAAAGAGTGGTGGGAGGGAGCAGAGGATAGAGTGGGAAAGGGAAGAGGGGATGAATAGAAGATTGGGAGATTTTTGCTTTTTTTTTTTGGTTATACAACAATTTCAAAGATGCAGAGCTGCTCTGAAGGCTGAAACTCGTCAAATGACCGGTTTTAGTGCAAATTGACTCCCAAATTTCATGGTAAAAAGGGAATCTCAAAAAACAAAAAATGGGTAGCAAATGTCAGATTGCTTGCTCAAGAACAAGCTTGATATAATTTGTATTTGAATGCCTCCCCTTTCTTGTCTTCCGTCTTTTGTTTCTGGACTTGACTCCACTTATCCAGAAAAACTGCGGTTCTCTGCCTCAGCCCACTGAGGTTTAACACAGCCAGCGGGATTATTTATGTTTCCAGAGTCTACACTAAAACCCCAATCTGCCGGAAAATAAAGCACGAGACAGAATGGAAAGGGCGAAACTGGGTATGTGGGGGAGAAGAATAGGTTGGGAAAAGATGAAGAGGGACAGTAGCCAGGCAGGGAAAGAGGAGAAGAGGCAGTGTGGTGGGAGAGAATAGAGCGACGGAGACAAAAAGCTGGGTTAGGTGTGGGAAAAGGGACAGGTGGTAGATGCAGGGGACCTGACAAAGAAAGGCTAAAAGACAAAAAAAGGCAAAAGAAAAGACAAGAAACTGTAGAGGAAGGGAAAAGGGTAAAATATGATTTCACACCTTGAATAGAGCAAGGGCAAGGGCCACGAGCCAACATTTCCCACAAAGCTCTCCACAAAGCGCTCCCCAGCAGACAGAGTGACTGTCCCTGAACCGCCATTCAAAGGAGCCAGCGAGGAGCCTCGCGGAGCACCACCTGTAATCTTCTCCCTCTCTTTATGTCGGCTGGGGGGCCCTGAGGCGACGGGCCACTCACGCGAAACCCACTGATTTAAGTCTCGCAACCCCATGAGGGCCTTTCAAACTGAGATGACAGGTTGATTGGTGCTCTGCACCAATTGTTGACAGAGTTCACGGGGTCAGGGTGCACGGGGGGGCTCTTGAGTCGTGTGCCTCAGTAATGACAGGTGTCAGCTCATCTTAAAGAGCGCTGTGAGCTGACCCACATCAGCCCTGCTGGCTCCAAAAGAGACAAGGTGACAGAGGAGGGCACCTAAACTCACTTCACCCTCCTTTTTCAACCCCACCTTTACAAAACATAAAGTAAATTCACAGCATGCATGTTGGAGCACAGTTTTATGACAGGGCGTGAAATAGTGTAACAGTGTGTCCACTGCATCCCTGGCTGACTCTCTCTCTCTCTCTGTGTCACTTGAGGGCTTCATTAAAATTCCTGCATTGACAAGGGAGGAGTGACACCTCTGTCCAGCTGTTTGCTATTTCTTTGCACCAGGGCCTTTTAGATCTTTGGCTTCATGCACTAGAAATGCTATCAGAGCTGACATCAATACTAGACTTATCAAAATGATTGCTAAGGAGAGCACCACAGGTGTAATGCTGTAACCTGACTTTAAAGTCCTACAGAGGAGAATAACGTGGGGAAGAGAAGATAAAAGATGGTTCACACTGACTTTAATGATTAAAAGCCATAAATGAATGGCTCAATTAATTCACTTAAGCAACGTCCCATTAAAGTCAGTGACCTGTAAAAGCGTCACTGCAGACTCTGTGATCTGAATCAGTCATCTCTCCGCAGGCCTACCTTTTGACGGATGCAGCAGTTTATACAACTTCTCGTTCCTGCACACCCCGCGGCCGTGCAGTAGCGCGTGCAGCGGCTTCTCCTCGCCGTTCTTGGGCAGGCAGCGGAGCCCGCGCGTGCACGGCCCGGTGTACACGCCGCACGGCTGGCCCTCTTCGAGCGCGCACGTCAGGCAGCAGCCGCAGCCGGGCTCCTTCACCAGCTGGCAGCCCACCGGCACCGGTGGACACATGGACAGGGCCTTCTGATCGCACGGCTGGCACGGCACGTACGACGAGCCGCAGCCGGTTATGCTCAGCAGGGGGACCACCAGGAAGGAAACACTCAGCAGCATGGTGCGCCTGTGGTCTGAAGTGCAGGGTCTGGGCCGAAACCGCAACGATTATCAACTATATCTTGTAGTGAAGCCTTTCTTTGCAAAAGGTTTGAGTCCACACATCAGGGGTGGGAGTGTTGCATCCACAGGTGCTTTGTGCGCTCAAGTCCCGAATGTCACCGCATCCGATGCTCGCAGTTCGCAAAGACTCCGCTCTCCACTGCGCTGTCCTCCAAATTTGCAGCAATAAATTTTAAAAAAGAAAATATCCAGACACCGCGTATCTCTCTCTTCACTGGTGCCGTTTACGCGCAAGCTGCTCGTCTCCAAATGATAAAGAAAGCCTGATTCCGGCTGTCGCTCTCTCTGTAGGTTATTTTACCCGCACGCTTTGTGAGCTAAATGTATAATCTGTGGCTTTGAGCTTGCCTTTTAAAAAAGAAACTGCCAGAGGCGAAGCCTATAACGATGGGTATGTCAAACAACGTTTGGAGGGGGAGGCGCACTTGTCAACTCCGTGCGCCTCCGATGCTGATTTCACAGGGCGGGTGCTGGCATGCCTCCAGATCTGCCAGATACAAGGCGATGCTCCTGAAGGCGGCTGAATAAGACCCTGTCTTTCTGGCTACGCAGTGGCCGTTCAGCACTCATAAAAAGACAGAAATGATCATCGTTAATATTAGTTTGCGCTTAAGAACACGGCAGATCACTTCTTAGAAGACCACGTTGTGCCAAGAGGATTCTGGAAAGTTCATTTAAATTGCTGATGAGGTTATTTGAATGACAGCCAATGAACTTCCACGCCATGCTGCTGGATTTAGAAGTCATTTTCAAGGAAGGGGGAGAAAAAAAAAGCAGCACCTCCGAGGAAAGAATCACACATGACCACGGTGCCATGACTGCAAGCATGCTTTGGCAGAAAAAGAAGAAAATGTGTCATAATTCAACAGAGTTCATGTCACGTTGGTATTATTATGGGAAACGTGGTTTGTTTTGTTTGAGAAAAATGTTTCTAGGGTCAACAGAACTGAATGATAATAATAGATTTGCTTTAATGGACCAAAACTCAGTGGAGAGATCATGACAAAATATTTATGGCTCAGTGTGTTTCTGGCTTCCAGATAAGAACATGGTGATTTTTGCATGTTCCACTGCTCACAGAAACCATAAAAACAAATACAGACTCGCTTGACTTCCTGCTGCTCCTCAGACTGACATTTTTTACAGTGTTCATCCACATACAAATGAGGGCTTTGTGGTTGAACTGAACATTAATGATCTCCTGTCTTCCTATCTGTCACAAGATACAAGCAGCCCTGCTGGGTCTCCACCGTGCTGCACACCAGCATGCAACACTTAAATTCCTAGTTTGGTTTCTTGATCCAAGAAATAATGGTGTCCGGGCTTGGGACCGGTCTAAATCTCTGCTCGTTTCCCTGGAAAAATCAGAAATCCCAGATGCTGATCTCCATCAAAATCAAAATAGTTGTTCGACATCACCTCCTTGGAAGTCACAGTCAGATACTTCTATTGACCACAAACATGGTTTTGTTCCCATGTGGAGCTGCCAGATGGATACAGACACCCCACTACACCCTAACATGTGTCATTTTCTTCTTTCTTTGTCCATAACAGAAACCTTTTCGTGAAATCTGACCATGTCGTGGCACCAAATACACTTATTATATAACAAAACTTAAGGCTTTCAAAGTTAAGGGTGGGTTCCTGCTTGTGAAACAAGAACGCTTTTAAAATTCCCCTCAGATATCTTTGGGTTTCTCTCTTCTGCCAGAGTACTGTAGCTTTAAATATTTGTGCGATGCTGTCTTAACCATAACAAATGTATCCTCCGAAGATCTGCTCAATGACTCGCTGTTAAAGGTCCAGATCAGGGCAAACCGCACTCAGACTGACCTTACTTTATGACTCAGCGAGGTCAGTGTCCAGCGAGATAAGTGGCCAGCTCTCATGGAGTGTAACTGAGTACAAAATGCTCATAATTCACTTGATGTTTTGGCAGATACCAATATATGTCTGAGGATTGTAGATGATCAGCATGTTTGTGTTTTTAGTAAACAGAGTCCCTGCAGAGTCCAACAGGAGTTAATTTAATGCTTTTGACCCAGGTCATGTTCATCCTCTTGGAGCAGGCTGCGTTTGCCTTGTTTCATGTCTTGATTATTTGGTTTTATTTACCACTTTGCTTACATCCTGTTATTCTTCATCATGCTTTTGCACTTCAAGTGGAGGTTTAGCGTCCGGTAATGGGATGAATCCAATTGAAAATGTTTTTAACGTCAGTCAGGACTGAAACTGACCTTTGGAAAAGGTACATGGAGCTTTTTTTGTGCTGCCTCCGCTTTCATTTCCTCTCCCTCCCTTTCCCCCAATTGTGAAACTCCATTCAGCTCATCCGACCCCTTTGCCTTTGCCCTTGACCTTTGCGCCATATCAGGTGTCAAATGATGTCACACGAGGCGGAAAGGTCAGCTCAGCGTCGCCCACACACCCCTTTCATTTCCCTACCTGGCCAGATTTGAAGACAGAGCGCCTTTCAGACTGGAAACCTGTGCGACGCATCTGTCTTTCACAGGTTCCAGCAAAAAAGCCCCCTCTCAAAGACTGTCCTGAGACTCTCCTACACATTTATGATTCATAAATTGATGATTTATTACCCAGAGGCATATTGGCAACGCTAATATGTCTACAGTTGTTTTGTTGTCTCCAGATGTGAGAGGAGCTTCAGTCCAAGGACTGCTGGGCTTTGTAAAACCTGCCGCTACATCTGTTTGGTTGGGTTTTCTGTATAGTTTGGGTCTGAGTCAGCTGGCATATATGGACCATATGATGCACAGATGGTGCTTCTCTGTCTTCTGGACAGAGGTGAAGGGGTTGGGATTTTCTTTGAATTTCAGCCCAGGATTAAGCGCTGAGGTTTCAGTGTCAGATCTGATTGAGGTTTTAATGGGTATCTATATTAGCAAGTATATGTTCATTTTGCAACACCCCAGCTGTTTAGGGGTGTAGCGGTACACAAAATCCATGGTTCAGTACATAACTGGGCTTTATTCTTGGTTAGGTAGGTTCAGCTTGGGCTTGGTAATGCTGGAACACAGTTTTCATCCGTTCCACCGATCTTAGTCCAGTGTTGCTGTAACTTCCTGGGAAACCACAACACTCCCAAACAGCTTTTCCAGCTCCAGTTTTTCCTTTTGCGTTTGCGCCACAAATCGCACTTTAAAAGCCCTGCACACCCACCGCACAGGTGTTTTCACTTAGCGTGGCTGATTGGAGCTCTCCTCTGGACCATGTGGGCTTATACAGACCGTGCTTGACTCTCCTGTTAGCTTTCAGTGCACCTGTTAGGAAAGGACAAATTACACCTCACGTAACTCTCAGTCTAGTTGCATCAACTGTAAACCTGAGCAGAGGTCCAATTAGCCAAGTCAACTGGAAATACTTATGTGTGCGAGCATGTCCTTTAAGATTTGCACATGCTAACCGAATTATAGTGTACAAGACTAATTTGATTTGGTTGTCAGGACATGCTGAACCGAAGAAGTCACACGTCCTGTACTGGCTGGTTCAGGACAAATAAACATGTTACACCCTGAGCTGTGTTCCAGTTCGAGGACTGAATCCTCCAAAGTCCACAGTTCTAGACTAAATATGTCAAATAATGGATTAATGAGGATTGTATTATTTAAAACGCTTCTCAAAAAATATGGTTGTTACCACAGTGTATTTTTCTGTCTCCCAAATGTGCCCAGGTGTCAAACCGAATTTGGGAACTTTGGCGTGACCGCGGCATATTCACCCGGTGTTTTGCATTAAGATCATCATTGATCAGTGAAACCAATAAAAAAGCCACTGCTGGATGCAAATAATGGAATTTCAGGTGCCTTTAGTAGCTGTTCTGGAGCTTTCAATCATATAGTTGTCATGAAATTACCATTTTCTTCTGAGCACCTAAAGGATTTGTCATACATGTTGCCAGAACAGCCTCTAAGTAGACATTATGTTTTTTTTCCCTTAACCACTGTTAGCATTAAGCATTAACTTTGTTTCACCTTGTTGGCGACCTTGACATGCTGTTCATCGCAGGGAAAAATTTAATTGATTTGCATAGATTTTATAATAAGTCGGTGTGAAATATTGCAGTTCTGTCATTTGTACTATAAACTCAGATTCACTGGTATTTAAGTTTTATGTGCTTTTTTAAGAAACCTCCAGGTGATAAACTTGTAAATCTCTGGCTTGGCAAGTTGTCGAGGAGCACCTGAATGCACCATTAGGTCTCGGTGGGGCGAGATTATGTAATTTGGTGATGTAGCACAAGTTCAGGTCCCAGTCTTCAGGTTCTGTGTCCCTTAAGGGATCCAGCCAGTAATTTGGGCTCCTGAAACAGTGATGCTGACCTTTGACCTCCCTGTGAAAAGCCAATACAGAAAGCCCGTTCTCTCTCTGTTTCCCTTGATTTTTGACTTTTGTCAGTCTCCTCTTTTGTGAATGGAGCTCCAGTCCTCAGAGAAATGTTTGGCATGGCACCAAAGTATTGAAAAATCAATCATGACCCATCAAAATGCTCATTTTCAGGCCTTTGTGCTCACTAGTAAGCATGTTCACTCCTGCCCTCTCTCCAGAGCAGTGCTTTAATATTTCAATATTTGTACTTCTTCAACTCCTGGGAGTGCATCAGTCAGAAAGTGATGCATACTTTGATAATTTGGGTGAGAATATTATGAAGAGGCTTGGGGAGTAATGGAATACATGGAATGACGTTAAGTAATTATGTAAAGCTACGTTCCCTGTGGATTCTCAGGCGGTTTTAGAAGGATTTTTCCTACTCAGAATTCATATATCTGACTGTTCAAGTCATCCATCTTTTGCCCCTCTTGCCTACTTCTTCTCTTCCATTGTTCATCTGCTTCTGTCTGCAGCGTGGCTCTCATATCATGACCCACTTAATCTGTCCAAGACACCGAAGCTGCTGCTGTACTCGCTCTGGAAGAGATAATGGAGCCGGAGTCAACTTGAGCAATGTCTGAACGGAGAGAATGATCAAAAGCGGAGAAATGAAGCAACCTCAGCAGAAAATGGTTCGGAGCCATGATACAATCTATGGGAAACAGCGCTCCAGTGTCGTATTTCTCTACAGCCCCGGGACCTCGGGCTCATGTGCTGCATTACAGGAGAGAAAAAGTTTGCCAGACAATGAAGTAATCCTTGTGAAAGTGATATCTTGAAAGCTTGTGCTGCAAGATGTTCTTTTGGTTGGAAGGAGTTTTTTTTTTAGGCCAACATCTCAGTCAGGTGGCAAATCAGACATCAAGTCAGCAAAAACCTCCCTTATTACATGCATCACCATCCCAAACCCTTTATGCAACCAAGTAAACCAGTTGTATAGCTTAGCTAGGTAGCATAGCTGACTACTAGCTGCTTTACTAATCATTTGCACACCATAGATGATTAAAAAGATTGCTATTTTATTTTTATTTGCCATGTTGCCAAGGTTTAAACCATCCAGTGAGATTAGCTTTTGGCTTTAAGATACTTCTACAGCTGAAAGTCTGCTTTTAAATTGATATCAGGACACAGCAGCTTGAACCCAAACACCCCTTACTTAATATAATGGCAATAATCAAAATATTTGACCTTGTTTCACTGTAAAGCTGATTAAAACATAAGATAAAGTAAGAGGGTGACAGGTGGACTGACACATCACTTTCGCGTTGGGATTGATTTGTGTGCAGAAGCAACTGAAGAGGCATCATTGTTCCCTAATGTTGAAAGGAGCCAGCTGAGGAGTTCTGATCCGAATCCCACCTGGATGTGGAGGTAGGAGACCCAGAGGCACACATCATGCTGGAGGGACTGCAGACCCAGAGTGCATGGGCTGCTTATGAGAAAACTGATAGAAAACGGATGTACTCACACTACAAACAGTGCATTTCTGGGTTTTGCTTGAAGTTGCTGCCAGTTATCACTCCAAGTGCACGCAGCTTGATGTGGATCAACAGATGACTAGTTTGTGTGACTGATGTGCGCCATATGACACAGTAAGAGCTTACTGTAAGGGACAAAGCAGAGTAAACCGCTGGAAATGTGCTGAGGCAGCATGTGTTGCCCTCCCCCATATACTCTCACACAGAGATAGAGTCAGATCCCAGATACTGTAAGCACTCGACTTTCAGAAACAATTCCAGGAGTCTGGATACAGTGAGGCTGAACCTTAAAGTGATGCAAGTGTGTCTGTGTGTTTCGTGTGAAGTACAGGTGGAGCTCATGGATGTGGAAGATTACTGAGAAAGAATGATGAATAAGATAGATTGTATTTCTCAAGCATGCCTCAGGGTTGTTTAAGCAAACTGACATTTTCTTATGAATGACTGTTATACTGCACAGGAAGTGATGTGCTTCATGTTTCTGGCATCAGCAGCAGTGTTTGTTCGGAACGAATAGACAAACGAACGGCATGAGCGGTGATCAAGCAGAGCGCCACCTACAGAAACACATCAAGGGAAAGTCCCAGTCTGGGTCATGGCCACACTGTCAGATTTTCATTTTATATATGGGAATCAAAGTGCAAGAAGACCACATCAATGGCTGCACAGCATCAGTGACGGTCTCTTAATTAAAAAAAAAAGAAAAAACAAACCTCATGTGTTTTTTACAGGCTGCAGAAAAGATACAAAACAGACCTGGTGCCAATCAATATTTTTTCTGCCAAAAAATTGCCTTTTACTGTAAACTGCCTGGCTGTGGTTGCTCTGAATCACAAACTTGTTATGATGACGGTGCACTTTTATTTCCATGACACAGCAACTGCAGTCACTGACACCAAATTACACATCGGGCAGCGCATGTTTGGGAAATGTAAACCGCAAATCAGCGGGATGCTCTGATCCACATGCAAAACTATAGCGCAAGGTAAGAGGAGGAAAAACAAGCAGAAGTGAGGTGTTTAAAGAGCGCTACAGGCTGCAGGGTTTGGTGAAGGAGGAGGGTTATAGGAAGCAGTACGTGAGATGGCAGATTGGCTGAAACCCTGTCAGCACATCTGTGTGGCCCTGGCAACTGGTGATTGGACAAAGGCAGATCATTGGATCCAGATGTTGGAAAGCTTTGGCGCGCCTGTGCCATGCCGATTCTATTCAAAGAGCGGGACCTTTTTTTACATGAATTCGTGGAACCTGAATATTCAAATCTGTCAGCAAATCGTTTGTCTTTTGTAAAGTGAGCTGTATTTAAATGGCTTGCAGCATTGAAACAGCTTGCAGTAAAGACAAACTGTGTCAGGTGGTCTTTCTCTCAGAGGGAGGTTTCTCAAATTTGATCCATAACAAGTATGCTGACATGCGGTGAGGACATCGACATCATCCTGAAACTCTCTTTATGAAGTCCTGTTTTTTCAAAGATCCCTCTTGTTAAATGTGTTTTTACTAAAACTATAAAAGTGTAAACTGCCTCTTAGGGACTGATTTACTCTGAACTGAATTCAGGTCAGGGCCACGATGCACAGTGACCCCACCCTGGCACCTGCAAAGTGCAATGTCAGAAACTAGCAAAACATTTCTTGGAAAACAGGAATTTGGCTCACTCATTTGAAAATGCTTTCTCAGAATTTGCGGTTTCTACTCTTCTGCAGTGTGGCATGCAGAAGATCTCCCAAGAAAATACGGATGAACTTGGCAAGAGCAGGCTCCCCTGGGAGTTGTTTTGATTTACAGCTCCAAGGCTTGTAAATCAAAGGGTCTGTTCAGGCCCTTGTTGTGGGCCTGAACAGTTTGAACTCATGGTCACGCTGTCCTCCACTTTCTTGCTTTCCCACTGGCATCTGTGCACAACGCAATGAGTGATGGTTAGGTTTTTGAACAGGGTCTTTCCCAGAATACGTCCCGCTGTGGGTTTTGGGGTCAGTGTGACTTGGAAAGGCTAAACTAAGTCCCTGCTTGCGCTTCTTGTGCATCATTTGTGTCTGTGCATCTAGTCATGAAGTGCCAGAGAAGAATTTCCTCCAGTTAAAGTCCTCATTTTAAGATGGCTCACTCACACACAAACGGATGAAAAGAATATTCATAAACGCGTTCATAAATATGCACAAACACAAACGCAGCGACTGACAGAGAATAGGGGTGACTGGTTCAACCTCTGCTCTCTCAGCCATCTCTGCGGGAGTTGCTTGCATGTGTGTCAGTCGGGCTGCAAAATAGCTGCAGAAATAGGAGGAAGGTGCTCGCCAGGTCTTGTTTGCACCTTGCAGGTGAGCAAAGAGCCACAGTATTTTCCAGTTTGTGCCGAATGGAGCAGCATAATTAGCACTCCACTGCTCAGTTAGGGCAAGTATAGGTTCAATACATCCTGATCTCACCTTGCTGAAGGTTGAGGACAGAGTGTGTATGCGGAAATTCACAGTTATCAAACCAGGCTTCGTACCTTAAGAGCAGCTAAAATCTGATAAACTGAGATAGAAATGTAAGTGCAAGCATTGTTCACCGTATGTTTTTTATTTGAATATGGACGTCTGGAACAACTAACCCAACACACAATAAACAATAAACCTCCTTCTATCCTCCATCTTTGCTTGAAATAACCAGAGGCTGTGCCTTCACAATGCAAGACTTTGTGTCCTCCATTGAGCGCAATAAAGCGACTGTGTAATCAGGTTAATCAGGTTGGTTCCTGTCTCGATTAAACCTGAGTAATTTGGTTCGAAAGAGTTGAATCATTCATTGAAATTTGCTGACGAGGGAATTCTCGCACACCTCCCTGCAACCTTCAATCAAGCAGTAAATATGTCAGGTTTGAACGCTCATAAAGCAACACCCCTAATTTAATCTTGTTTGAATACAGTATGGTATTATATAGGAGGCAAATCCTTTGGCTTGAGTCAAAGAAAAGAATGTGCCTGAAACAGAAAAGCGTGCTCTGAGGCAGATGCATAATGAAGCTCTTTGCCCTGACATACTCTTGTGAACACTTACCCCATACATTTACTTCTACTTCACCTCCTCAAAGCGTCTTTTTAAGGTGATTCTTGTGCACAATCGAGTCCGTCAGGTGGTGCAAATTGAGTTTGATTGATTTTTCCAGACACCTGTTGGGAAACAGGTTTAGTGGACTGGCTACATTGGCTGGTTTTTTATAATTTCAAGAAACTAAAAACAGAACTTCATCAGATGGACATTTTTTGCAGCACTCAAAACTCAGAAATGTTATATCAACGCTCTGTGGGTGTGGACTTGTATAAACAGTGGTACACTGTGGTTTTCCACCCTCAGAGGTTAATTATCTTCAACAATTTTGCTCTGTGTATTATGATGTGTCTGCATGTGGGGAATCTGCGGTGAGAGTACAATCCAGGGGCTAATTTTACGATGCTGGCACAGTGTGCCTCGGGTAAGTCATGTGAACAATCCGAGACATCCTGCTTTTGTCAGTGTCCTTGGGGACCTTGCATTACATGGCAATGTGAAAGACCAAGGAGACCAGCATGATAAGAGGACGAGAAAAAAAAAAAACAGGTTTCCATGAGCGTTGCAGATTCCTATCAGAGGTGCTGAGTCAGTTGTGCATTTTTGGACGCCGAGTTACTGAGATTGTACACTGATGAAAATGATGGAAACGTGCATGATGAATGTGTCTCCCTCCTGCAAGAAAAAAACAAAAATCTACCTCTCTCTCTCAGTCCGCCTCCCCCTCCAAATCTGTCAAGTATCAGATATGTGCGGCGCAGCAGCGTCCAAAAGCCAGCCGGGTTGAAGCTCTTGTTCTCTTGTTTGGTGATCCGTGAGCCGCTGCCAGAGCTGTGTCTCTTTCCAAGACATGCGATACCCCAACAGGAGGGCATTGTCAGGCCGGACTGAGTCAGAGGGTGTTGCTGTTTGTGAGTTTCTGTCTACAAAACGCGAGTGAGTGTATTTGCCGGTGAATGAAAGACACACTGTGGTCTTGCGTTTCAAGAGCTGCAGAGATTCGAAGAGATAGAGACACTTTCAGTCAGCGAGATGGCTTAAGGAGTGGGGGAAGGGAAGGTTGTGTGGCGCTGCGGACGGAGATGGCGAGTAATGGGACAAAGACAAAACAAAGATGAAGATAGAGAAGCAAAAGTTTGGAACCACTTTCCAAAGAAAGTTGAAAATATCACCGAATCCCTCTGAATGCAATAGTTTGGCATTTTGGAATAAACACTTATTTGCTTTTCTGCAAAGAGTTTGAAGATCAGTACTTCTCCCATCTTTTCTGTTAATGTATGGCAAGCAGCTGGTTTGCTTAGCCTAGCATGATGACTGGAAACAGGGGGAAATGACCAGCTTGTAAAAAAAGAACAAGCTGTGTTAGGGTCTATCCTTATGTGAAATTTAGCTAACAGTCACATAGGCCAATCATCACTGAGATGGTTTGTTTTATGATGCTCTTTTTTATGATGATGTGCCAGACTATTTCTTGCTCCAGGCCAAGAAATAGTCTTCATTTGGATCTCCTCAGCTCAGTCTTAATGCTCAGATAACTGGCTGCTGGTTGTAGCTACATATTTACTGTACAGACATGAGCGGGGATTTTCTGATTGAAATAATCCATCTCTACACACGACCTGCAGCTCTGAAGGCCTAATTTCTGCCTTTCTTTTCCTCGCACCATCGAGAGCTGAACCTCTCCGGTCTGCACTCATCTGAGAAGAAAAAACAAGGCAAAACAAACCTTTCACTAAGTTGTCACTCACACGTCTTAATACACTACAGTCTTGATTTAATGACATGCCATAAGCACGGCCTGAGTCACTCCTCTTGGCGGAGACAAGGCTCTTACAATCACACCAGGGAGTTGATGGAAATCTGTCAGAGGGATGCGCCTCTTTCCTTGCCGCACGTACAGAGCCGCTCTTGTTTTGGTCAGAGCCGGATGTGTGTTGTGTGCATGCTTATGTTTTGGCCATTGTGTAAAGTGCTTACTCTTCGTAGGGTTTAAATAGTTTGTTTCTCCCACTTTGCTAAATACGGTGGTTACAGTGAGATTTGCTTATGTTGGGCTGGTGCAGAGATAAATCAGCCAAAATAATACATGACATCTTCACCTGGATCCCTCAAATGTGCGTGAGACGTCAGCATTTAGAGCTAAACTAATATCTTAGGAGAGCTTTTCGTTGTGGTATATTTACAAAGCGAGAGTCTTAAAGCCTTGCAGGATTACGGCTTTAGACAGTGGCATTTCTCAGGGATTATGCTGCATATACTGCTTGTACTCTTCTTGATGCCAGTTCACATAGAGCTCAAGCCAAGTCAATGAACCCACTGACATTAGATAAGGCAGACGATGCAAGAGGGAATTTAACCTCACACTCTTTAGGCTTTCATTTGTCAGATTTATGGCATCAATGACTTTTTAGATTTTCAGGTGGAACACTGGGACTTTCACTCTGCATGGAGAGTCTAAAAAGGTTTTAAATGGTTCATTTAACTTTAAAAAAAGGAGATTTTTCTCAACCCATAAAGGAACACTTTAGTAATTCTTTGGTTTATCAGAAAAAAATTCAGCAATCATGTATCATTCAAAAATCAAAGATACATGTTTTTTACTGGACGGAAAGGGTATGCAATATTTGCCTCTGAGATGTAGTGGAGATGAGGTATTACGTCACAAGTACCTAAAAATTGTACTTAAGTACAGTAATGGAGCGAATGCACAGCAGGTCAAATCCACGCTTCCACTGGGGCCCGAACCTGAGTGTTTGCAGTTGAGGGACGCTCTCCCCGCTGCCTCCATCCAGCTGATCCAACTCAACCACGGCTGGCAGGGAAGCGAAATTTCCGTCTCTCTGTGTTTGCAAACCAGCTTCCTTCCCCAGCCAAAAGACAGAACAGGCTGCTATTAATTACAAAGAAATATTATCCTCTTGCGGGAGGTTCGCAACAACACTAGTATCCAAAGCAAACAGATACGGTGTGCTTGGAAGCTTGGTGCCTTGTACAGCTGCCATGCCAAATCCAGGCCCACAGATCCTCTTACAGCAGATCAGAGAGCGGGAGGAGGGGAGGTTTGTTATCTGCACGCTGCAGCATCATAAGTCCCATTTCATCTTCACTTCTTGACTCCAAAAACTGATGGGAAAGCAGTATGCAAAAGCGATTTTATTGTGTCCCCGTAGTGTAGTTTGTGTAGCTTTCACAATCTGCAGCACGAAAAGTTATCTGAACAAACTTCTGTGGCATCAGAGGAATCTGATGGCGTGATAAATACTCTCCAACACACAGCGTGATAGCAGATGGTTGTGTGGGAGGTTGTAAGTTTTTAAACATGTATAACACCATATCAACCCTGCTAAACAGCGCGGGAGGAAGAGGGAAACTGCATTCATTACACTCAAGATGTTACATTTTGTTGTCGGAAGCCACTCCAAGGTCAAGAACCACCGAGATGTGATGATAAAATTTGACTTTTCCATCAGGGTCCTTCATTAATCCTATTTGACTAAAAACATGATGCATTCAAGGGACTTGAAATATATTTTTAAACCCTTGCAAAGCATTTCTGATGGTAGAAACCATCATAAGATGTTAAGCAAGTGACCTTTATTTTGCTGAAGTTCTTCAAAACTGTCAATTTACAGTTTGAACCTCGAAATCTAGAGGCCCCCAGACATCGTCCTCCAGTACTGTATATGAACACATCATAAATAACCATTATACCTTTGACATTACCTGCACACCGTGAGGAGAGGACATCCTGTGCAGTCAAAGGGAGAGCACTCAGTGTCAGGATGATGGATGAGGCTGGACCGTGTTGTTTTGATTGAGAGATGCGGAGGGAGATCTGTTTGTAGAGGTGTGTGAGATGAGACCCAGTAGGATGTTTGAGTGACAGCAGAGGTGCAACATACTGCTGCTGTTTTTGTGCGAACAGTGGATTTGTACGTCCCTGCAGGGTTTCAGGATCGCCCCTGAGTGGAGAAACTCTCATTGCCTGCTGCTACACAAAACAACACCGCTGAACCTGTTGGGTGTGATGACAGTTCCGGCTCACAGGCTCGGTTTGTGCATGTTTAATTTTTAGGCAGCTTTGCTATCACACAGAACATTAGAAAAAGTTAAAACTGTTTGTAACAAGTGTGGTAACACTTCATTTTACAGGACACAGTATATTCTAATGGTTTCCTAAAAAAAGAACTTGGAAAGAAAGTTTCCTGGAGAGAACTTCAGTATGTAATCTGGCACTAATTATAGGGAAACTCAGACAGTGTTCAATTCATACATGTCCAGTTAATGACTTTGAATGGATTTCTATAAAGTCTTTCACTGAGAGCACAGTAGGATAACTGAACATGCAAAAATCTGAGCATACATTGAGTAAAACTTTCAGAAAAATATTAGCGTTTGTGTGGGTTTAAACTTCCTGAATGACCATACAAGGTTCTGACAAATACAAAAAAATGAGTGGAAACTTAGCTAATTGCTAACATCAGCATGCTGACATACTCCCAGTAAAAATGTGAACATACAGTTGTTTAGCACAGCAGTAAACACAAAGTTCTCATGATACACTGGAGGAAAGGTGAGGGAAGCATTATAGTCAATTGGATACATCATCTGGGAACAGTGAGTGTTCAATATGGAAGCAGCAAAGCAGGGACAGGAGTGCAATTATCTTACTGGCTGCTGATTTTCCTGACCTCTGACCTTCAAATATCCTCATATTATCAATAATTATTGGGTCAAATCATTTTTTTTCTATGCAGATGATACAATAATAATAATTTTTAAAAAAAGTACTGAAAAAATGTGATCCTGCCCAGGCTTAAATGACTTTGTTACTATCTTGGCTAAAAGGAGGGCCTCCCAAGGTGTGTGTGTATGTGTGTGTGTGGACTGCAGCACTGTCATCAAACAGTCCATCATCAGCTTCTTTCGACAGGGGGCTCAGAGGAAGACAAAACAGCCCTCGCATGCTCATATCGTCAGGCAGTTGTTGTGTCAAGGCCTGTGATTTTCTGCCTCCCTTCACTCCCCACAATGCTCACTTTTGACGTGTTGAGAATAAAAACAGAAGTTAAAAATAATACTTAAAAAAACAGTGAATTCACTCTGTGACCAAAACTCCATGATGCTCAACTCTGAGTCTTTTCACCCATGTCTGATTTTGTTGACCTCCTGTTTATACCAGCTTTTGCATGTGATCTGATTCCTGCATTTACACCGGAACTCTGTTGTTTATCCTTAAAACAACCTGCATGCACAAGCTGTCACAGATGTGGTTGTAAGCAACTCCGTACCCAAGCACAGTCTGCGCAGCCTTTACAGCTAAACCTTAAACATTTGTGATGGACAAAGCTCATGTTTGTTGAAACCTCACCAACGCTGAGGCTGCTTTACTGAAAAAAACATCCTCAGGTCTCTAAAGATTAAGCAAATAAATCAATTGAAAAAGATTTTTTTTTTGGCCAAAAATCATAGACATGACAAAACAATTCACACCAGAACTTCCATAGATTTCAAAGAGCTGTTGTTGGACTGGTGATCTTTGTGTTCACAGTCCATAGATGCTGTCAGCCCTGATCTCCAGACACAGCAACTAGGTGTTCTTGTTCCCTGGCAGGTTAAACAAGAAAAGGGATTTCACCAACATCGTCTTTACCTATTGTTCCTCTTTCTGCATCATGAAGCTTCACAGCACCTGAGAGCTGCTCAGTAAAACCACAGGCCTCTACTGTTGACCGCTGAGCAGCTCCACTGGTGCAGTATTTTGCTCAAGGGTACTCCTGACAGCCAGTGTTGAGAGAAGGGTGAGTTATGATTGTTCACTTCCTCTACCCAGAGTTTTCCAGGCAGACTGGGGATTTAAAGAGGCCGAACTGAGCAGACACAAGCCTGAGTGCGTATGTTTCCAGGCGACAGTGGGAGTTTGTGTCATGTATCTTTGGAGGGGGGGACTGACAAGCTTGATGGCCGATGCCAGTGATTCATCGATTACTTTGCCAGGTGCTCAGTTTGCTGGCTTTCAAAATCTGTGCAAGCGCTCTTTTTTTGGAAAAGACATGACTGCAGCAAGAAAAAAAAAAACCTATTTGCACCCTGAAATATTATGTTCTCACTGTCCACACTTTAGATGAATAAAGACTCTTAGTTTTATTATTTGCTCAGAAGTATTCGTCATGATGAGTCAACTGTCCACACTGTACTTCATGACACTTCCATGGTTTTTACCACCCATGACTCCCCCTGATCAGTAAGACTGAAAACTAATATTAGAATGGTAAAAATAAAAGGCAGCATGCTCACGTCATTTGAAATCTTCAGCCATCTCAAAACACAAATATTCATCTGATCACAGCGTATAAATCTTTGATCTCACTCTTGAAACGAGAGGCTTTAGCATGCAGTGAATTAATCATTTTGATGAGCCATATCCATCGCTGTTGTCAGCGTGTTGGAGTTCAGTGCCGCATCCATGTTTCACTTGGAAAACAACCAGCTTCGACCAATATTTCTCTATTATAAAAAGCTTTAATGGGCTTCACAGTTCACAGCAGTAGACACTCCACCTTTCCCATATGCAGAGCTGAGTCAGTACACTGCAGGAAATGTCCTTCCTAAAACTCACCATGTGCACTTTGTGTCATCTCCTAAAGGCTGACCAAATCTGCTCTGCTGTGAGAAACCTCATCCTTGAATCAGATCAGCCCAGACAAGTTTAAAGTCAGTGTGGAAATTCCTTCACTGGAGGAGGAAAGAAAAAAGTAAGTGGAAGAGAAATGATGTGAGAAAGAAAAATACCGTAAATTCAAAAAAGAGCACATAGCATAAGAAGACATGAAGTATCATATATAAGATGTGATGCCAATGCAACTCCTTCTGCTCTGAAAGAATTCCTGCTATGCTGGACTCTGACAGATATACAAGCTGGTGTGCGTTTGCATTTACCGATTAAGGAATTTATGGCACATCCAGTACGCAGAGTGTGTGAGTGTGCAGACTTGTCTCTCTGACTCTTCAAGCGCACTGATTAGAGGACAAAAAGCAGATTAGTCATCCAAGTTTTCCAACGTTTTAAGACCGAAGAGGAGATAAAAAGATGGACACTTTTTGCAGCTTTCTGGCTGCTTCACCTCTGAATGAATGTGTCGAGGGGTGTAAGTTCCACCGTGGAGGAGATCGTCTCGATTTTTATTACCATTGGCAGAATTCTTAGACTAAATAATGGTTGTGTAATGGAATCGGTGCTGCCTTCAACACAGGAAATAAATGGTGGTGGTCATGTTCATTCATGCTGGTAATTATCACTGGCTTTTCAGGAAGAAAAAGGCAAAACCCACTCAAAGCAAAGAAATTATGAACTTTGGAAAGACACTGACTGTGCTGCATTGATCCAAAATGTAAAACCACTGGTGTGTGTCTGTCTGGTACACTCAACATTTTGATACTGGGCAACCATTGAGGAGAAATCACTCCTGCTCTGGGAGGACGTGTTCGCCTCTAAAGGCAGTTTCCAGCCAGATGAATCTTCAAGTTAAAGGTTTCTTTTCCTTCTCTCTGCTTTGGAACCATTTCCAGAAATAAGATCTCAGAAAATTATGTGAAGACAAAAAGGCGCCTTGTAGATACATGTCACATGAATAATATCACTGCAGATTTTTTTTTTTTTTTTTTTTAATAAAAGCATCTGAAACAAATTATGCAGGTAACTCCATACATCATGGAGCCCTTGGGAGATCCTGGCTCTTCAAAGCTGGCCCAAGGACAGGCCCTTCCCAAAGCCCCGAGGCTCCTCAAGGGCTACGTCGTAAAAAGAAACACTTACGCCCCAACATGACTCAAGGTTGGGAGTATTCACATTCATGACAGTTTGTTTTCTCTCAAATGCAATATGCTGTGCTCGTTTGAAGCAGGTGACCTCCTCCTCCCCTTTGGCTGGCTTCTGGACCATCAGGTATCATTCCTGCGATGGTTTGAATTCTTTCATTTCTCACTGCTAACCTGCGCAAAGCAAGCTGCTTTATTTTGTTTGCTTTATGATGCCTGCAGGATTGTACGTTTCGTTTCACCTTTATGCTAAGCTATACTGCTCGCTATTGCTCCTTTGATAGTTTGTATTATTGCACTTCTCAGTGCTAATCTGTGCTCTGCAAGATGCTTCATTATGCTGCTTGAAGCTGAAACGAGGTGACAGTTAGCTTAGCTTAGCATCAGGACTGAAAGCAGGGGGAAACAGCCAGGTTCAGTCCAAAAGCAGCAAAAACCACCAATCTGCACCTCTAATCACGTATTCAGACCAGGAAAGTCCTTTGGTCCGCTTTCTTTGGTTCGGAGCAAAATACAGTGTTTCTTTTTTGGTTTGGTGTGTGTGTGTGTGTGTGTGTGGGGGGGGGGGGGGGGGTGAAAACAAACTATGGAGATTATGGAGATTCAGCGTGTTGCACTCGTGCTTATATTGATTTGTTTCATCCAGTTACAAGCGTTTGCAGAACTTTTGGAGCATCAGAGGCGTTTGGCCCGCATAATACCTGCAGCAATGGGAGCCTGTTGCGTCCAAAAAGGCATATCATTTTTAGAACTGGGTCTGACCGAGCGCGGTGGCTTTCACATATCAAGCGAACCGCACCAGGGTTTGATTGGAAGCAAACCGAGACCACCTCCCCAGCTGGGTCTCGATCTGGCTGTTTGGTCCACACCAAAGTTCGATGGTTTGTATTCACACCAGCCCAAAAGGTCCACACCAGCGATTTCTTTTGTTTTGTTCAAATCAAACAAGGCAGTGGAGTGAATAACTCTCACTCATTGATATGTTATGTCTTGTTTGATATGTATGAAAATGTTATGAGGGTGCCACTCTGAGCTTGGTCTTTATGCTAAGCTAAAATTAAGAAAACAAGGAAGTGTATTTCCCAAAATCTTCCCAAAACTTTTCCCTCAAAATATAAATGGCTTTGCCAGTATGCCTTGTCGAGACTCAGACATAACCACAAAATAAGTACAACTGCTGCACATATTTCTGTGGCAGAGACAAGAGGAAACATTCGTCCTTATCCTGATCCTGGAGCAAAGAAACCTGCTCGTTTCCTTCCAAATCGACGTCCATGCTTCACTGAGATGCCTCACAGTCTCCACTGAGTCTCACAAAACTTGACTCTTTAAAAGCCGAATTGGACTGTATTCCTCGCATGACTCTGAAAATGTATGTCGGTGTGGTAGATATGAGCCCTGATGAGCACTCTGATGCACGCTCGTTGTTCCGGAGAGATTTCACACGAGTGTGAAGTCAAAAGGGAGTCATTGGTCTTTTGCAGGGGCACGGCGAGAATCTAACAGGACCTGTTTTGCTGCTCTGGCGTGAGAACAGCTGGCCTGTTTCAGAGCCCAACACTCGCCTGTTTCTGACCAACATGTGGATGTGAGGAGAAGTCTAATGTACCGTTTCCACCTCTAATTAGCCTGAACTCAGAGCTGTTATCTTAAGGAAATCCTCAGGAGCTGTGAATCGGTCAAACTGCGGATATGACAAGAGTTAGGAGTGTTTTCCGCAGCAAATGGGCAAAATCAAGCCTTCTCCTGAGAAGATTATCACTGGCAGAAACAGGAGAACATCACTGATGAGCTTTTAAATGTTTCCGAAAACATTTCTCTTCATCATCAGCCTGCGTGCTGACAATATCATCATGTCATGGATGTTTGGAGGTGGCAAAAAGGCAATTATGCATTTAGCGTCACTGGTAATAAGCACCTGCTGCTGTGCTTTGTGAGCAGCTACAGAAGATTAAACCTATCATTCTCATGTAATCTGCTCTCTAGCGAAGAAGATAATAAGACTCAGTCCTCTTTGTGAGGTAAAAAAGAGCACAGAGGAGGTGGAGTGCAAACCAAAACAAGCAGGTTGATTTTTCCATTTGATAAGAGCCGAGTGGGAATTTTCCCTTATTTGAATATTTACAGTCCAGTGGCATCTGCATGTGCAGGGGTCAGGTTTTTCCAAAACGACAGAGTCTCTGTGGAGAGGTCATACCTGGGTGAGACGCCTCTCACACACTGCGCTCACTCAAACACCAAGAGGTTCATGTTAACATTTCAGCCATGTGATTGAAGAAAGAAGAGGTGTGTGAGTTGTAGTTTCAACACACAACTAAATCTGAATTCACTCCTCACTCAAAGCCGGGCAACGCCGCAGAGGAGTCAGTTAAACAGTTCAAAACCTTCTAGACGTCAGAAGGCTGATTTTTTGGAAATCAAACATCCAGTTAACCACTTTGCATGAGCTTCCTCTTGGTTGACGTGAGAGTTTCTTTTATGTTGCTTTAATTAAGGTAATCTGGTAGTTTTACCCTCTGTATGAAGTTTCATCTTCGGTGTCGTGACCTTGCAGATGGGTCTCATTCCCGGGTCGTCAGATCACGTCCTGCTGGCATCTCATGCAGACTTACAAGGCACCCTTTCAACCACCGCCAGTATAAACCCATGTGCGGCAATATTTGATGCTCATAGCATGGTGACGTAGTACAAAGAGTGGAAAAAGTCCACATAAGGAGGAGGAGGTGGTGGATGGAGACATGACTTTCACCCAGGAGACCAGGGTTCATGTCCTGTTTGAAACCGACAGTGAACGCTTGCGTAAAAAACTTACGTCACTTACCACACTTTACGTATAACTGACGTCAAATCTGTAAAAACTACTTAGTTTAACCCAAACTATGATCTATGCCGAACCACAAACAAATTGGAAGTTTCACAACATTACAAAGGTTTTTCTAATGGCAGGCATCTCATATAGACACCAGAGCATTAGTCTCAAACCTGGGAGTCCCAACCCCAACTACGGGTCTCCAAAGCTTGGGGGGCTACGAGGCCTTTTGATTTTCAGAGGCGCATTTCATTCACTGATTGCTTGCATGGAACTTGTCAATCAAACTCTAAAGCCAGTAACACAATGTGTTTCCTTTTGAAGTGAAATATTGAATATGTAAAATGTGGTTGTTTTTGTCTGTTGTTGTTAAATCAAGATTGAGAAATGATGTTTTAAAGTCAGCTTTTGGTTAAAGTTTTGGGATATGCAGGCAGCACTTGAATGTCTCTGAACCACATTTGGTCACTTTATTATTTTCAAAGAGGAATTTTCCAACTGTTTTATACAGAATAGAGGACTCCAACTGCACAAGATGATCCAACAAGACATCACTGCACTATGTGTCTGAAATAAATCTGTCCGTGGCTATTTAGCTCCTAAAACATGGTGTAATCGCTCAGATCTGTTGGAACTCCAGACAAACTGGAGAACTGCTTGTGTTTTAGTTGACAAGGAAAGTGCGAAAAATGCTCCGTCAGGTGTATTTGAACCTTGTTCTTTGGCATAAAACACCTCCAGCACACCGACCTTCAGGCTGGAAGTCATTTCATCACAGCGGCTTACCTCCCACCCTCCTCCTTCATGGACAATTTCAAAGCACAGAGGCATATGGTCCTCATTTTTAATTCAATGAACTGGCCGTCAATCGAACCCTGAGCCGCTGGGTATCAGGGTGGATGCTAACCGCCACGCCGCTGATCCAACTTTGTGTGTTTTTAGTGCCCTGACAGACTCTATGTTTTCACTTTGCTTTGTTTTCTCTCTTCTCTGTGTTATTGAAATGCAAACCTTGTAAAAGAAAACTTTGCTGTCAATGGGATTTCCTTGTTCAAATAAAGTTGTCAAATCAAATCACATCACGGAGGACCGGGAACACACATGACATCCACGGCCTGGTACCTTTACATCTCCGAATTCAGGGTGGATGAATATGTTTTAGTGCCTATGAACTAAGCCAGGACCCATGAGAGAGACCCATGATGCACTTGGGCCTCCCTCACAGCTCATAATGTGCCACATCGGAACAGAAAGCGACAGCGTGTATGTAATGTGTCGGGGGGGGGGAGTGTGTCATGCATATTTGCGAGTTTGAACACTGTCTGCAGCCGTGAGAACCTCACAGAGTCTTGATTATATTTCTTTATTGCCAGTCTCTCATGCCTGCTCCGTCTCAGGCGTGGTGGGGCCCGGGCCCCTAAACTTGGAAACAAACACAGAAGCAAACAAACACTGAGCTACTGCTTGGAGAGCCGCTTTGATGACTCTGCAGCGCTGGATTTCCCCAAGTGGTCCGGCCACAAACGCACACCTGCTATCAATCTGTTTGCCCTCGCGTGATAGTTTATTTTACTCTCTGCTTGCGGTCGAGGCTCGCTTTGTCACCTACTACCAAATTAGTGAGCAGCACTGACGGGGAATTAAATAGATGAGGACAGCTGATAAACAAATGGAACAAGAGCCAAAAGGCTGAATAAGTAAATAAATAAATAAATGATACATTAGTTGGGTTGCCCACACATCAGGTTGGAAACACATAATTTTCAAAACTTGGATTCAGGCGTGAGTCACAAAACCTCCCCTGTCTCCCAGAAGTTATATACAGCTGATCTGCATTCACAAGTCCGCGGTGGTGACAAACGCTGCCTGGCTCATGTTCAGAGTCAACGTTTGTTTGAGCGAACGAAACACCGTGTTTGACGTCACGCGCTGCAGATGCACAGCACTTTTTTGTTGAGATTAAGGAAAGGTCCTGATTGCTGCTGACTTTTTCTACACTAAAACAGACTGGGATGTTTTCCTAAAATCAACAAAGTGCTTTCAGTGCCTAAACACAAGCAGAAAAAAGCTGAATGATGCTGCAGCAGGCAGCTGGAATTCAGTCATTTACTATCTACACCTGTGCTTTTCTTGCTGTGACATGTAAAAAAAACATCCCTGCTTGTGGATTCTTTGTCTTCTGACCTGCAGCTTGACTTAACAAGCAGTATAATATGTGTTAAAATGCAAATCAACAGGAATAAAGAGTTAAATCAGCTTCACTGGGGGGGGGAGTAACCAGTAAAAAGAGGCAGTATTTTGACAGTAAAATAACGTGGCGGGGGAGGTAAAGGTGAGCAGGGCAGCAGGTGAACCAACGGGCACATGTGCCTTCAACTCTTCACTTCTTCAACAAAGTTGTTTCATGTGAGAAGAAGGTTTTGATTTAGATTTTTTTTTCTCTCCCTCACTGAGAGCAAAAGCTCACTTTAATCTCTGGCCACGTTTCTCCATCTGAGGAGCTTTCACTCAAGTCCTTCCTTACCTCTGGAGAGCCAGCTGCTCTATAAATGAACTTCCCCAAGGTGCCACACATTAAACCTGACGAGGCGACTTCAGCCAGGAGCTGCACACCTGAAGCCGATGAAGGGTTGAGGCGGATGTTTGATGCCCAAACCAATGGAAAACTAAGTGTAGACGAAGGAAATGGTCAAAATAAAACAAAAATAAGCTGAATCCAGATCGCTCAAGTCACAAAAACCAAAACAACACCACATCACTTTAATGTAACTGATTTGTATTGCTTTAATGTTTTTTTTTCTCCTTAGGAACAGGTAAGCCATGACAATATAATGTAAATGATTAGCGCAAACAAAATCTGAGACCCTTTTGTACATCCATAGTAACACATTCATACAAGTCTCATCTGTACATTGGGGTCACAGAAATCACTTCTTTTTCACTGAAACAAGGTAACTCTTGACTCAAAGCCAACAGGTACAATGCAGATATTTTAACTGGGAGAATTTCTTTTTGACTTTACCAAATGACTGAAAATGGCCCAAAGCTCGTCAGTAGTCGGTTTAAGTGCACTGTACCTCTTTGCTTCCAATAAAGCGCCACCGTACATTCCTCCATTCGCTAACACTGGCCGCTGAAACTGTGTGAAAATGCGACGATGAAACAAGATCCTTTTTTTTTTTTTTTTTTTTAAAAAAAGAAACATGTCGCCAAAAAAAAAACGAAAGAATAAATAAGAATAAATAAACTACTGACTTTTCGAGAGGGCCAGAGAAGACACCTTTGGCAGTCTGACAAGAGCTTCAGCATTGTGGCTAACTTTATTCACCTCCAGCACTGACACACATATGGAATCCATGCCCCTCCTCTTTTGGTATTGTGAATATAAGTGCTTTGTTTACACACTTCCACCCGGGGCACAGCAGGCCTGCTCTCACGTTTTTGGAGACACCAGTAGAAACAAATTAAAAAAAAAAGTTC
Organism: Chaetodon trifasciatus; assembly: GCA_037975065.1. Taxonomy (NCBI): domain Eukaryota; kingdom Metazoa; phylum Chordata; class Actinopteri; order Chaetodontiformes; family Chaetodontidae; genus Chaetodon; species Chaetodon trifasciatus. The sequence continues at coordinate 2,368,553 of JBBMOE010000048.1, forward strand.
ATGCTTTCATCATCTGCGGATGAATGTCTCACTGTATAAATCAAATGATACTAATATGACAAATTTCTGTGTCCTGGCTGGTTGAGCTTTCTTAAATTTGCTGCGAAACGTGTGCGGTTTGAAGTGTGATACACCAAAAAAAAAAAAAAAAACAGAGCCAGCTGAACAGAGAAAGCGACATGCAGCCAGTCTGTGTTGATGTGAAGTGTTTGAATCTTTGGCAAAATTATAATTGGAACTGTCATGGGTGCATACAGCTGTTTTCATATTGCATCTGAGGTCGGCGGCGGGACTTCACGCGCTTCCCTTCTCTAAAATTGGTACATCTTTACCTAAAGATCTACCGGCTACGATGCATTTGCCTCAGCGAGGGCGTTTCAAGCGCGGGGACGCGCTCAAATGCTTCTGTCCATGCAACTCTTGGCTTCTATCTCGTTCATGCCCTACCTCGTTCTGAGAGAACGCGAAAAATGAAAAACATGACAAGCCAAAAACAAACATATACATGTACAAAGTAATGTACACCATATATTCAAACACATTTCAAAATCGTCAGACTTTGAAATCATTAGCCAAAATAAGTATATATTTTTTTTTCTCAACCCAGTAGGTATTCTTCTTTATCTAGACTGTACAATATATGTATATATGAGTAATCATGAGGGACCAAAGCAACAAAAATAAATACTTTTTCGCTATGTCACCTTTCAAAGTAGTATATCTATGTACATTTATATCAATATCAGTTTTCCTTAGCTTATTGTGAATGGTTGAGCGTGTGTTCAACAAGCAGGCATTTGTGCACAGTGTGGAAACTCTTTTTTTTTTTTTCTCCTTTGCCCTAAAGGGTATCTAAATGTAAATTTTGACGACACTGTGAAACCAAAAACAAAAGACCAGACTGTCCTCGATACAGTGAAAGGTAACCCTGGCTCAAAATGGACCAAAAATAAAGAAAAACAAAGTAAAAATATAGCATCTCACCATCATGTGACTACTTCAACAATGGGTTGTCTACTTCTTTTCAGGACTCTGAGGAGAGTACAAAAAACGTTGTCTATTTCATGCAGTCTTTGACAAGTCATACAACCTCGATGCACTTGTCCAAAGGTTTTTAAGTCTTTTTAGCACAAAGCATAGAATGTTTTCAGTGATGTTGAATGTAGCTATGAGAGAGGGAGGGTGCGTTTTTGGACAACAACATGCATAAAGAACAGTGCATAGGTCCAGGTCATGGGGCCAGTCCCTGGTGATTTCCAGTGTGTTTCAGTGGCAGCGTCTATCAACAGATCCACTACTGCAAGCAGTTGGTGATGGGCGAGTCTGGGAAGAGGAGGGGGGGGGGGCAAGGTCCAAGCCTGAATGAGGGGCGCCATCTTGTGGACAAACAGTCTTCTTCTCTCTGTCTGCCATGCTGTCAGGAGCTTGCTGATTTCAAAGTAATCCAATAAGCGGGTTTTGAGAGAGAGAGATCAGGCTTGGACCAGAGGCCGAGGTGATGCGAGTGTGGCTGCACTGACACAAAGTGCGGTGGCCTTAGCGTGGCATTTTTTCTTTTTTTTTTTTTTCTCTTTTAAAAGTCTGGTCTGCTATGCGCAGTTTAGATCAGTCGTTGTTTCACTGCAGAGCCCTTTCCAACACACAACAGACCCGGAAATGACCACCCTAAGGATTTCACAATGACTTTTGTGGAAGGTAGAAGAACCAAGCTTAAAGATCAAGCTAACATGCATAAGGTCTTCAGACACTGTTTTGCTAAAAGCCATCAAGGCCAACTTTTTTCCTGAAGACAAGTTCAAGAAGAAACCGTATTTCTTTTCTTTTTTTGTTTTTTTTTTGTTCAACACTTTATCTTTTGAAAAGAGGAAATAATAATGGCTTAATAGCTACGTCATTCTTGCACTTGTGTTGCAACTACCTTTGGTAAATCAATCAACAAAAACGACAACAGAAAACCCTGAAACGTACGAGTCCTTACGTGTTCCCCGACTGAACTTAGCATTGTTCCTTTAGTCTTTAGCGAGCATTTTCTTCTTGCACGGGTTACCCCGTGAGTGAATTCTCTCCCTTCAATGGCCTCCGCGTTTGTCACGTTCACAGCTCCACACCACACATCCACTAGCTCCACTCTGGATCCACACCAAAATCCTTCATATACAGACTCTCCCAAAAAAGACCAAAGGTCAAGACAAACCAGCAAGGCAGAGAGAAAGAAAAGAGAGAAGGGAAACAGAAACAAACCAACAGGAAACGGAAAAAAAAGGACATCATCGAGTCCTGGTGGAAAAGACACCAACGACGAAGGGAGATTTCAAAACGGCCACTGCCGTTTGGACGCTGGGGGGTTTCACCGCTTCATCATTTTGGAGACGAAGCTGGTGATGGCGGAGGCGGGCTGATCTGGGTCCAGCTCAGCAAACAGGTGGCTGACATTGTCTGTTGTGCTTCCTTGTTTCCTTGCGACGAATCCAAACAGCCTGGTGGGATTGAAAAAAACACCCCGCAGTTAGCGGCAGTCTGTATTTAGCTTGACGCTGATATTCAGCAGAACTCAAACAGCAAGGTGTGTTTGTAGATCTGGATGATGAACCTATTTAACTTACTTCACTGAGCCACCTCCTTCTTTGCCCCATCTATAGAAAGAAAACATTTATCATCTATTGTCAAAAACCTGTTTTCTGTTATTGATGCAGGGACAAGAAACAGCTTCTTACTTTCTGTCCTGGGGATCAGTGTCACAGTAGGTTACCGTGTTGATGGGATAGTGTCGCCTGAAGAAGAGCCTGCAGCGAGAGAAATGAAGAAGTTATCATTGGTTGTTTGTGTTTTGTGTATGGGGGGGTTATTAGTGCTGTGCTGCATCTATCAAAGCCGCCACGTGCAGGATTTTTAAGTGGTTGAAGCATCCTTTCAGTCACTCTTGAGACAATCTCAGGCTGTCGCTGTCAGTTTTAGTGTCTTCTCCAAGATGGCCACTTGGGGTCGCCAATGTAAGATTGTTAAAAACAGTCACACTGACTGAACCTTTTGTCATTTCCTGCATAAACATCATTAATAGTTGAACATTTTTTTGCAATCTCTACTTTTAGGTTTTTATCATCACAATAAGAGGAGCTTAAATAAGAGTATAAAACCTGATTAAATGCGGGAGAACATGTTAGAAATGACACATCTGTATGCGCGGACTCACTTCCTCTGACTGTCGGTGAGCGTGATGCCTTGCGTCGACACTTTGAAGTGGACGGTGGTCGCAGCAGGCAGCGGGTTGGTCGCCAAAGTCTGGGTGATGGCCTTAGCAATGGCCTGAGGGCCCGTGAGGGACTCCATGTCCACAGAGTTGATGTACAGAACATTGCACGCTAGAAGCAAACACAGCAGAGTCGCTGTTAGATAAAGACAGACAGAGGAGGAAGCCCGTGTGCATGCAGCTTCATGGAAGGTGATGGAGGTTGCAGTGAGAAGCTTGCAGTGAAGAATGCCGTGACGTGAAGATCCTCATGCACTGAAGAGTCTGCCGCTCTCACTTCAACAGTCCATTGGGTGCGACTCTCAATATGCCGTGCATGCACTTGAGCTTTTTGTCCTTTCAGTTAAAGCTGCTCTCAGATAAACATGGAGGGATAATTGTGAGTGCTGTGAGAGCAGGCATCACCACATTCACATTCAGTCAAAGCGCACAACGAAGCGGAGCAGCGCAGTATTTACCGTGGGCGTCCTCAGGAACCTTCTGGACTGTAAGGTAAGGATGACAATGTGTGAGCAGATTAACCCATTAAAGGTTTTAATCAGAAACATACAGAATGTGCTTAGAATTGCAATTATTCTGTCTTATACATATCCTTTATTGTTCTTTTTTTGTCTAATCCGTGCCCTGATTCCCATATGATTTCTCTCCTTCATAAGCAGGGCCCCGTTAACCCCATTCAAAGTATATTCCTGAATGCTTTGTGGAGTGATAATGGAAGCTGCATTTGCAAAGTGACACCGTGGGACTCTACAAAGCAAAAACCTGTGAAAAAAACCCTTTCAAATTGCAGTGAAGGCTCATTTTAAGATCCTCTCGCTCACCTGCTCCCTGCTTAAGAAGCTCAACAACTGGATCAGTTGGTGTGGCTAGCTCCAGCGCCTCTTCATTTGGGTCTGTGAGTGGCAACAGAAGAGACAAGAAAAGCAAAGATGAAGAATAAAATTCTGGAAAGCTCTGCAAAAACTGATAAACGCTCTGTTGTGTTTGGTCAGTAAGCGCTTGTATGATGTGCATCACCATGTGCAAGGAGCTGAAGCTGACCTTTGGTGGGGATCATCAGTTTGCAGGGCAGAGCCAGCGGAGTCATCGAGTGCTGGTACACCAGCGCAGAGAGACACCCTGCAAACACAAAGCCATCCCTCCATGAAACCCGATCGCTTTGACATCAAAAGCTGATCGACGGGATAAACACAGCGACAAACTCACCAAAGTAGGGCTCGTTGGGGCAGCCCTTCAGACGGACGCCTTTGGCGCTCGTCTCAATCAGGAAGTGCCTCACCAGCTCATTAGTCATGTCACCAACTGGAAAGAAAAATTGAAAAATGAAATGCAACTGTAACAATAAGAAAGGCTGATATTCTGTTTTTCCTTCCTTTTTTTTTTTTTTACCTTTTTTGTTCTGTTGGACGGTCGGTGGTGGGCAGGCCACCTTCATGGCCAGACCGTAGGCCCCGCGGAAGGAGTGGCTGTCCCGTATGATGAACGCTCCGGGCTCCCTGTCCTTCAACAGGTTGATGGCTGAGAGAAGAAGAGGGGAGGAGAGGAAGAAAGGGAAATGAGCAGAGGGTCAGGAGAGTCGCTGATGAAATAAAATGGATGAGAGGTCAAAGAGGGGATGAACAGAAGGAAGGCTCCGGGTTCGAAAGTCTCACCTTGCTCTCTGGAGATGTCTGGCTTGTACCAGTACTTGGAAGTGTCCTGGACGAACTTGACATTCATCCTAATGTCTGGATAACCATCTGTTTGGACCACAGAGACAAGGAAAATGATTACTGTCGAGGACACAAACCTTCTGTGAGCTAAAACATCCTCTCGCCTTTCAGCGTCTCACCATATATGGACTTTGAGACGTCTGGGAGTGTGTGTGTGCCAGACAGGTTTGGCGTGCTGCCACCGCTGACCGTCAGGTTCTTGTTGTCCGTCCTCTCTGCGTCTCCGCTGCTCATGTGTCTCTTCTCTGGCAGCTGTGGGGAGACGGGGAAGGCAGGCGTGGAGGGTGGTTGGGCGCTCCCCTGACGGGAAGCAGCCCCCAGCTCATCAGGCGTGCTGTGTCCGCTTGACACCGTGCGGCGCCCCATCAGAGGGCTGGGGGGCACGCCAGCAGCTGCTGTTTTAGGATTTCGGCCTATCAGAGGGCTGGAGGGGACGCCGTCTCTGTTGGCACCAACCGGGGGCTGGTGTCTGGCCAGCGAGGGGCTGGCTTGACCCAGGCGTCTCTGGAGGGCGGGGCTCGGCGGCGTGTTGGTGGCCACTGTGCGGTGGAGGGTGTTGGGGCTGCCAGGGACCGTGTGGACGCCCATGATGTTGACCTGGGAGCCCTCGGGGGAGGCAGGTCGGTGAGGGTAGGAGGGGGTGGGGCTGTGCGGGGCAACATCTGAAGTACCAATCCTCCTTCTACAAGCAAAGGACAGCAAAAGCAGACTTTAGAAAATTGAGTTTTTCTCATTCTGTTTCTGGTCTTCATACTAAATTATATGTCTCTTACTCCCTTTATACCCCGGTCAGCTCTCATCATTATGCCGTCTGACCTCAGGGGTCAAGGGTCAACACCTTGACTGTTTTATAGTAACAACAGCACTGCAACAAATAAGTAAAATAGGAGACTATATATAACAGTGATTTGACTATTGATTAATTCATTGGTTGATTTAACTGCTCACCCATCGGCTCTGGAGTCCCCAAAACAGCGATTATCTGCGGAACACAAAGCATCAAAGCACACACACACACACACACACACACACACACACACACACAGAGTCAGTCAGTCTAAGCTCTTTTTGTTCAGAGTCAAATGGGATGCAGTTATCAGGCGTCGGACCCAAACAAACGCTGACATTGGACAGAAATAGGTCATTCTTAATACAGCAAACATTCTGTGGAAAGCTGGGATGCAGAACTGAAACAGAAAACGTTTGGTTGCATTGAAACAAATGTAAAGAAAAACAATTATGTGGAGGTCGGGAGAATGTGCAGTGCCACAGAGACGCCCTTACCTTGCTCTCCATCATTAGAGTCTGACAGCAGGAAAAGATAGAAAGCAAGAGGAGAAGAAGAGGAAGACGAGATGTGTGGAAGAGGAAGAGACAAGGAGGACAAACTTGAGTGCCAAAGCGAGAACTGGAGAGTGTGAGTTTGTGCTCAAGTGGAAACATTTTAAGGAGTAATAACAGTTTTGAGCAGCAGAGGGCAGCAGATACTAACAATCACAGCACTGCAGATGACATGACGCAGAGCACAACTCCTGCACAAAGCCTCTGTGAATTCACTACCTTTTCAACCTCTTTGGGATGAGCCATTAAAATAATTTCCAATCTGTGTGACACTATGAAATATTCTGCACGATTTTGCACATGTGGAATAATTTGGTATCTTTGAAAACTTGAAAAGCAAGCAAGAACAAGTCGAAACATGGTTGAATCTCCTTTAAAATGTGAATTGTGTTTGACGTGTTCGTACTGACCTGATCCACTCTGTTGATGAGGCTTCAGTCCCAGCGCTGACAGAGGAGTCTTGGCCAAACCTGGAGGAGAGCGAGCTACAACGGAGACATCGAGAGAGAGAGGGATGTAAAGGAACGCTCCGGCAAAAGGTGCCAAGACAAAGACTGTGAGATGCATTGATGCAAAACAAAGAACAGAAGGCATGAAAAGACACAAAGCTTCACTTTAGCATCAATATGATGTTACATGAAAATGCATTAAATGGTGGATCTGTGTGTTTGAGTCTAATCAGTCTTTTATTTCAAGGGGTCAAGAGAGAGATTGCAAGGTTCACAGGCACACAAATAGATCATTTAATTCTCTTTTAGAAGCAACTTTTCAATCTGCAAGAGCTGAAACGTTGCCTATAAAAGACATAAAAACAATTTATTTGGAGCCAGTGTGCAGAGTTTTCTTCTTTGTGCAATGTAGTGATATTTTTTGTCTCAAAAATGGCTTAAAAAATAGTAACGTCCAACGTTAGAGGGCCCAAATACTTTTAAATGTACCTTGACTTATCCTTGCAAAAACATAAAACCTGAGGAGCCAAGCCAGAATGATTTTTTTCCCTGGTTCATTGCTGCTATTTTGCATGTTTCCATGTAAACATTCCTGTAAAATGGTGCAAAAAAAGTGCTTAATAAAAGAGAAAATACAGTAAAAACACTGTTTGCTTGAAAAACTAAACTGGAATTTGACCCGAGGCTAAATTAAGTCGATGAAAATGAGCCAATGAGCATCCATCCACAACACAAGTATGTTGTCATGGAAATGTCGGAAGATTAATTGCATGCTGGGACCAAAAACAATGATCGGGTCCTGGTTAGATTGTGGCCGGATGACTCAACAACAGTGGATAAAGGTTGAAGATGGGGGGTCTTATTAATGTGGCCATGCGAGGTGGAAGAGATGCACAACAGTCCGAGTTATTTCCAAACTGAGATGCCATCTTTTCTGACTTTCTCTCCTTTTTTCATTGATGTCAGTGATGAATCTAATCATCTCTAAATCAGTTCCATAATAAAATTCTTCGTATTAGAGAAACTGGTTGTTTAAATTCCAGGTGGAGGACATCCAGCATTTTGGAAATTAACTCTTCAGTTTCATGAATCCTCCACTTGCAAAAGAATCCAGATCAACAGCATGAAAGGGATTCAGGCCACGTGCTCACTTAAGGTGGCATGGAGAGGGGTGATGGGGGTAAATATATGTACCACAGAGCAGATTCTTACTGCAACAGCTGTGTGTTCACGACTGACTGCAGGAGAGGGGGGTGGGGGGCTGGTTTACAAAAGTGTCCTCACAGTCAAAACAACCTCTCAAACAAGCCTGCTGGACAGGAGGGGGTCAGTGCTGGGTGTCTAATCAAAGCTGGTTCGGAGATGTGGAGAAGTAGATGTTCAAGTACACAGTGTACATATTGCCCTCGCGTGTTTGGAATCAAAGTCATGCGTATCACTCCTCTTCACATTTTTCCCCTGTCTATTTGCTTTCCAAGGAAAAACATGACAAGATGATAAATGATGTCCACTTGTCATTCAGACACGTGATTTGCACACACCTGCTCTGTGCTATTGTTTGCTGTCAAGTCATGCAACACTTTGCCTGTTTTGCCTGAAACAAATCCGACATTTGTTTGCGACGTGGACTTCACCTCTGTATGTGTACGTTTCCAAAACTTTCAGAAGACTGGGACCACAAGTGAGGGAATATTAGTGTGGCGACATATCATTTTTGTGAATGAAGTGGATTTATCCACTTAAGGAAAGTGTTCAGATCCTGTGGTCTGACATACAGTTGGAGTGAGCAGCTGTGTGTTCTCATTTTGCCCCTGAACACAGAACGGTTCAGTGAAGGAGAGGGTCCACCCTATGCAAAGTGTCACAAACTGCAGTAAATACATTTTCAAAACCTCAGAGTGCTGCAGGACTCTCCGTCGCTCTTTGACACAAGACAGCGATGCGTCAAACCTTAGCCTGCATCCTGCTCCTGCTGAGCTTCTCTGCAACTTTCAGCAAGTACGTTTGCATCGAGAAGAAAGAAACTTGGTATAATGCTCAGAGGTACTGCTGGCTGTTTCACACAGACCTGGCTCCTGTCAGTAATACACAAGACATGCAGTATCTTCAGCACCTGGCCGGCCGCGGCAGGGACGTCTGGATCGGACTGAAGAGGAATTTCACAGACAGAGAGAAATGGATGTGGTCGGGAGGTGGAGAGGTGTCCACGTTTTTCTGGGCAAAGGGTGAGCCCGACAACCGGCAAGCTGAAAACTACGGCCTGTTTTTTAACAACACATGGTACGATGCCTCATCAGACTTTCATTTGCCCTTCCTCTGCTACAACGTGGTCGTGGTGAGGGAGAGAAAGACTTGGGAGGAAGCTCTGGACTACTGCAGGGAGCATCACCACGACCTGGCCAGCGTGGCATCAGAGACAGAGATGATGCTGATCCAGAAAGAGTTACAGAAAAATGACACGGCGGGCCGCGTCTGGATCGGTTTGCACTTCTTCTCTGGATACTGGCTGTGGGTGGACAGGCAGCCGGTCAGTTACGAGGCCTGGGGTCAAGAGGGCAAGCCTGAGTGTCCTGAAGTCAAGATGAAGTGTGCGGCCCTGCAGGTGATGGAAGGGATGCAGAGAAGCAACAACACAACCTCGACGCTGGTTACTGATGTTGAAGCAGAGGCAGGGGAGCTCCTCTTTGATAATTCATATGGTAGTGGAGTGAATATTGTGACGCAGAATGAGCAGAATACCATAGGAAGCAACATGGCTGTAGGCGTAACAGACTGGGTGGCCCATGACTGTGAGGAGAAACTCCATTTTATCTGCTACTGAGATTTTCCACTGTTTTCTTCGTTCATTTGTTTTAGTTGAGCTTAAATTTCATTTTTACTGTTTATCTGAAGTATTTTCCTTAGTTTTTAGCAGTTTGTCCCTTGTATATTTTTGGCCTGAACATGATTTCTGTGCTGTATTTCATTTAGTTTCAAGTGTACACGTAAACTATGATTGAATTAAAAATAAAATGAACGAATAAAATAAAAAAAAATTTGGTTTTCTTGCCCATCTTTTCACAATTTAAATCACTCTCATTATAAATCATTATTAATCAATCAATTATAAAAAGACAAAAGAGAGTTATTCAGGTGGAAAGTCAGTGTTTGGTGGATGGCAGAGCACCCCCGGTCTGCAGGCAGGGTGACCTTACACATGTTGAAGTAAGGAGTCTGTGGCGACACGGGGAAGCTGGGGGTCTGGGGGGAATTCTCACCACCGCCTACGAAGGTGGGACTGTTGGCAAACCCGTCAGCGTCGTCGTCCTCAAACGCCTCGCGGTAGCTGTGCATGGTACCCTGGAAGAGATGAAGAAGGGGCAGGTTCACACACAGACACACGATTCAGACATCAAAACAAAACAAAGAGAGAAAAAGCAATACACTTGATCAAAATCACTGCATCCAATGATTTAACTGAAGGGTTTCACAGACATTCCCACCATACAAGGCCTCAATTAAATTGCCCCTTTCATACTATCACAGTGTCCATAGCTGTACACTCTGCACTTGGTTCACTCTGGTTACATTAAAACTGAACGCTGACCTCTCTGGGTCTTCCTCCTGGGTTGAGGGCCAGATTGTGGGCGAAGTCCGGTGAATCCACCGTCGGTGTGTTGTTGTGGCTGCTCTGGTACTGCCCTTCACTGGTGGTCCGACGCCGGCCGGTCTCCTGCGTCACTTCTGGGGTCATTCCTCTGGAGCGAACCCCTGAAGCACCCCAAAATATTCACAGGGTGGAGCTGTCACCTCACTGGGTGCACTTTAAAAAACAGCTTTTTATATTGCTTGTGCATTATATAAAGCTGTGCATTTTTTTGAGAAGGTAAACCATCGAAAGTGGAAAAGCAACTTCCACTTTAAATGTTACACGCAGCAAAAATGCTTGGAAGAAACTGAAAAGTAAGAACAGGAACTTCTTTCCTACAGAATCAGCTACTTTAAGACCCTTTTCATCTAATTAGCTGGTCTGTAGGTTTATTCTCTACTTTTGACAGGTAAAACCGGGCACAGCAACATAGGTAACCTGCTTTTTTCAAGAAAGGCAGCCAGATAGAGAGAGAAAGAGAGAGAGAGGAAGAGGTTTGTAGTGAAATCGGGGGAATAAAAAAGCAGTGGAAAATGATAAATAGAGCAGAAACTGGATTTGATGAGAAGTCATGAAGCAAATAATCATAAGAGATCTGAAAAGAATTTGAAAAATGGTCGGGAAGCAGCGTAAGCTTCTATAAATGCAGGAAAAAATGAAACAAAGTCAGAAAATTAAAGCGAGGGAAAGTGGACAAACCAGAGAAGGAATAGGAGCGGTGGCGGTCAGATTGTTGCGGTGTCATGCTTTCACTGATGCCCCGAATACGAGCGTTGTACTCTGTTCCCGGGGAGGGAGGTCAGGGTGGTGGATGGAGGGCAGGAGGTGGAGGAGAAAGGTGGAGGAGGAAGGTGAGAGGTGTGCAGAGGAGGAAGCAATGATGGGAAGGGTTGTCCATACAGCAGGGAGATGGATTGAACAGAAAAGGAGAAGAAAATCAGAACGGAAATGGATCTAATGAAGGTGGAGAGAAAATCTGTCAAACAAGATGAATCTTTTTCATAGTCCAATTAGGTTCAACAAGGTGAAATTTTTGAAAATATTATAGGGCTGATGGTTACATAATGTTTAAAAATGGTTAAAAACTAGAGGAATTTACAACTTTGTTCCACTGGGTGGCGCCTGGGAGCTGCCACATGGTTTCACAAAAAGGTAAATATGAATGCAGACAATGCATGGAAGCTGGAGCCTCTGAACGCTTGGCTATTCTTACTCTCATCCCTTCTCCACTCTCACCAGCTCTGCTTTATTTCAGCTGCAGAGCTAATTTTATGACCACAGGTCATTCCTCTGGTGCGGCACCCCATGATGAATCTGTAACAGAAACTGCTGAAAGCTGCACTGCTCATGTGCTGTGTGGTGCTTAATGAAGCTGAAGTTGAAACTTCAATAAATAAACCCTAAAAACAGTCCAGTGTCCAATCCAGTGAGCTTTATCAGCATTGTGGAGGCTCACACATGGCCTATGTAGAATTTTAAGGGCCTTAAAAGTAAACTGGTGTCATTCTATAAAGTACATGAACCCAGAGTTGCAGGTCATGTAAACTGAAAATATGTTTCCCATAAGGTACAGTATGTCTCTAGTATGCACATGCTTTTGTTGACAGATATCTGTTCTAAAGTAAGACTTAACCTTAAACCTTGAAAGCACATCTTAAGTGCATCTCCTGTTCCACAATAAAAATGCATTTCATTGTTAAAATTAAATAAAATGATACATTGAATGTAGACTGTTTGAAGGAAAGAGTCCCTTTCTCCCTGACCCACACAGTTTTTTCACTCCTTCCCGCCCTCATTCATTCAGTCATTCATTCATTTCAGACAATAACTCCAAGCCTTACCGGCGATGCGATGAGCCACCAGGCCCTCTAAGTTCAGCGTCTCCTCCTCTGCATCTTGTTCTCTGGGCAAAGATGTAGAAGATGTATCCTTGGGCTGGGGGGTCAGTGCAGGGAGAGGAGAGGAAGAGGCACTGTAGCCTGGATAAGGAGACGAACCCTGCAGGTCTGGGGAGTGGGAAACCCCACCGCCTGGGTATGAGTTCACAGGCTTTACTGGCACCTGCTGGTTGAAATTAGAGGAGGGCTCGGTGGGGTAGTGGTGGGCTGCATGGCGTGTGTGGAGGTATGGCTCTGGGGTGTGTGTCGGGGTGGTGTTTTGGTGTTGGTAGCCAGCGTTGGACCTCTGGGGAGAATACACTGGCGACTCCAGAACCGGGCTCTGATTGGGCAATGTCGAGACTCTCCCAGTCGACCGCATGGGCTGATGAAAGGAGTTGTTTACAGACCCAGAGTTGTTGTAACCGTGGATGGCAGAGTCTGCTTGGTATGAAGGTCTTGCAAGGGTCTGGGAGAAAGGCACCTGGGAAGAACTGAGGTTGTTCTCCCCAGGAGGTGCACTGTGGGACTTGGACATGTGAGAATTGATCGGGTCCAGGTCGAGCATGAGCATGTTGAGCGCCTCAATGGACTGCTCAATGTCCCGCTGCGAGGCTGAGGTGGGGAAGTGGGGCAAGCTATGGGTTGACTGAAGAGGAGGGCCAAACGGATCATCTGGGAGGCTATACTGGTGCCAGGCATTGAGACCCCTTTGAACAGCCTCGCGGCTGCTGGTGCTCCTCTCTGGGGCCCTGGGCATCAGTTTAGGGTTGGTCTCAGGGCTGCTGGCTGGCGGATTCCCAAAAGACTGTGAACGGTACATCCCCCCTCCATTCTGGTAATTGTTGTATCCCCCCTGTGGTGATGCAGAGTCCACAGACCTCTCTTGCATCACTGTGGGAGTTCGTACTCCGTGCACAGGCATCTCAATTAACTTTTCCCCTAGAACACCTCTCTCAAGGTAGGGCCCGTCGTTCTGCCTGCTGATGGGTGTCTGTGACTGGTAGTAGAGGTCAGCTGGTGTTGCCTGGCCCTCTAGGGATGACAGTGTGCCCAAGCTGTCCACACTGTTGCCCTCTTGGCTATTGGGCAGCTCGTCGTCGAGAATATCAGTCTCACGCTCCTCTGTTGAAGTGGCACCGACTAGCCTTGTGTGGCCCCCGTTAACGTGAACCTGCGCTGGGACCAGGTGTCGGACACCTCCTCCTGGACTGGTAGACGTGGACAGGTAGGCTTGTCGCTGAAGAGTTGGTGCCTCGAGGCCGCTCAGAAGCTGGTCGAGCTCCCTTTTCTCCTGTGGACTGAGGGGTGGGTGGGGCGCTGTTGGGTTGTTGTGGTTCACGGCGCTCTGCACGGACTGGCTGTGCTCATCAGTACGATCAGTCTTGATGGATGCGGTAGAGTTGCCTGAGTCGCTGCTCACGGAGAGGGTGTGATCAACAGCAGGGAGGGAGGCGTGGCCTGTCACAGGCAGGGTCTGGTCAGTGGTTTGGAGGGGATGATTGGGGTGTTGTAACGCGTTCTCTGTATTGGTCAAGGGGTTTTGGTGGACTGGGAGGCCATTGATGGTGACAACTCCCTCCAGGGAGTCTTTCTTGCGGACCCGGGCATATAGGCTTCCATCAAGTGGACCTTGAGTGTGAACAACATCTGAAAGAGAAGTGAAAATACATAGGTTGAAATCCTTCAAGTAGTTTCCTGTTTTCATGCAGTTCCAACCATACACAAAATCAAAAAATAGAAAAAAGGGACATGTGTTATAGATGATACAGATGAGTACTTAACCTGCTTGAGGTGATTTAAATTACTGTGTTTTCACACACAAACTGGTTTCATTAGGTTTCATTGTCTTCAATCATCAACTAACATTTGCACGGGACACTCACTCCACAAGCACAGTGACCCCCCTCTGCACCCGTCTTTTTTGACCCTGAGGTCCAGCATGCAGTCCAGCCACCAGCAACACAGCCCCTTCCAGCTCTATTAATAGCAATTTGCAGGCCTAAAGCCCCTGTCACGTTGCGTCAGTGTGGGCCCACATGGTCTGACGTGAACCAGTGTGGGTCCTGTCCAACACACTGAAACAGCTGGTCTGCGTGAGCCAAAGAGAAGAGCAGCAGTGCCAGTCTGAAAGGCCAGAGCTGGACTGAGAGAGGACGAGCTGTCTTCCTCAAGTTGATCTCTGGTTGCTGAATCATGCCGGCAAAGTCGCACTGATTGTCTACATGTTGCACAGTCAATGCTTCCACTAAATTCTTAACATGTGTAACATGTATTTATAAATATGTATTGCATGGGCATATTTTTATGATCTGTTTTTTTTGGTGTTTTTTAGTTTGTTGCAAATGGGGCAGGGCAGTATTTCACCTCAACTGAGAGCCTGAACCAAATTCTTTTGGCTTGGATGCGTTTCAAAAGAAGGATTGAAGAGAAACTTTACCTATGACAACGTTCAAAACAGTCTGTAAACTTCCACAGTAACACTGGATACCATGTAGTCTCTCAAAAGCTTCATTTTGAAGTCCAAAGGGAAAGTACAAAACTTTTGGACAGCTATTGCTCCTTCCTGGCAATAACAATTAAAAACATTAAGCAAGGGGAAAAAAATTCACCATCTGTTTATAGTATCAGAAGTGTGTAAAAACTCATTTGACATTTCTTTGACACACATAGGGCAGCTCAGGATACGTGTCCTTTTTGGAAATTCATGGTGCAACCACGGTATAAAAAATACCTAAAAAGTTAAAATGCAAAAAAAAAAAAAAAAAGAAAACGTAGCATGACTGATTCATGGCACATGAGCTCATAAACCGAGGTCAGGCACAGTACTGTAATTCACACGGTGGGAGATGCAATGTGTACTTCAATTATAGGCCAGGGCACGATTTCAAATTGTAAAACACTGTACTTGCTTCCATGAAATGCAACAATCACACATGCAACAGCTAATTCCTTGGTGACACTTATGCTTACAAGAAGAAAATAATACGTCAACGCTGGCTTCCCGTATCCAGTATACATTCGCAAAGAGATACACCACATATACATGACTGTGGCTGGCTCATATGTGGGATGTTCCAAATTGAGCAACCCCTGGGGACAGATGGTGGATCACTCGGACCGCAGCTATTTCAAAACCCATGTCAACAACAGCTCACGGCCACAGGAGCAACGGGGACGAGTGGGCAGGCGAGGAAGTTGTAAACACAGTTTGTTCCTGTGGTTGTTTTTAATGATGACACGGGGATTAACATGAGAGTACATGGCGAGGTTTTGTTTGGAGCTGGGCTGAATTTGTCTTTCGTCCAAAATTTTGCGACAAAAGACAAAATGTTGTAAAAAAAGCTCTCTTTCTCATCAGCAATCATATATACAAACTTGCAAATCATGCTCCAAATCTGATTTTCAGATTTGTCTATTACTGTAAGTGACTTCTATTCTATTTTATTTCTAAAATGCTTCAAATCACTCCTCTGCACTGTCATATCAAACTCAGTGGAAACATCCTCCTTACCTGTACTGCAGGTCAACCCTCTGAATTTTTACTTAATTCCTGCCAAAACAGCGAAGAAAGGGTGAAATATTTCCTCGGCCAGTTAGATTGAGATCAAAAAGCCACAGTGTCCACATTTCAGTCTATACATTCAGAGTCCTCCGGGTGCTTCTCAGTGACTGAACTCTCTGGGCTTCTTCTCCCTGTCCTCTCTGATTCAAGTTCTCTCATCACCCAACATGTGCTCTGCTGGAGCAAGGCGGGGCCGTACCACTGAAGCTGCTGAAAGGGGTGAGCTGGCACTCTGGGATGATCCCTGGCTGTTCCCGGCAGCGGGGGTGGGACTCTACCGCCGCCACCACCGCCGCCTCCCAGCTGCCTGTGAAGCAACGTCGTTTCAAATAAACTACAACTCCCACGCCATCTGTCTGCCTGGGACGGCAGCAACCCTGCCTGGTGATGTCATCAGAGGGGATCCCCTCACTCAGGGTCACCCGCCCCTTTCCTTCAGTATCTGCAGGTCTTACAAGGCAAAGTTCAACCTTTTTGCAGAAAAGCTTTCACTGCATGGCAGAAATCCTTAATAATTGGATTTTATTATTGCTTTAAGGCCTTAAATGTAGGTAATCTACTGCATTTGAAGACATTTCAGAGAACTGTGGTTTATGTTTCCCACCAGCTGAGCTCCATCTGTCTTTGTCTCTCTCTCTCTTTGGCCCTGACCTTTAACAAAACAGGGAATGCCCTTGTTCTAGTTCATAAAAGATGATCTTTCAGTGCTCTGTGGCAAAAATGACTCAGGTTTGCCAGGGTGACACTTTTTCCAGCTGCTGGTTAACCCCATCCCGAGGTTAAATCAGGGGAGAAGACACTGTTATTTGACATGTCATGGCTCATAGAGGAAAGAAAACAAGAGACAACCAAAACACAACAGTTTTATGTGTAAGAGTCCCAAAAAGCTGCTGCGGTATGATAATTATAATTGTATTACCAGGAAACACTTGATTTATTTTTGATTTTGTGTCTCAATTTGATATTTGTTGTTAGGGATTTTGCCTAAAAAGTTTCCACTGAATCACCAGCCTACAGTAACAGCCCCACAAACACCAGGTTAAGTTGGTCTTCCAAATCCAAATCATCCAAATCCAACAGAAGTATATTTTAGAAACAAAATCTATCAATTCAATGACAAAATTATCCTTAAAATGTCCTGAAATTGTTTGCTCTGCTTGCTGTTATAACTGCTCCCTGTATGTGAAAACATTTTGGTAAATGGATGCCAACAGGATGAAGTGGAGACAGAAGCATTGCAGCAGTGACTAACTCACAGGTCAAGTGTGAATGTTTCTGGAGTGAGTCTCACCTCCTTTAACAGCTTCTGCGCTATTTTCTCTCACTGACCAACAGAGGGAGAAGAGGCCTGCGAGTTTGGTGTAATCTTCTTGACTTAGCAAAGAACGGAAGTGCCAAACAACGTTGAGCACGACAGGAATTCACTGAACATGCACTGCAAGGTCACCACCTTAACATTTGCCCCACACTCATGGCATGAGAATAAGCTGGGAGAACCATGCACTTGTATGCTTCACTATAACTCCATATAGACATGTATTTTGTACATATAAGATAGCGGGTTGTGCGCGTTTAAAGAGCGTGCCCTTCAACTCAGATGACCACGGGATGAGCAGCCTGTCTACGAGAATCTGACCTGCCCTTGAGCTATTTCTGTTAATCTTGCACATGAAGCACGACAGAGATGAGTGCTAAAATGCTGAAGGCAATAAAAACTAACCAAACATAATGCTTCAGGTGTCAAAGAGGGATCATTTTATTTGACATACTGCAATAAAAATAGAGAATAAATAGCCTATACTTACTTTACTATCTGTACTTCTGTATTAAATTACTATGTTACATTATTGTCGAATGCTGATGCAGTTGTGTAAGTCGGTTGCCAAACACCAACCATAAGCTATGCCAAATGCAATACATGTAGACCCTGCAGATGAGGAGAGTGCATTTGGATGTTTCTTGTATTATAGAAGCTGCTGTTCAACATCAGACTGTTGAGTCCTGGATGTCAGAGCTCCCTTGAACACATACAATCATCATCAAAATAGTCTTAGCAATACTGTAATATTATAAGGCTATTATGGTGTAATGGTGTAATTGCTGCCGGGAAGGAGAAAATCGCTCCAACAAGTTATGGCTTTCAAAAAGATCAGCAGTAAATTTAATTTAGCACAAATTGTATTTTATAACCTGAAACATGCAAAACCGCAGTGATTGGTCCTTTTGACACACACTGCTGTTTCTTCCTCCAGGAGCTAAATAACTTACAGCTCTGTTTAAAACCCATCTCAAAGCTGAAGTGGAAGGCTGAATGAACAATAAGATTTTATGTGTACAAGGGTAATATGTGCAAGGAATAATGTGAGACATGTCCGACATTTGACTTTGCACTGAAATACGAACACAGCGATCCAGGTATGGTCCAAGTATGAAGACACACCAAAACGATTTAATGACCCTGCGCCACCTTACTGCACTGCCCAGTCTGGCATTAAATCCAGCGGCCGTGATTCTGAATGGCACAAACAAGCAGCTGAACAGAACAAATAGCTTTCTTCTGGTGTCAACAAATAGCTGCAGCAGACCTCAAATTAGATCGGCTGAGTCACTGAGGTTTAGCTAACACGAATAGCTAACAACTTGTTTCCGAGTGCAGTAAACGAGGGTAACGTGCCATTCTCTCTGCTTCAAAGGACAAAGCCACATTTACCATTACTCATTTGCATATTCAGTCAGATCCAGCTCAGGCTCAAGAGGAATTTGTACATCAAGGACTAAGGAAAAAAAAACATTTTGGACTTAACAGTTACAGTACAGATGAAACAAAATGCTCATTAAATTTAATATCTACACTGGCTATTTCAATTCAGGACTAATATTAGTCTCTCTCTCTCACACACACACACACACACACACACACACACACACACACACACACACACACACACACACACACACACACCTGTCCATTCTCCATATTCTTTCATGTGACAGGTGCTTTCCTCTCTTGTGGAAGTGCCAGAGGCATTGCTCATACAGCGCTGCATGCACACACAGACACAGACACAGACACACACAGACACACACACACACACACACACACACACACACACACACACACACACACACACACACACACACAGAGCACCTGCCTCTTGGCTGTATCCTCTTAAGTATTCGCTTAAGTGTTTCATTGCCACATCGCAGCCTTGGAGGCCATTAAAAAGCCATTTAAACACCTGTGGCCAATGGTTTATTATAAATAGACAATGTGCTACAGCTACTGTTATTGCTGTATCAAATGCACTAGCAGGAATGTGGATTATATACATAGTTAGTGCACAAGATATTAACAGACAGACTGAGGCGACACGTTTGTTAACACACCTTCAAAGCAGTGAGAACATGCAGGACACTGTTGCTGAACATGTTTCATGCACACATGCTCCATAAATTACTCCCAGGGTTCTTAGTGTATAAAACTGTGTGTATGGCTCAGGGCTCTGTTTTTGGACCACTTTTGTTTCCCTTGTATATTCATATTTTCCATCTCTACAGCATTCTAAAAGCAATCTTTATGCAGATGACACCATTTTTATAGTAAGTTCTTAATTCTAGGCAAATACAAGTCCACTTTATGGAACTGGTACCGATTGATCTTAAACTGCTTTTAGCTGGAAAAAAAAAAAACAAAACAACCATGCAAGTAATCCAGGGATTGTTTAAATTTGCATCATTAGACGATGCAAATTCCTGAAAGGACTGCAGCATCACCACCAGCTATTCTTAAATGTTTTTTTTTTGGTGGATTCTTCCTTTGGAATCTCTTATGAGCTTCTTTAGAAGTTTCCAGGGCGGGTGGAAACTTAAAGATGGGCTTGACACTGTTTTCGGGGCCACAATGACCTTATAAAGAGGGCCAAACCCATTTTTACAAAATGGAGATACATTTAAATTTAGAAACACACCTAATTTTCACACACAAAACTAAACGGTCCCATGGTGGGCCACGACAGATAGAAGTGGCTGAGAAGTGATAGTTTATTGGATATGGTGTATGATTTCACGTATGTGTATAAATGCATGCACGCACACACATGCATACAGACAACTACAGTAAGAGCTATTTAGAGTGAGAGGGTTGACCTGTGCTAGAAAGGTCTCTTAAAAGGCAGGAGAAGGTCTTTGGGGCAGGAGGAAACTGGGTGTGCAGAGCAGTAAAACTGGGAGGTTGGGAAAAATAAAGCACAGAGGGCAAAAGAGGGCCAGGAGGATAAAAATGAAAAGAACCATTTGTTCTCCAAAGCTCCTTAAAGACAAGTCCAAACTTCATTTATACAAACAAGTCTAATTAACTCACTCAAGTATCTTAGGACGGATATTTTTTCAGTGTGAACTTTTGTAGCTTTGTATTTTGAAGATCTAAGCTGCCTCTTTCATCACGCGGCGCAACATTTTTGAGTCCACTGGCGACTCTTGCATGTACAATTATACACCCTGACACACAGCAGCAGGCATGGCGCTGTCAGCAGGTCACTGGGTATCTCACAGCAGGATGTGACATTCGCCGTCAATGATTTCACCGTGACGACGGCCAGTCTGAATGCCAGCAGTTTGCAACTGGGTTTGACTGACAACTGACTGACTTGTCTTAAAGACCTGTGGTGCTGTGTGAGACGCTGCATAAATACTCTCATTTAAGCCATGCATTCTGACGCTTGGTCTAAAAATCTGAGACTGAAAGAACTGATTTTAGGTTCGAGATCTGCCTTTTCACAAACTTGTTCCAAGACAGAAGGTACTCAGGTTGGACAGTTTTTGCAGGAGAGCATGCACAAGGAGCCGAGACGTCCTCATAAGGGATGATGTGACAGTCCATCAGCGAAAAAGGTGTCATGGTTGGTGTATCAGTGACTGGCACAAGGAAAACTGTCGCGGTTTTATATTTGCAGTGTCTGCCTCTCACTCCATCCATCACCCAGTGTCCAGCTGTCACACTTTGAGGTAACGTGACTTGACTGTATCAGTGTCTGTCTTCAAGATTGCTTTCAGGATGATGTCATCCATCCGTCTGTCTGTCATCTGAGTGACTGTCATAAAGAGCTATCTGTCTGTCTGTCTGTGGATCTGACTGACAACCAACTACACTCTTTTCCTCTTCGTGAGAGATGAACCGTCAGATCTGATCTTCAGCTGGATCTTGAGATTTTGGTTGGTTATTAAGCGAAGTCAGAATTACTGTAAGCCCTGTATGGATGATCGGAGATGTAGCTAATATCATGTGATATACTTGTGATAACAAACTCAAATTGTCATTGATGAGGAAATTCAAGACAACCTGCGTCTTGAATTCAAAGCCCAAGGGGTCAAGTTGGCACCTCTGCATATGAACAGGAATAAAATTATACTGCCAGCATGTCATAACATTCCCTCCGACATAAACAGAGGACCAACAGGATCACGTCAGGGTAATTCGCTGGCCCGCGTGTCTGCCTCCGTACGTCTGGCTGTCTCCTGACTGGCGGGTTGGCTTTCTGTGCATCTGTCCGTCCATCTGTCTTTCACTCATGAGGATTAGTAGCTGTCATAAACCTGCATCTGCCTGCTGTTTACCTAGATGTTGGTCTGTCATCTGTTTCTTTGAGAGCACTGAGGTGCCCCGTTGAGCTCTCTCTCTCTGTACTTCAATCTTAGTCCAAAAGAGGTACAACCACAACTGGTTTAAAGATCTGGATTGACAACACATTCAGTTCAAATGTCCAATATGGTTTTGAAAGCAGCTGTACTGCATTACAACCTCTTAAGTTAAAGCAAAAACATTCAACTAGAAGAAGACGGAGAGCAGGAGACCGACCCTAAGAGACTGAAAGAAAGACAGAGAAAGCCATATGGAGACATCTACACAGACAGTAGGAGAAAGGGGGCATTAACAGATGAGGACTGGCTCAGCGAGGCGTCCAGGGCTGGGATTTGAACCTGCTGCTGCTGCTCACCGCACTGTCAGCAAGGGGTCTAACGAGAAGCATTATGTGCTCATGCAGGATACACACAGGGTGCTTTTAAAACACTGGAGTGCTCTCCATTTCTGCAGACTGTGGCTCTGTGCCGCCGAAAAAAAGGAACTTTTAGTACGTAAAGCTGTCTTTGAAACACTACCGTACCAGGTTTGATACCAATAAATGTTTTATGCACCAGTTCTAAACGTGTCTTTGCAGC
This sequence comes from Chaetodon trifasciatus, assembly GCA_037975065.1. Lineage (NCBI taxonomy): Eukaryota > Metazoa > Chordata > Actinopteri > Chaetodontiformes > Chaetodontidae > Chaetodon > Chaetodon trifasciatus. Next base: position 2,390,588 of record JBBMOE010000048.1, read on the forward strand.
AACGAGGGCGGGGACGCCAAGAAGCAGCAACACTGCACTCAAAATCAGCTGAAACGTTGTTTTAATTGTGTCATTTAAATGCTGTGAAGCTCATCTGTTGAGTGAATATTTTGTCAGACATCGACTCAAGTCAGTGATATCGACTCATTTGCACCAGAGGCCACTTTTGCTCCCTCCACTCTGGTAGTTCGCCTTGCAGCGCCCACACAAATGCGTAAAATATGTGCATATAAACACACTAAAAGTTGAAACTTTTCAGACACTGTCTCCAGGATAGCTCTGCAAAACAAACCCTCCGTGTATTGTATCCCAGTTCAAGCTCTCTGGAGCTCCAATGAAGTTACCAACTAAAGGTCCCTAATAGTTTTGGTGTACCCAAATTGCAGCCCGCTCATAAAATGTTCCACACACAAATTGCTTGCTCCATGACTCATTTTATGCCACATAGGTGCCAAACACGCAGGATGCGATGACGTTGACATGGAAACGCAATAAACAGACAAACAGACTCTCATGTCTGCGGGCCGAAAGGACAGAAAGTCGTATTCTTGTCATTTTGTCTGGGCGGGAGACTGAGGAGATGACGTGCAGGAGGGCAAAAACTGCCTAATTTCACCAATAAATCATTTGCCCGCTGCAGAAATAACAAATTCTGCTGGATTTTTAGCATGATTTAATAATATCTGAATTGGTTGCATGTTGTATGCTGGCAGAGGTAAATCTGCGAGTTGTAATCCCAAAGGCCTGACAGTTCTACTCACCAACCGGCGCCGTTAAACTGCTCTCCGTCTCCCCTCGATTTTACTTCATTCATTAATCTCTCCTCTTTTCCCCTTCTCCTTCATTCAAACTTCAGCACATTCAAGAAAAAAAAAAAGCGCTTCACTTGCGTTACACTTTTGGCAAGTCTTTGCAAGTCTGGTCGTCTCTGCTTCTCTCTGTCTCTGTCTCTCTGTCTGTCTCTGTCCAGCTATTCCAGACATGTTTCACGGCTCAGCCCCAGCCAAATATGGGAGGTGGGTGGTAAACAAGGAAGACTGGGCCCGCTGCCCTACTGTACGCCACACACACACAAACACACACACACACACACACACACTGGAACACGCACACACACTTAATCTCCTGTGGCAAACAGTACATGTAGTGGTTACATGCACTGCATCCATTAACGCAAAGTTCAAGTTAATTAATAGCTAATTAATAGTGAAAACTGTCTTACAATATTTGAGTTGAAGTTGTGTTTTTTATGTACTTTTTGTCAAATTATAAATACATGGAACGTCCACTCGATAGACTAAAAGATGCTGCATGAAGCATTTGGAGATATCAGCATGCAGTATTGTTGTTTTCGGTGATTATACTTTGGTTTAAGGACCATAACTAAACATTTCTATCTCACACCAAGCTATGTGCTAGTGTGTGCTAGTGGGGAAATGTGCAGTGTTACAGCAGCAAGAGGGGAAGAGGCCTCAGTGAAACAGCAAGATATGATAAATATGTAAGTACAACAATTCAGCAGTGGTTGAATTCACATGACTGCACACAGGAAATGCTGATAACGTACTGAAAATGATATTTCTATGAACTTCACCGAAAGAACAACGCCAAAATTGCCAAACGTAACGCCAAATGGGACCTTGTGATGATGCTTGTGTTTCCAAATGAGCAATTCTCTGCTGTGAAAATGGTCCCCGTGTCATTTTTAAAAAAGCAGATTTGCTCGTAACACTGCAGTTGCTCTTTGGCTGCTCAGCGGCCTAAACGGTGGTCCTCTGACTGGTTTGACCTCCGGGTCGACAGCTGCCACCGCACCACACAGCTATTAGTGGAGCAAAGGGAAGCCGACAAGCACAAGGTGCACTGCACGGACACACTCAGGCACACTAAAACATACCACATAAAAAAACTATGAAAGACACATACAAAGGTGTAAAATTTACAGGCATACACAGATGGCTAAGCACACCCATAGAGCTTCAAAATACTTGCAACACCAACACAAACAGCTGGACAAATACCTTTCCACGCGCACATTTCACGCCGCCACGCTCAATAACCCCTTAAGCAAAACACTCGTCACAAATACTCCCAGTTAAAGAAAGCTAAGGGCGCCTCTCCTCACGTTCCCACTGAGCACATGCATCAGTATGAAATGCCTGCAACTCTAAGCCACCTAATCCCGCAGACCCTTTTAAGACATCCATCTTTCATTGGGTCCTATCAACCGGATTTCCAAGGTCGCTGGCCTCACTGGTTAAAAATGGCGTCAGGATGTTGGCCGAGCCCCAGAGGATGAAACATTCGTTTAACACCTGGACAAATAAACAAGTCTGGCTTCTACAAATGATACCTGATGAGTGATTCGAGTGCGGTGGACTACAGCATGTAAAAATAGGCCATTCTGTCATGGGGCTTATCGGTGCCATTCATGTGGCATCAGTGTATGTCCTCACCTGGGTTTGCCAACTCAACTGTGCCTCTGACACCTGATTAACATTCTCTAAGTGCGTATTAATAATCTTTTATGTATTAACTTTCCCCAAGTGGGTCACTACTTTTTCCAACAACAAAATTCCAATCTCCAAAGTCTTTTTTGTCGCTATTTAAATGAGCTTTTTGCGCAGCTCGACTGTAATTTCGTCGAGCCTCTTGTCGCTTCCAAAACAATGAAACCTGCTTCCACCCCGTTTGTTCAGTCCCTGGAAAAGCCGACACCGTGCTCCTGCAGCTTCCTCTGGACGTTCGGATTCTCACGTCCAAGTGTAAGCGCGAAGGCTGCAATTAGAGAAATGAATAAACTGGCCGAGAGGTTTTTCCTGCTGAGTGCTGAGAACACTGCCGCCCATTCAATTAGGATCAAACTTGCAATCCTGGCGATTCCCACCGACCTTCTTGCAACACTGCAATTACAGCAACTGTTCTCTGGGGATGTTCATAAAAATGAAATGGCTCTTTGCGAAGCCGAAAAAAAAAAGAGAGAGAGAAAAAAATCCCATATATAAAAGTGGATGCAGCACTGCAATGGCTGCCAAGTCCTGACTCAATTGAGGCTGAGTGCATTCTCCCGTTTGTGCAAGTTTCTCAGATTAACAGCAGCAATCATGAATCTCATCATCGCTGAGAGGGTAACAGCCTTAAAAACTCTCAGACAGGATGTTTTATGGTGTTATCAATGTTTGATGTTCAAACTTATTTCAGAAATGATCTTGTAATGATTACGTTCTGCTGCTTAGCGATCCCAGTTCCTCACTCATAGACTGGATATATGCTCTTTTACAAAGGGGACAAAGGCATACATGGAGTAATGATAATACCATGATAATAATGGTGATAAAAGATATAAATCTTACTCCATAAGTGCTTGATATCGGTGTAAAATAGGACAAAGGAGGCCATTTTTCTTTATGCTGTCCAAACTAAATGGATTACCTCCAAGCTATATTTCTGACCCACTAAGCCCATATTTACAAGGGTGGGCACTAATGTCTTCTCTCTTAGTTCCTAAGTCTACATTTGCAACCATGGGTGACTGTTATTTAAACAGGCTACACAAATAAATGATTAGAATTCAGAAAATACCCAACCAATCAATAAAACAACAGTAGCGGGAGGTGGTGCATGATACATGGTGCCCAGCAAGAAGCCAGGAGTGGATGGAAGTGGTTTTGGACATGTGTGGGACTTTGAGTTGGTGGTGTCTCAGGTTTCAACAGCCCTGGGGAGGGGGCAGCCAGTTGCAGGGCGACTGACGCCCCCTATTTCTGCAGCTGCTATTTAAAGGACTAATTGACAGGCCGGAGGTGGTGGTGGGGGGGATACCCGGGCAGCTCAGTGATATAGGGTTTAGAGGAGGAAAGGTGGGCGAGTCGAAACACACAGATGTATCCTCTCTTCAGCAGACCTGCGGCGGTGACTCGGGAATTTTAACTGTGGGTCTTGAACCAAGTAAAACTGAATCCTGAATATTTCTTTGCAAAAGAAAATTCAGTTTGAAAGATAACCGTTATTCGACCCTTTCCTATTAATCAGTGTTCAAAACCCGTGCACATCTTTCTTGTCCAGGTGCAAGGAGTCCAAAAAACTGTGATTGTGATTTATGCTGCCCACAGACTCGCTCCCTTTAAAATGTCTTTTTTATTACGTTCGAAAAAACTGCAATGCTTCAAGCTCAAATTGGCTCTGCGCGAAGGTGTTGAAACATTGAACTCTTTCTAAGGTAATAAAACTGAAATCTTAAAGCGAGCGTTCAATGGTGTTGCAAGTCCTCGGGAGGCAGAAATCACCTTTTGGGCCCCAGCCTATTGCCTCCATGCTCCATGCATTCAAAAGCTATTAAAAACACATAGTGTCACATCGCTGTACCACCACACCGGGAGACATATTCCTTCATTCGACACTGCAGTCAAAACAGCAGCAGCAATACCAGATGAGACAGCGCGCAAGCCTGAAAGTCTCTATTAGCGGATGAGTGGAGACAACTGATTCATCAAACTCTGTGTGTGTGTGTGTGTGTGTGTGTGTGTGTGTGTGTGTGTGTGTGTGTGGACATACCGTGCTCGCCATCCACAGCGTCCTCACAGCGCTGGCTGAAGCTCTCATACGAGTCCCAACGGATCAGATGGTCCTGGGTGTTGTAGTCCACAGACACGCTTGGCCCGTTCTCCAGGTGGCCCAAACCTGAGGAACACACGGCATGATGGGTAATGGAGTCCTCTCAAAGAGCACATCACGTCAAATCGGGTCAAGTCCAAATGTAAATTTCCATCGGTCATTGTCACTGTTTGTCCTGATGAAGACATTGGACCTGATAATGGTTATTGAGCTTCAGTATTTTCAGTAACTAATTTGAATCCTTTCAGTAGTGAAAATGGATTACCTTTGATTTTTTCGGGCCCGTATGAGAACACAAACTCCACCTTCCCATACTCTGGAAACCTCTCATCTGTCGAGACAGAACACAAGGAAGCATTTTTTTTGTCAAACTTTGGACATGGACGAACACAAACACAATATTAGGGTGAAATACGATGTGTTCAAAACCCTGCATGGAATATTTAGTGAAACATACAGACAATAAAACTACAGAAAAAAAAAAAATTGCAACAAATTGTGCAAAAACTGACATCTGCAGTGTTTTAACGTCAACGGCTCCCCTCCCTTTACATGCAGTCAGTGAATGCTGTGTTTGCCTTCACCACCAGAGGACCCTGTTTACTGGAAAAATATGAGGAACAGTGCAGCAAGGCACAAGAAACACTGGAAACCAATATTCCCAGTTCAAAACAACTACATTAACAACTGCTTATCGAAAGAAACTGCTGCTGAATGTTTTCACACGATTTTGAACAAATGCATTAACTGTAAAAACACACCCACCAAGAGAGCGGTTACCTTTGAAGGTCTCGTCCAGCTCGTTCTTCCCGAAAACCACGCCGAGGTCGTGGATGGCGCAGGTGTGGAACTGCACCCTGAACACCACATCCCTGGTGGCGTTTCTGAACTGCTTGTGGTAACACTTCAGCTGCGGTAAGAAAGGGAGAGTTGGACTGTCAGCGTTCATCGACGCATGCAGAGATGGAGGGAAAGCTCAGTGTGAGTTATGCTTAAAATCTCACCAAGATGTCTCCCTTCAGAAGCAGGCCGGGTTCGATAGTGATGCAGATACTGGTGTTGCTGTCTCCTTGCACATTGCTGCAGTAAGAACAGTAAGAATGTCTCGTTAAAATTCAATAACTGGAATCAGTATCGGGTCGTCTTTGCAGTGGATTCAAACACAAACCACACTGAACTGGAGGAAAAGTTTCCATACTATATTCCTGACGTATAGACTGGTTGCATTGCCTGGTAGATCTTCAGGAAAGGACGGCAGCCTGCGAGGGGAAATAAAGAAGGAAAGTGAAATATTTTCAAGCAAAAGCCAAGCTCCTTCTGTTGATTTGGCAGAAGCATGTGCTCACCTCCTTTGGACTCAAAGTTGGGTATGCCGTGCATGATGACGTGATGCAGGAACAGAGGCTTGTTGTTGATCTTTATGTGTCCGGACAGAAGGCCGTTGAAGTATTGCACATACCTGCAGAGAGGGGAACGTAAATCTGGTGTCTCCCCAAAAACTGGACTGAAAAAACAGTCAATGCCCTGCTATTGAACTGCTCACACCATCCA